>CM063248.1:20664740-21264740 GCA_032158295.1 Pycnopodia helianthoides
GCACAGTGTAACAAGGCTCAAAAAGAAAAGCCAGGAAATAGAGTTTGTGATGCAAAGATAAAGATAAAGCCAACAAGCTATGATGGATCCAGTTGTTGGAACGACTATGCTGTTCAATTTGAAATGCTTTCTGAAATGAATGGCTGGGGTGATGGAGTAAAGGCTATGTATCTCGCAGCCAATTTAAGAGGTTCAGCGCAGTGTGTTTTGGGTGACTTGGATGATGACAGCCGTCATGATTACACAGCTTTGGTAACCGCCTTGAATAACAGGTTCGGCTCAAATAATCAGAAAGAATTATTTCCAGTGCAGTTAAAGAACAGACAGCGAAAGAGGGTAGAAACCTTCCCTGAGTTGGCTCAAGCAATTAGACGACTCACACGGCTTGCGTACCCATCAGCTACGTACGTTTTACAAGAAACTTTGTCTCAAGAGCATTTTATTGATGCTCTGCCTGATGGTGAGATAAGATGGCGAGTATTCCAATCTAAACCAGGGACTCTGGCTGATGCTGTCCGCAAAGCAGTAGAGCTAGAGGCTTTCCAGGCGGCTGATCGCCAGCGTGGAGTAACTCGGAAAATGGCGAGAGTTGTCATACCAGAGCAAGAAAAAGAATCAGAGCCAAGTAAGGAAATTCAAGACATAAAGGGCAAGATTCTCTCACTGTCTGATGAGCTTGGCACTCTAACCAAGGCTATAAAGAATATGACAAGTGGACATACAGAGGGTACTGGGTTTACCCGGCCAGACAAAGTGACGTCATCACCGGCATATGATCGACGCAACCAAGCAAAGAACCAGTACAAGCAAAATGGACCGAACTGGAGGCACCATGAAAGAAACAATAGAGGACCCCCCGCATGTTGGAATTGCAATGAGTTAGGACATTTTGCACGTGAGTGTCCGCACCCAAAAAAAAGTTCTTACAGATACAACAATAATATGGGCCAACAAGAAAGGCGGCAGGGAAACGGACAACAGCCGATTTCGAGGTCCAACAGTCGGCTTGGAAACTAAGGACAGATGGACCAACAGTAAGCAAACCCTCCTCGGTAAGACGTGCTGTAATTAATCAAGGCATAGAGGTAACTGTTCCAGTTGACGGTGTTCAAGCAAATTTTCTAGTGGATACTGGGGCAAGCTTGACTATCATCCGCCCAGATATGTATTACAAGATTGCCGAAAGTTCAAGACCACGACTAGATTCGACTGACGTCAAAGTGGCCATGGCTCGAGCTGGAATTTCAAGTTGGTGAACAAAGTAAAGTAATAAGTCAGGACGTATACCTTGCCGACATCGAGCCTGAGGGAATTCTGGGCTACGACTTCCTTGAAATGTACAACTGTTGGCTGAATTTGGGAAAAGGCGAAATGCAGATTGGAGGCGAGCAAGTGAAATGTCATGTTTACCGGCGTCTGCATCTGAAAAGTGCACCCGAGCGATAGCCGACCGAACTGTTACGATTAAAGCAGGAGAAGAGATATTGCCACCTGGCAAGCTGAAACACAGAGATAGAAATTCAAAGTTTGGCATTGTCGAACCTGATCTAAAATTCGTCAGAAATCACGAGGTCATGGTTGCCAAAACCTTGGTTGACGTTCAACAAGAGTTGGTACCGATCAGAGTCCTCAATCTTAAAGATGAATCCATAACTGTCTATCAGGGTGCAGTGTTAGCCACATGTGAACCCGTAGAAAGTGACGAAATAATTCAAGAAAAAGATGGACATCGTGTGACTATATTACAAGAGCACAAGCAAACGTTGGATCAAGAAATTCCAAAACATCTGAATAAATTATTCAAAATCAGCGGTGAAAGACTGAATCAAAGTCAAAAGATGCAATTATCAAGACTCTTAACAACATTTCAAGATGTTTTCGCCGAAGACTCAGATGATCTTGGAAAGACTTCTATTGTCAAGCACGAAATAAATACTGGTGAGGCACAACCTATCAGACAACCGGCAAGAAGACTCCCAATCCATCAAAGAAATGTAGCCAAAGAAGAAATTGACAAGATGTTAAAGCGCGAGGTGATTGAACTATCATCTAGCCCCTGGCTTCGCCTTTCGTCTTAGTAAAGAAAAAGGATGGATCGACAAGATTTTGTGTGGATTATCGTAGATTAAATGCATCCACAATCAAAGACTCATATCCTTTACCAAGGATTGATGACTCACTGGACACTTTAGCCGGGTCTCAGTGGTTTTCTTGGCAAGTGGGTATTGGCAGGTGGAGATGGCGGAGAAAGATAAAGAGAAAACGGCTTTTATAACCAAAGAAGGGCTCTACGAATTCAAAGTGATGCCATTTGGTTTATGTAATGCGCCCCCCACTTTTGAACACTTGATGGAGCGAGTGCTATCAGGACTGCAATGGCAGACATGCTTGCTGTATATTGACGACGTCATCGTTTATGGAAACGATTTCCAATCATCCCTGCAAAGATTACAGGAAGTACTGACGCGACTCCGGACAGCTGGCCTTAAGTTGAGTCCAAAGAAGTGTCATCTCTTCCAGCAGAGCCTGACATTTTTGGGACATGTCGTCTCAAGTCAAGGAATACAGACAGATCCGGTCAAGACAGAGGCAGTTGATAAATGGCCCACCCCTAAAACAGTGACTGAAGTTCGAAGTTTCCTCGGACTTTGCTCATATTACAGACGATTTGTCAGAAATTTCGCCGAAATTGCAAGACCTCTGCACCGCCTATCAGAGAAGACACAAATTAATTTTGTGTGGGCAAGGGAATGTGAAGATGCATTCCAGCGATTCAAGAGAGATTTGACAACTACTCCAATACTGGTGTTCCCTTCAACTGACGAAGCATTCATTTTAGACACAGATGCAAGTAATCAAGGTGTAGGGGCAGTGTTATCACAAGTTCAGGATGGAAACCACAAAGTCATCGCATTTTACAGCAGATCCTTGGCTAAAGCAGAGAGACAATATTGTGTGACAAGAAAGGAATTACTCGCAGTGGTTGCGTCCACCAAACATTTTCATCACTATTTGTATGGCAGGAAATTTCTAATCCGGACAGATCATGGAGCACTTCGGTGGCTAATGAATTTCAAGAACCCGGAAGGTCAGACAGCAAGATGGTTGGAACTTATGAGCACCTATGATTTCGAATTCCAACATCGTCCTGGTAAGCAGCATCGAAATGCTGACGGTCTGTCAAGAAAACCTTGTGCCAATGAATGCAAACAGTGTGACGAGACGGATAAATACAGTGCAGCACAAGAAATAAAGTACAGCATGAGGAAGCCCCGACAGCACAAAAGAACAAGTGAAAGTACAGGACCAGTTATTAACAACACACTTGTTGAGTTAGCTGGCAAACCATTTTGTGGAATTGTCACGTCACATGCTCAAGACCAAACAAGTGAAGAAAACAACGGCGAGGAACAATTAATAACAAAAGAAGAACTTAAAGACGCACAAGGAAAAGACAAGAGTATCTGCCAGATACTCCAATGGAAAGAAACTTCAACCAAGCGGCCACGGTGGGCTGATGTTTCACCTGTTTCAAGTGCGGAAGTAAAGAGCTACTGGTCACAATGGGAACGATTGCACATTCGGGACAGCGTCCTATGCCGACGATGGGAAACCGTAGCTGGCGATAACATCAAGTGGCAGATTGTTCTTGCGGAGAGTTTAAGGAGGACTCTTGTAACAAGATTACATAGCGATAAAACATGTGGTCATCTTGGGCAAAACAAAACAAGGGGCAGAGTCAGATGCAGGTATTACTGGAACAGATGGCAATGAGATGTGAATCTCATCGTCTCCACATGCGACAAGTGTGCATCAAGAAAGTCTCCAAACAAGACACGTCGAGGCCCAATGAAAACCTATATTGTAGGAGCACCTATGGAAAAAGTAGCTATGGATGTGTTAGGTCCACTACCTCAGACTGATCGAGACAACCGATATATTTTGGTCATAGGGGACTTTTTTACAAAGTGGACCGAGGCCTATGCAATACCTAATCAGGAAGCCACTACCATAGCGACAGTTTTTGTTGAACAGTTCGTCTGCAGATATGGAGTCCCAATGCAGCTCCATACAGATCAAGGGAGAAACTTTGAGTCTCACCTTTTCAAAGAAATATGCAATCTACTTGGCATTGATAAAACAAGAACATCAGACACGACAAGGGCAAGAACTCCAGCAACGGTGAATGCAAGTGAAGATGATTCAGAAAAACGACAAGATGATTGTGAAAATCTAGATCAAGATAAAGAAACCATGGATATGACGGAAAAGACAAATAGAGAGAAGTCTTGGCCGAGAAACCAGTTGGTCGAGAATGAAGAAGATACTCTCGAGAAAGAGGATGAGCAACTGGAACAAGATAATTCAGGGGCGCGTCGCAGACACAGAGAGAGACGGCCACCAGCAAGATATAGAGATAGATAAATAGAAAATACAAGGCTTTTGATGATGCAAGAACTTGGGAATAAAGGGCTAGAGTGAAAAGAGCCCACAGAGAATTAATCAAGGTTATTGCAAAGATTAGGACGACTACAAAGGCAAATGAGGAAACAGAGCATAAAGGAGACGCCAAGACGGCAGCAAGGATGATTAATAAGCGACATAGATTTTGGGAGAAACAACTGATCACTGTTTCAAAAGCCCTAGAGAGAATGTGAAGCAAATATTATCAAAAGCAAACCTCTTCAAGACGTCAGAATGCCTAACACCTTCGGCCTGAGTAGAGAGACCTAGTCAAGTTATGCTGGATGTTGTCATATACTACTCGTGCTTGGATGCAAAGCGCACGCACGTAGTGAGTGGATATTATGAAGGGCGCCCTCATAAGTTTTTGCGGAGAGACCGCAGGTTGTAAATCCAGTATAGTTGCAGTGTGAAATTATAAAGAAGAACAGAGAAAATGAGTAAAAGTGACGAATATGGGCAATAAGGAGTTGCTCAAGACAGTTCATCTACGAAATAGAAATAATAAAAAAAAGAGACATTCACAGATTATCTCCAAGAGTTTAAATCCACGTGTGAAGTGGATGTTTGCATCATCATCAGCTTAGTGGATTTCATTGACATTATTACTGATGAAAGAGTGGTAATAATATTTAAGAAGAATATTTTTATTAAGAAATGAATTAAACAAACCCAAAGAAACACTTTGAAAGTATCTTGTGCAGGAGATAACGAATCTTAGCAGACGAGATAGCAAGTAATTTCATGACGTCACATAAAATTGGCGGAAAGTACAAACTTTTAAGAAAGTGATGCGTGTGACGTAGATAAATTCCCTGGACGCGGCCAATAACAGTGTAAAGCATCAGTGTGTAACTCAGACATCATTTGATGAGCACGCTATATCAACTTCGAAGAGAGATGAGCAGACAAAGAGAAAGTGAACCCGGGTGGGGGAAAAGGAAACTGAAGGAGGTGTTCAGCTGCTCAAAGTGCACTAAGGAGTACGATCAGTTTGGGTACTTCCAACAGCACATGCTGGGGGTGCATAAAGTGCATCCCAGAGAGTGTCGGAGGGGAGGCAGAAGATGGAGGGCGGAGGAGAGCAAAGCAAGAAGGGGAGGGGAGTCAAAAGCGAGAGACCCGCAGGCGCAGATAAAGTCAACAGTCATCATTCCCCCAAATACAAGCCAAGTGGACCACGGACGAGACAAGAAAGATCAAGCCCAAGAAAGGGACAAAGTCGCCACAATATTAGAGAGGATGGCGGTACCACCCCTACCACTGATCACTCTCCCGGCGATGTCGCCATTTAATTCACCATCCCCACCGACATCTCCAGAGCCAGTCTTCTCACCGGCTGACTCCATGGCACCAACCACTCCGGACCGGGATTTATTCCCTGAAATGATGACGACTTCACGCCCCAAGACGACTCCAACCCCCAAGACGACTCCACCCCCCAAGACGACTCCACCCCCAAGACGACTCAACCCGCAGACGACACCACCCCAAGACGACTCAACCCCCCAAGACACCACCATCACCACCACCACCAGTCGCGACCACGGCGGCACGACAACCCAGGACCGCCACGGCCGGCCCGCATCATTCCATCATCAGCGACGCTGACGTCTGCTGCACATCACTACATATGCAGGACGGGACCGCCACAGAGTGCAGCAGGAGCGGAAGTCCAGAGGGTGAGGACCGAGGTCATATCTCAGAAACTACCCAGGACAACGAAACACGAGCTTCATCAGCTGGGACATGGAATCATCCTCCGGCAGGTGACAGAGACGGCGAAGTTCCCAGACGGTCGGGAGTATTCCAGACGTCGGGAGTATTCCGTCAGATTTAATGAGTACCTGCTCCCGGCAAATACTCCCTCCAGTCGACCCCAGTGGCAGACCGGATACGCACGGCAAGCAGCAGATCAACTGCCCAACCCCACCATCTTTTCACAACAGGAACAAAGAACAATCATAACATTTTTTTTTTAGTTTTGAGCCTCGTTAGTCTAATTAGTAGACACCCAAATTTAAGGGGGAGAAACATGTAAAGATGCCAACCTGGACGATTGCTGAAAATTGGTAAGTTGTTCGATTTTATTTTTGCCTAAAATCAAGGCTATGTTTTTACAACAACGTTGCTGTTGATCAGATACGCTAATACGTGATCAACACTGCAAGTAAATAAAATAGTCCTACGTTAAAACCCAACCTCTACAAAAACTTCTATGAAGAAATACTGTATGTGTGCTTTCTTCCCGAAATTGGCATCTTTAGATGATCCTTAGGAAAATCCAAGAATTAGTACTACTACTCCTATTCCTAGTCCTAGTGTTAAAATGTTAAATGTAAAAACACTACCTTTATTACTGACCCAGATGGCTGTATGTAAATTGGATAATGGTTTTGCAGAATTTGAGCTCTTTGATTGGCCAAAGCTAAAAATACAGTGACCCAGTTCATGTATTTCTGTGGTACACGGCTACATACTACATACTAGAGATGCTTACATACTAGGCTGAACGAGTGTACCAGTGTAATGAAACAAGATGGATGTCTCCGGTGAAAACATGTATCTGATTGGTTCACGTTAGAATTTCACAGATGACAAGTTAGATGTTTTAAATTAAGCTTATTTTTCAGGCAAAGGTACACTAAAAGTGGAGTATCAAAAGGTAAACTAAGTTGTTTTGTTTAAAACAAGAAGCAGAGTAATACTTAGAAAAATGCTGTGGCGAGTTTTAATGAAGGTCTAGCTGGGCCAACATTCAAATAATTACAAGATTGGTCTTTCCTAACTCCATGTGTTTACTGATGCTGTCTAGGCCAAGGTCTAAATTGTATGGCAAGGGCTTTGCAAGTGAATATAGAATTGTGTGTTGTATATAATTATTTATTTAAGGGCTCAGTCTTCCAAAGACGAGATCGCCATTGCAAGAACTAAAGACCCTCCAAGATGCAAAGAATAACATACACACGCAGATGATGCTACTCACATTATTTATTGGCGAATCTGGTTAGACTCTTACAGTACGGGCAGCCACGCTACCATGAACTGCTGCGTGCGAACTCACAATAATTAACCCAGCGGACTGATTATATTACCTCCATGATTGAAGAAATGACCTTAGTTAATCCTGTTTAAATCAAGAAAGGGGGCTATGTACATTTTGTAATTGAACATGATTGAATAAAATACACACTGTGTAATTCCTTACGGTTCAAGTTAACCCTCTGTTTGAAACAGTTCATTCATTTTAAGTGCCTCGTTAGTTTCATCTGGTGGAGTTAAGGAAATCCTCTACGTTACATCTTCCCCTGTGACTACAGATTCCAGAGTGGCGGCTTGGTTATTTTGATGAGAGCCATACCCCACCCCGGAATCGTTACACTTTGGTGGCAGCGGTGGGATCTCAATGACTGGTGAATTAAAGAATTTAAAATTGACGAAAAGAGGCATTGATAAAGATGGAAAGTCCAGTACAAGAGATCCAAAACGAATCCTTGGGTGAAGCTTCAGGGGAAGATGGAAATAATATTTCCATTGCAAGTTCTAGTGATGGAATAAAGATTACAGACAGCAGTGATTCAAGACTATCAGACTAAACTTCAAGTGAGAATTCCCCGGAAAAGAAATTAATTAAACAAGGACAACCAGTTCTAGACAAAATGAAGGCAGAATGTGAAATCCTTCAGAGAGAGTTGGATGGCGCCAACGAAGAAAGAGAACAAGTAAAAGAATACAAAGCACAGTGTAACAAGGCTCAAAAAGAAAAGCCAGGAAATAGAGTTTGTGATGCAAAGACAAAGATAAAGCCTACAAGCTATGATGGATCCAGTTGTTGGAACGACTATGTTGTTCAATTTGAAATGCTTTCTGAAATGAATGGCTGGGGTGATGGAGTAAAGGCTATGTATCTCGCAGCCAATTTAAGAGGTTCAGCGCAGTGTGTTTTGGGTGACTTGGATGATGACAGCCGTCATGATTACACAGCTTTGGTAACCGCCTTGAATAACAGGTTCGGCTCAAATAATCAGAAAGAATTATTTCCAGTGCAGTTAAAGAACAGACAGCGAAAGAGGGTAGAAACCTTCCCTGAGTTGGCTCAAGCAATTAGACGACTCACACGGCTTGCGTACCCATCAGCTACGTACGTTTTACAAGAAACTTTGTCTCAAGAGCATTTTATTGATGCTCTGCCTGATGGTGAGATAAGATGGCGAGTATTCCAATCTAAACCAGGGACTCTGGCTGATGCTGTCCGCATAGCAGTAGAGCTAGAGGCTTCCCAGGCGGCTGATCGCCAGCGTGGAGTAACTCGGAAAATGGCGAGAGTTGTCAGACCAGAGCAAGAAAAAGAATCAGAGCCAAGTAAGGAAATTCAAGACATAAAGGGCAAGATTCTCTCACTGTCTGATGAGCTTGGCACTCTAACCAAGGCTATAAAGAATATGACAAGTGGACATACAGAGGGTACTGGGTTTACCCGGCCAGACAAAGTGACGTCATCACCGGCATATGATCGACGCAACCAAGCAAAGAACCAGTACAAGCAAGATGGACCGAACCGGAGGCACCATGAAAGAAACAATAGAGGACCCCCCGCATGTTGGAATTGCAATGAGTTAGGACATTTTGCACGTGAGTGTCCGCACTCAAAACAAAGTTCTTACAGATACAACAATAATATGGGCCAACAAGAAAGGCGGCAGGGAAACGAACAACAGCTGATTTCGAGGTCCAACAGTCGGCTGGGAAACTAAGGACAGATAGACCAACAGTAAGCAAACCCTCCTCGGTAAGACGTGCTGTAATTAATCAAGGCATAGAAGTAACTGTTTGAGTTGATGGTGTTCAAGCAAATTTTCTAGTGGATACTGGGGCAAGCTTGACTATCATCCGCCCAGATATGTATTACAAGATTGCCGAAAAATCAAGACCGCGAGTAGATTCGACTGACGTCAAAGTGGCCATGGCCAATGGGGAACTCGCTCCTTGTTTGGGACGAGGACGACTCGAGCTGGAATTTCAAGTTGGCGAACAAAGTAAAGTAATAAGTCAGGACGTATACCTTGCTGACATCGAGCCTGAGGGAATTCTGGGCTACGACTTCCTTGAAATGTACAACTGTTGGCTGAATTTGGGAAAAGGCGAAATGCAGATTGGAGGCCAGCAAGTGAAATGTCATGTTTACCGGGCGTCTGCATCTGAAAAGTGCACCCGAGTGATAGCTGACCGAACTGTTACGATTAAAGCAGGAGAAGAGATATTGCTACCTGGCAAGCTGAAACACTGAGAGAAAGAAATTCAAAGTTTAGCATTGTCGAACCTGAGCTAAAATTCGTCAGAAATCACGAGGTCATGGTTGCCAAAACCTTGGTTGACGTTCAACAAGAGTTGGTACAGATCAGAGTCCTCAATCTTAAAGATGAATCCATAACTGTCTATCAGGGTGCAGTGTTAGCCACATGTGAACCCATAGAAAGTGACAAAATAATTCAAGAAAAAGATGGACATTGTGTGACTATATTACAAGAGCACAAGCAAACGTCGGATCAAGAAATTCCAGAACATCTGACTAAATTATTCAAAATCAGCGGTGAAAGACTGAATCAAAGTCAAAAGATGCAATTATCAAGACTCTTAACAACATTTCAAGATATTTTCGCCGAAGACTCAGGTGATCTTGGAAAGACTTCTATTGTCAAGCACGAAATAAATACTGGTAAGGCACGACCTATCAGACAACTGGCAAGAAGACTCCCAATCCATCAAAGAAATGTAGCAAAAGAAGAAATTGATAAGATGTTAAAGCGCGAGGTGATTGAACCATCTTCTTAGTAAAGAAAAAGGATGGATCGACAAGATTTTGTGTGGATTATCGTAGATTAAATGCATCCACAATCAAAGACTCATATCCTTTACCAAGGATTGATGACTCACTGGACACTTTAGCCGGGTCTCAGTGGTTTTCGACGCTGGACTTGGCAAGTGGGTATTGGCAGGTGGAGATGGCGGAGAAAGATAAAGAGAAAACGGCTTTTATAACCAAAGAAGGGCTCTACGAATTCAAAGTGATGCCATTTGGTTTATGTAATGCGCCCCCCACTTTTGAACGCTTGATGGAGCGAGTGCTATCAGGACTGCAATGGCAGACATGCTTGCTGTATATTGATGACGTCATCAAGAAGAACTTAAAGACGCACAAGGAAAAGACAAGAGTGTCTGCCAGATACTCCAATGGAAAGAAACTTCAACCGAGCGGCCACGGTGGGCTGATGTTTCACCTGAAAGTGCGGAAGTAAAGAGCTACTGGTCACAATGGGAACGATTGCACATTCGGGACGGCGTCCTATGCCGACGATGGGAAACCGTAGCTGGCGATAACATCAAGTGGCAGATTGTTCTTCCAAAGAGTTTAAGGAGGACTCTTGTAACAAGATTACATAGCGATAAAACATGTGGTCATCTTGGGCAAAACAAAACAAGGGGCAGAGTCAGATGCAGGTATTACTGGAACAGATGGCAACGAGATGTGAATCTCATCGTCTCCACATGCGACAAGTGTGCATCAAGAAAGTCTCCAAACAAGACACGCCGAGGCCCAATGAAAACCTATAACGTAGGAGCACCTATGGAAAGAGTAGCTATGGATGTGTTAGGTCCACTACCCCAGACTGATCGAGACAACCGATATATTTTGGTCATAAGGGACTATTTTACAAAGTGGACCGAGGCTTATGCAATACCTAATCAGGAAGCCACTACCATAGCGACGGTTTTTGTTGAACAGTTCGTCTGCAGATATGGAGTCCCAATGCAGCTCCATACAGATCAAGGGAGAAACTTTGAGTCTCACCTTTTCAAAGAAATATGCAATCTACTTGGCATTGATAAAACAAGAACATCAGCACTTCATCCTCAATCTGATGAAATGATTGAAAGGGCGAATAGAACTATTGAAAATATGCTAGCCATGTTTGTAGACAGTAACCAGAGAGACTGGGACATCTATTGGCCATACATCATGATGGCTTATAGATCTGCCGATCAAAAAACGACCGGTTACACACCCAATGAGATGATGATGGGAAGAGAGGCAACATTGCCGGTCGATTTACTCATTGAGAGACCGAAGAATGACCCTCAAGAAAATCAAACTGAATATGTAGCTCGTCATCAAGAATGTATGGAGCAAGTCCATCAATATGCACGAGAACACCTTCAGATAGCAAGTGACAGACAGAAACGCAACTGTGACCACAAAGCAGATCATGGGGGATACAACAGAGGAGCTGGAGAGAATGCGCCAAAGTGGTATCAAGACACGACAAGGGCAAGAACTCCAGCAACGGTGAATGGAAGTGAAGATGATTCAGAAAAACGGCAAGATGATCGTGAAAATCTAGATCAAGATAAAGAAACCATGGATACAACGGAAAAGACAAATAGAGAGAAGTCTTGGCCGAGAAACCAGTTGGTCGAGAATGAAGAAGATACTCTCGAGAAAGAGGTTGAGCGACTGGAACAAGATAATTCTGGGGCGTGTCGCAGACACAGAGAGAGACGGCCACCAGCAAGATATAGAGACAGATAAATAGAAAATACAAGGCTTTTGATGATGCACGAACTTGGGAATAAAGGGCTAGAGTGAAAAGAGCCCACAGAGAATTAATCAAGGTTATTGCAAAGATTAGGACGACTACAAAGGCAAATGAGGAAACAGAGCATAAAGGAGACGCCAAGACGGCAGCAAGGATGATTAATAAGCGACATAGATTTTGGGAGAAACAACTGATCACTGTTTCAAAAGCCCTAGAGAGAATGTGAAGCAAATATTATCAAAAGCAAACCTCTTCAAGACGTCAGAATGCCTAACACCTTCGGCCTGAGTAGAGAGACCTAGTCAAGTTATGCTGGATGTTGTGATATACTACTCGTGCTTGGATGCAAAGCGCACGCACGTAGTGAGTGGATATTATGGAGGGCGCCCTCATAAGTTTTTGCGGAGAGACCGCAAGTTGTTGATCCAGTATAGTTGCAGTGTGAAATTATAAAGAAAAGCAGAGAAAACGAGTAAAAGTAAAGACTATGGGCAATAAGGAGTTGCTCAGGACAGTTCATCTACGAAATAGAAATATAAAAAAAAAGAGACATTGACAGATTATCTCCAAGAGTTTAAATCCACGCGTGAAGTGGATGTTTGCATCATCATCAGCTTAGTGGATTTCATTGACATTATTACTGATGAAAGAGTGGTAATAATATTTAAGAAGAATATTTTTATTAAGAAATGAATTAAACAAACCCAAAGAAACACTTTGAAAGTATCTTGCGCAGGAGATAACGAATCTTAGCAGACGAGATAGCAAGTAATTTCATGACGTCACATAAAATTGGCGGGAAGTACAAACTTTTAAGAAAGTGATGCGTGTGACGTAGATAAATTCCCAGGGCGCGGCCAATAACAGTGTAAAGCATCAGTGTGTAACTCAGACATCATTTGATGAGCATGCTATATAAACTTCGAAGAGAGATGAGCAGACAAAGAGAAAGTGAACCCGGGTGGGGGAAAAGGAAACTGAAGGAGGTGTTCAGATGCTCAAAGTGCACTAAGGAGTACGATCAGTTTGGGTACTTCCAACAGCACATGCTGGGGGTGCATAAAGTGCATCCCAGAGAGTGTCGGGGGGGGGGAGGCAGAAGATGGAGGGCAGAGGAGAGCAAAGCAAGAAGGGGAGGAGAGTCAAAAGCGAGAGACCCGCAGGCACGGATAAAGTCAACAGTCATCATTCCCCCAAAACAAGCCAAGTGGACCACGGACGAGACAAGAAAGATCAAGCCCAAGAAAGGGACAAAGTCGCCACAATATTAGAGAGGATGGCGGTACCACCCCTACCACTGATCACTCTCCTGGCAATGTCGCCATTTAATTCACCATCCCCACCGACATCTCCAGAGCCAGTCTTCTCACCGGCTGACTCCATGGCACCAACCACTCCGGACCGGGATTTATTCCCTGAAATGATGACGACTTCACGCCCCAAGACGACTCCACCCCCCAAGACACCACCACCACCACCAACACCAGTCGCGACCACGGCCGCACGACAACCCGGACCGCCGTGGCCGGCCCGCATCATTCCATCATCAGCGACGCCGACGTCTGCTGCACATCACTACATATGCAGGACGGGACCACCACAGAGTGCAGCAGGAGCGGAAGTCCAGAGGGTGAGGACCGAGGTCATATCTCAGAAACTACCCAGGACAACGAAACACGAGCTTCACCAGCTGGGACATGGAATCATCCTCCGGCAGGTGACAGAGACGGCGAAGTTCCCAGACGGTCGGGAGTATTCCGTCAGATTTAATGAGTATGTGCTCCTGGCGAATACTCCCTCCGGTCGACCCCAGTGGCAGACCGGTTACGCACGGCAAGCAGCAGATCAACTGCCCAACCCCACCATCTTTTCACAACAGGAACAATGAACAATCATAACATTTTTTTTTAGTTTTGAGCCTCGTTAGCCTAATTAGTAGACAGCCATACTTAAGGGGGAGTAAAACATGTAAAGATGCTAACCTGAACGATTGCTGAAAATTGGTAAGTTGTTCAATTTAATTTGCCTAAAAGCAAGGCTATGTTTTTACAACAACGTTGCTGTTGATCAGATACACTAATACGTGATCAACACTGCAAGTAAATGAAATAGTCCGACGTTAAAACACAGCGTCTACAAAAACTTCTATGAAGAAATACTGTACTGTCCTATTCCTAGTCCTAGTGTTAAAATGTCAAATGTAAAAACACTGTACGAGAATTAAGCAGACGATTTGTAGAATTTTGCTTCTCCAAATTGCCTCCCTCGACGAGCTACCTTTATTACTGACCCAGATGGCTGTATGTAAATTGGATAATGGTTTTGCAGAATTTGAGCTCTTTGATTGGCCAAAGCTAAAAATACAGTGACCCAGTTCATGTATTTCCGTGGTACACGGCTACATACTACATACTAGAGATGCTTACATACTAGGCTGAACGAGTGTACCACCAGTATAATGAAACAAGATGAATGCCTCCGGTGAAAAAATGTATCTGATCGGTTCCCGTTAGAATTTCACAGATGACAAGTTAGATGTTTGAAATTAAGCTTATTTTTCAGGCAAAGGTACACTAAAAGTGGAGTATCAAAAGGTAAACTAAGTTGTTTTGTTTAAAACAAGAAGCAGAGTAATACTTAGAAAAATGTTGTCGCGAGTTTTAATGAAGGTCTAGCTGGGCCAACATTCAAATAATTACAAGATTGGTCTTTCCTACCTCCATGTGTTTACTGATGCTGTCTAGGCCAAGGTCTAAATTGTATGGCAAGGGCTTTGCAAGTGAATACAGAATTATTTATTTAAGGCGCTCTCTCTCTCTCTCTCTCTCTTTACTATGCTTTATGTTTTTGTGTACAGATATCATTATCAGTGTAAAATCATATGTGAAGGCAATTTGTAAATTTATTCGAAATTTTGATGGAAAAAAAAAATGTAAAATACGTGTACAGCAGGCCCATGACTTTTGTAGTGATTATTTGTTTCAAATTTAAGTTTTGTGGAAGAATCAGATAGTCTTGAAGTGGTATTTTATGGTTGCTATTGAATGCAATGATTATAAATTTTGGGGAAGAAACGAGAAAGATAACTTCCATTATAAGTAAGAGAAATTTTGCTGAGTGATGTGTATAAAGCTGTACAATGTTTCCTTGATTGAGTATAAGAATGTATTCTTTTGCTTGTTTTAAAGTTCACAATTGAAAAGAGTTCTTGTGTTTCAAAGTGAAGTACAATTTTTTTTTTGTGGATACAATGCGGGGACGCATTCATTTTTTAAGAAGGGGGTAGTGTGGCGGAAACTGCCTTTCGCTTAATGATTAATTTATATAGAGTTGTTGAAACAATTTAAATTAACTCTTATTTATAATGTCCTGCTGATTTACAATGATTATGTTCTTAACAACAGCTATTGGAGTGTTCACACATTTGGTTGCGTGTTTTGGACAGTGCGTTCACGTGCGCATTTACGCACGCTGACAAACTGAAAACGCGCAGGCTACCGAATGGGTTTACATTTATGTTCTTATTATTTTTATGTTAACCAATCAGTTCCCTGGTGTAGGCAAGTTGCGTGCAGCGCGCATTTCTTCTAGGCTATATAAAGCGATGAAAACTTAAGCTCAGGGCTCAGTCTTGCAAAGACGAGATCGCCATTACAAGAACTAAAGACCCTCCAAGATGCAAAGAATTAACACACACAAGCAGATGATGCTACTCACATTATTTATTGGCGAATCTGATTAGACTCTTACAGTACGGGCATCCACGCTACCATGAACTGCTGCGTGCGAACTCACAATAATTAACCCAGCGGACTGATTATATTACCTCCATAAATGAAGAAATGACCTTAGTTAATATTGTTTAAATAAAGAGAGGGCACTATGTACATTTTGTAATTGAACATGATTGAATAAAATACACACTGTGTAATTCCTTACGGTTCAAGTTAACCCTCTGTTTGAAACAGTTCATTCATTTTAAGTGCCTCGTTATTTTCATCTGGTGGAGTTAAGGAAATCCTCTACGTTACATCTTCCCCTGTGACTACAGATTCCAGGGTGGCGGCTTGGTTATTTTGATGAGAGCCATACCCCACCCCGGAATCGTTACACTTTGGTGGCAGCGGTGGGATCTCAATGACTGGTGAATTAAAGAATTCAAAATTGACGAAAAGAGGCATTGGTAAAGATGGAAAGTCCAGTACAAGAGATCCAAAACGAATCCTTGGGTGAAGCTTCAGGGGAAGATGGAAATAATATTTCCATTGCAAGTTCTAGTGATGAAATAAAGATTACAGACAGCAGTGATTCAAGACTATCAGACTCAACTTCAAGTCAGAATTGCCCGGAAAAGAAATTAATTAAACAAGGACAAGCAGTTCTAGACAAAATGAAGGCAGAATGTGAAATCCTTCAGAGAGAGTTGGATGGCGCCACAGAGAAAGAGAACAATTAAAAAAATACAAAGCACAGTGTAACAAGGCTCAAAAAGAAAAGCCAGGAAATAGAGTTTGTGATGCAAAGATAAAGATAAAGCCTACAAGCTATGATGGATCCAGTTGTTGGAACGACTATGCTGTTCAATTTGAAATGTTTTCTGAAATGAATGGCTGGGGTGATGGAGTAAAGGCTATGTATCTCGCAGCCAATTTAAGAGGTTCAGCTCAGTGTGTTTTGGGTGACTTGGATGATGACAGCCGTCATGATTACACAGCTTTGGTAACCGCCTTGAATAACAGGTTCGGCTCAAATAATCAGAAAGAATTATTTCGAGTGCAGTTTTAGAACAGACAGCGAAAGAGGGAAGAAACATTGCCTGAGTTGGCTCAAGCATTTAGACGACTCACACGGCTTGCGTACCCATCAGCTACGTACGTTATGCTCTCAAGAGCATTTTATTGACGCTCTGCCTGATGGTGAGATAAGATGGCGAGTATTCCAATCTAAACCAGGGACTCTGGCTGATGCTGTCCGCATAGCAGTAGAGCTAGAGGCTTTCCAGGCGGCTGATCGCCAGTGTGGAGTAACTCGGAAAATGGCGAGAGTTGTCGTACCAGAGCAAGAAAAAGAATCAGAGCCAAGTAAGGAAATCTGATGTCTGATGAGCTTGGCACTCTAACCAAGGCTATAAAGAATATGACAAGTGGACATACAGAGGGTACTGGGTTTACCCGGCCAGACAAAGTGACGTCATCACCGGCATATGATCGACGCAACCAAGCAAAGAGCCAGTACAAGCAAGATGGACCGAACTGGAGGCACCATGAAAGAAACAATAGAGGACCCCCCGCATGTTGGAATTGCAATGAGTTAGGACATTTTGCACGTGAGTGTCCGCACCCAAAACAAAGTTCTTACAGATACAACAATAATATGGGCCAACAAGAAAGGCGGCAGGGAAACGGACAACAGCCGATTTCGAGGTCCAACAGTCGGCTGGGAAACTAAGGACAGATGGACCAACAGTAAGCAAACCCTCCTCGGTAAGACGTGCTGTAATTAATCAAGGCATAGAGGTAACTGTTCGAGTTGATGGTGTTCAAGCAAATTTTCTAGTGGATACTAGGGCAAGCTTGACTATTATCCATCCGCCCAGATATGTATTACAAGATTGCCGAAAATTCAAGACCACGACTAGATTGGACTGACGTCAAAGTGGCCATGGCCAATGGGGAACTCGCTCCTTGTTTGGGACGAGGACGACTCGAGCTGGAATTTCAAGTTGGTGAACAAAGTAAAGTAATAAGTCAGGACGTATACCTTGCCGACATCGATCCTGAGGGAATTCTGGGCTACGACTTCCTTGAAATATACAACTGTTGGCTGAATTTGGGAAAAGGCGAAATGCAGATTGGTGGCCAGCAAGTGAAATATCATGTTTACCGGAACCTGTATCTGAAAAGTGCACCCGAGTGATAGCCGACCGAACTGTTACGACTAAAGCAGGAGAAGAGATATTGTTACCTGGCAAGCTGAAACACAGAGATAGAAATTCAAAGTTTGGCATTGTCGAACCTGAGCTAAAATTCGTCAGAAATCACAAGGTCATGGTTGCCAAAACCTTGGTTGACGTTCAACAAGAGTTGGTACCGATCAGAGTCCTCAATCTTAAAGATGAAACCATAACTGTCTATCAGGGTGCAGTGTTAGCCACATGTGAACCCGTAGAAAGTGACAAAATAATTCAAGAAAAAGATGGATATCGTGTGACTATATTACAAGAGCACAAGCAAACGTCGGATCAAGAAATTCCAGAACATCTGACTAAATTATTCAAATCAGCGGTGAAAGACTGAATCAAAGTCAAAAGATGCAATTATCAAGACTCTTAACAACATTTCAAGATGTTTTCGCCAAAAACTCAGGTGATCTTGGAAAGACTTCTATTGTCAATAAATAAATACTGGTAAGGCACGACCTATCAGACAACCGGCAAGAAGACTCCCAATCCATCAAAGAAATGTAGCAAAAGAAGAAATTGATAAGATGTTAAAGCGCGAGGTGATTGAACCATCATCTAGCCCCTGGGCTTCGCCTATCGTCTTAGTAAAGAAAAAGGATGGATCGACAAGATTTTGTGTGGATTATCGTAGATTAAATGCATCCACAATCAAAGACTCATATCCTTTACCAAGGATTGATGACTCACTGGACACTTTAGCCGGGTCTCAGTGGTTTTCGATGCTGGACTTGGCAAGTGGGTATTGGCAGGTGGAGATGGCAGATAAAGATAAAGAGAAAACGGCTTTTAAGAAGGGCTCTACGAATTCAAAGTGATGCCATTTGGTTTATGTAATGCGCCCGCCACTTTTGAACGCTTGATGGAGCGAGTGCTATCAGGACTGCAATGGCAGACATGCTTGCTGTATATTGATGACGTCATCGTTTATGGAAACGATTTCCAATCATCCCTGCAAAGATTACAGGAAGTACTGACGCGACTCCGGACAGCTGGCCTTAAGTTGAGTCCAAAGAAGTGTCATCTCTTCCAGCAGAGCGTGACATTTTTGGGACATGTCGTCTCAAGTCAAGGAATACAGACAGAGGCAGTTGATAAATGGCCCACCCCTAAAACAGTGACTGAAGTTCGAAGTTTCCTCGGACTTTGCTCATATTACAGACGATTTGTCAGAAATTTCGCCGAAATTGCAAGACCTCTGCACCGCCTAACAGAGAAGACACAAATTAATTTAATACAGTGCAGCACAAGAAATAAAGTACAGCATGAGGAAGCCCCGACAGCACAAAAGAACAGGTGAAAGTACATGACCAGTTATTAACAACACACTTGTTGAGTTAGCTGGCAAACCATTTTGTGGAATCGTCACGTCACATGCTCAAGACCAAACAAGTGAAGAAAACAACGGCGAGGAACAATTAATAACGAAAGAAGAACTTAAAGACGCACAAGGAAAAGACAAGAGTATCTGCCAGATACTCCAATGGAAAGAAACTTCAACCGAGCGGCCATGGTGGGCTGATGTTTCACCTGAAAGTGCGGAAGTAAAGAGTTACTGGTCACAATGGGAACGATTGCACATTCGGGACGGCGTCCTATTCCGACGATGGGAAACCGTAGCTGGCGATAACATCAAGTGGCAGATTGTTCTTCTACAGAGTTTAAGGAGGACTCTTGTAACAAGATTACATAGCGATAAAACATGTGGTCATCTTGGGCAAAACAAAACAAGGGGCAGAGTCAGAAGCAGGTATTACTGGAACAGATGGCAACGAGATGTGAATCTCATCGTCTCCACATGCGACAAGTGTGCATCAAGAAAGTCTCCAAACAAGACACGTCGAGGCCCAATGAAAACCTATATTGTAGGAGCACCTATGGAAAGAGTAGCTATGGATGTGTTAGGTCCACTACCCCAGACTGATCGAGACAACCGATATATTTTGGTCATAGGGGACTATTTTACAAAGTGGACCGAGACCTATGCAATACCTAATCAGGAAGCCACTACCATAGCGACGGTTTTTGTTGAACAGTTCGTCTGCAGATATGGAGTCCCAATGCAGCTCCATACAGATCAAGGGAGAAACTTTGAGTCTCACCTTTTCAAAGAAATATGCAATCTACTTGGCATTGATAAAACAAGAACATCAGCACTTCATCCTCAATCTGATGGAATGATTGAAAGGGCGATAGACCTATTGAAAATATGCTAGCCATGTTTGTAGACAGTAACCAGAGAGACTGGGACATCTATTTGCCATACGTCATGATGGCTTATAGATCTGGCGATCACGAAACGACCGGTTACACACCCAATGAGATGATGATGGGAAGAGAGGCAACATTGCCGGTCGATTTACTCATTGAGAGACTGAAGAATGACCCTCAAGAAAATCAAACTGAATATGTAGCTCGTCATCAAGAATGTATGGAGCAAGTCCATCAATATGCACAAGAACACCTTCAGATAGTAAGTGACAGACAGAAACGCAACTATGACCACAAAGCAGATCGTTGGGGATACAACAGAGGAGATGTAGTATGGCTGTATAACCCTAAACGAAAACGAGGTCATTGTCCCAAGTTTCAATTACCATGGGATGGACCGTATGTGGTAAGAACGCGTATGAGTGACGTCACATATCGAATTCAGAAAGGAGCCAAAGGAAAGCCAAGAATTGTACACTACAATAGACTGAAACCTTATACTGGAGAGAATGTGCCAAAGTGGTATCAAGACACGACAAAGGTAAGAACTCCAGCAATGGTGAATGGAAGTGAAGATGATTCAGAAAAATGGCAAGATGATCGTGAAAATCTAGATCAAGATAAAGAAACCATGGATACGACAAAAAAGACAAATATAGAGAAGTCTTGGCCGAGAAACAAGTTGGTCGAGAATGAAGAAGATACTCTCGAGAAAGAGGATGAGCAACTGGAACAAGATAATTCCGGGGCGCGTCGCAGACACAGAGAGAGACGGCCACCAGCAAGATATAGAGATAGATAAATAGAAAATACAAGGCTTTTGATGATGCAAGAACTTGGGAATAAAGGGCTAGAGTGAAAAGAGCCCACAGAGAATTAATCAAGGTTATTGCAAAGATTAGGACGACTACAAAGGCAAATGAGGAAAAAGAGCATAAAGGAGACGCCAAGACGGCAGCAAGGATGATTAATAAGCGACATAGATTTTGGGAGAAACAACTGATCACTGTTTCAAAAGCCCTAGAGAGAATGTGAAGCAAATATTATCAAAAGCAAACCTCTTCAAGACGTCAGAATGTCTAACACCTTCGGCCTGAGTAGAGAGACCTATTCAAGTTATGCTGGATGTTGTGATATACTACTCGTGCTTGGATGCAAAGCGCACGCACGTAATGAGTGGATATTATGAAGGGTGCCCTCATAAGTTTTTGCGGAGAGACCGCAGGTTGTAAATCCAGTATAGTTGCAGTGTGAAATTATAAAGAAGAACACAGAAAATGAGTAAAAGTGACGAATATGGGCAATAAGGAGTTGCTCAAGACAGTTCATCTACGAAATAGAAATTAAAAAAAAAAGAGACATTGACAGATTATCTCCAAGAGTTTAAATCCACGTGTGAAGTGGATGTTTGCATCATCATCAGCTTAGTGGATTTCATTGACATTATTACTGATGAAAGAGTGGTAATATATTTAAGAAGAATATTTTTATTAAGAAATGAATTAAACAAACCCCCAATCCACTTTGAAAGTATCTTGTGCAGGAGATAACGAATCTTAGCAGACGAGATAGCAAGTTATTTCATGACGTCACATAAAATTGGCGGGAAGTACAAACATTTTTAAGAAAGTGATGCGTGTGACGTAGATAAATTCCCCGGGCGCGGCCAATAACAGTGTAAAGCATCAGTGTGTAACTCAGACATCATTTGATGAGCACGCTATATAAACTTCGAAGAGAGATGAGCAGACAAAGAGAGAGTGAACCGGGGTGGGGGAAAAGGAAACTGAAGGAGGTGTTCAGCTGCTCGCAGTGCACTAAGGAGTACGATCAGTTTGGGTACTTCCAACAGCACATGCTGCGGGTGCATAAAGTGCATCCCAGAGAGTGTTGGGGGGGGGGAGGCAGAAGATGGGGGCGGAAGAGAGCAAAGCAAGAAGGGGAGGAGAGTCAAAAGCGAGAGACCCTCAGGCGCGGATAAAGTCAACAGTCATCATTCCCCCCAAAACAAGCCAAGTGGACCACGGACGAGACAAGAAAGATCAAGCCCAAGAAAGGGACAAAGTCGCCACAATATTAGAGAGGATGGCGGTACCACCCCCACCACTGATCACTCTCCTGGCGATGTCGCCATTTAACCGGCAAGAAGGCAAGAAGACTCCCAATCCATCAAAGAAATGTAGCAAAAGAAGAAATTAACAAGATGTTAAAGCGCGAGGTGATTGAACCATCATCTAGCCCCTGGGCTTCGCCTATCGTCTTAGTAAAGAAAAAGGATTGATCAACAAGATTTTGTGTGGATTATCGTAGATTAAATGCATCCACAATCAAAGACTCATATCCTTTACCAAGGATTGATGACTCACTGGACACTTTAGCCGGGTCTCAGTGGTTTTCGACAATGGACTTGGCAAGTGGGTATTGGCAGGTGGAGATGGCAGAGAAAGATAAAGAGAAAACGGCTTTTATAACCAAAGAAGGGCTCTACGAATTCAAAGTGATGCCATTTGGTTTATGTAATGCGCCCGCCACTTTTGAATGCTTGATGGAGCGAGTGCTATCAGGACTGCAATGGCAGACATGCTTGCTGTATATTGATGACGTCATCAAGAAGAACTTCAAGACGCACAAGGAAAAGACAAGAGTATCTGCTAGATACTCCAATGGAAAGAAACTTCAACCGAGCGGCCACGGTGGGCTGATGTTTCACCTGAAAGTGCAGAAGTAAAGAGCTACTGGTCACAATGGGAACGATTGCACATTCGGGACGGCGTCCTATGCCGACGATGGGAAACCGTAGCTGGCGATAACATCAAGTGGCAGATTGTTCTTCCAAAGAGTTTAAGGAGGACTCTTGTAACAAGATTACATAGCGATAAAACATGTGGTCAACAAGGGGCAGAGTCAGATGCAGGTATTACTGGAACAGATGGCAACGAGATGTGAATCTCATCGTCTCCACATGCGACAAGTGTGCATCAAGAAAGTCTCCAAACAAGACACGTCGAGGCCCAATGAAAACCTATATTGTAGGAGCACCTATGGAAAGAGTAGCTATGGATGTGTTAGGTCCACTACCCCAGACTGATCGAGACAACCGATATATTTTGGTCATAGGGGACTTTTTTACAAAGTGGACCGAGGCCTATGCAATACCTAATCAGGAAGCCACTACCATAGCGACGGTTTTTGTTGAACAGTTCGTCTGCAGATATGGAGTCCCAATGCAGCTCCATACAGATCAAGGGAGAAACTTTGAGTCTCACCTTTTCAAAGAAATATGCAATCTACTTGGCATTGATAAAACAAGAACATCAGCACTTCATCCTCAATCTGATGGAATGATTGAAAGGGCGAATAGAACTATTATAAATATGCTAGCCATGTTTGTAGACAGTAACCAGAGAGACTGGGACATCTATTTGCCATACGTCATGATGGCTTATAGATCTGCCGATCACGAAACGACCGGTTACACACCCAATGAGATGATGAAGGGAAGAGAGGCAACATTGCCGGTCGATTTACTCATTGAGAGACCGAAGAATGACCCTCAAGAAAATCCAACTGAATATGTAGCTCGTCATCAAGACTGTATGGAGCAAGTCCATCAATATGCACGAGAACACCTTCAGATAGCAAGTGACAGACAGAAACGCAACTATGACCACAAAGCAGATCGTGGGGAATACAACAGAGTAGATGTAGTATGGCTGTATAACCCTAAACGAAAACGAGGTCATTGTTCCAAGTTTCAATTACCATGGGATGGACCGTATGTGGTAAGAACGCGTATGAGTGACGTCACATATCGAATTCAGAAAGGAGCCAAAGGAAAGCCAAGAATTGTACACTACAATAGACTGAAACCTTATACTGGAGAGAATGCGCCAAAGTGGTATCAAGACACGACAAGGGCAAGAACTCCAGCAACAGTGAATGGAAGTGAAGATGATTCAGAAAAACGGCAAGATGATCGTGAAAATCTAGATCAAGATAAAGAAACCATGGATATGACGGAAAAGACAAATAGAGAGAAGCCTTGGTTGAGAAACAAGTTGGTCGAGAATGAAGAAGATACTCTCGAGAAAGAGGATGAGCAACTGGAACAAGATAATTCCGGGGCGCGTCGCAGACACAGAGAGAGACGGCCACCAGCAAGATATAGAGACAGATAAATAGAAAATACAAGGCTTTTGATGATGCAAGAACTTGGGAATAAAGGGCTAGAGTGAAAAGAGCCTACAGAGAATTAATCAAGGTTATTGCAAAGATTAGGACGACTACAAAGGCAAATGAGGAAACAGAGCATAAAGGAGACGCCAAGACGGCAGCAAGGATGATTTATAAGCGACATAGATTTTGGGAGAAACAACTGATCACTGTTTCAAAGCCCTAGAGAGAATGTGAAGCAAATATTATCAAAAGCAAACCTCTTCAAGACGTCAGAATGCCTAACACCTTCGGCCTGAGTAGAGAGACCTAGTCAAGTTATGCTGGATGTTGTGATATACTACTCGTGCTTGGATGCAAAGCGCACGCACGTAGTGAGTGGATATTATGAAGGGCGCCCTCATAAGTTTTTGCGGAGAGACCGCAGGTTGTAAATCCAGTATAGTTGCAGTGTGAAATTATAAAGAAGAACACAGAAAATGAGTAAAAGTGACGAATATGGGCAATAAGGAGTTGCTCAAGACAGTTCATCTACGAAATAGAAATAATAAAAAAAAGAGACATTGACAGATTATCTCCAAGAGTTTAAATCCACATGTGAAGTGGATGATTGCATCATCATAAGCTTAGTGGATTTCATTGACATTATTACTGATGAAAGAGTGGTAATAATATTTAAGAAGAATATTTTTATTAAGAAATGAATTAAACAAACCCAAAGAAAAACTTTAAAAGTATCTTGCGCAGGAGATAACGAATCCTAGCAGACGAGATAGCAAGTAATTTCATGACGTCACATAAAATTGGCGGGAAGTACAAACTTTTAAGAAAGTGATGAGAGTGACGTAGATAAATTCCCCGGGCGCGGCCAATAACAGTGTAAAGCATCAGTGTGTAACTCAGACATCATTTGATGAGCACGCTATATAAACTTCGAAGAGAGATGAGCAGACAAAGAGAAAGTGAACCCGGGTGGGGGAAAAGGAAACTGAAGGAGGTGTTCAGCTGTTTGCAGTACACTAAGGAGTACGATCAGTTTGGGTACTTCCAACAGCACATGCTGCAGGTGCATAAAGTGCATCCCAGACAGTGTCGGGGGGAGGCAGAAGATGGAGGGCGGAGGAGAGCAAAGCAAGAAGGGGAGGAGAGTCAAAAGCGAGAGACCCGCAGGCTCGGATAAAGTCAACAGTCATCATTCCCCCCCAAAAAAGCCAAGTGGACCACGGACGAGACAAGAAAGATCAAGCCCAAGAAAGGGACAAAGTCGCCACAATATTAGAGAGGATGGCGGTACCACCCCCACCACTGATCACTCTCCCGGCGATGTCGCCATTTAATTCACCATCCCCACCGACATCTCCAGAGCCAGTCTTCTCACTGGCTGACTCCATGGCACCAACCACTCCGGACCGGGATTTATTCCCTGAAATGATGACGACTTCACGCCCCAAGACGACTCCACCCCCCAAGACGACTCCACCCCCCAAGACGACATTACCCCCCAAGACATCACAAAATGTGCAGAAAATGTGCAGGCTACCGAATGGGTTACATTTATGTTCTTATTATTTTTATGTTAACCAATCAGTTCCCTGGTTTAGGCAAGCTGCATGCAGCGCGCATTTCTTCTAGGCTATATAAAGCGATGAAAACTTAAGCTCAGGGCTCAGTCTTCCAAAGACGAGATCGCCATTGCAAGAACTAAAGACCCTCCAAGATGCAAAGAATAACATACACACGCAGATGATGCTACTCACATTATTTATTGGCGAATCTGATTAGACTCTTACAGTATGGGCAGCCACGCTACCATGAACTGCTGCATGCGAACTCACAATAATTAACCCAGCGGACTGATTATATTACCTCCATGATTGAAGAAATGACCTTAGTTAATCCTGTTTAAATCAAGAGAGGGCGCTATGTACATTTTGTAATTGAACATGATTGAATAAAATACACATTCATTTTAAGTGCCTCGTTAGTTTCATCTGGTGGAGTTAAGGAAAACCTCTACGTTACATCTTCCCCTGTGACTACAGATTCCAGAGTGGCGGCTTAGTTATTTTGATGAGAGCTATACCCAATCCCGGAATCGTTAGCATACACATTTTCTCCTGGGTTTGAAATGATGCAGACTCTACATCAACAAGAAAAATCTACGCCCAAACTACACACTTTATCCTAGGTTTGAAGTGATGCAGACTCTACATCAACAAGAAAAATCTTTGCCGCCATCACTACACACTTTCTCCTGGGTTTGAAGTGATGCAGACTCTACATCAATAAGAACAATCTTGGCCATCATTACACACTTTCTCATCATTACACACTCTACATCATTAAGAAAAATCTGTACCATCATAAACACTTTATCCTGGGTTTGAAGTGATGCAGACTCTACATCAATAAGAAAATATACACCATCACTAAGATTTTCTCCTGGGTTTGTTGTGATGCAGACTTTACATCAATAAGAAAAATCTACGTCACCAGACACAATTTCTCCTCGATTTGAAGTGATGCAGACTCTACATCAATAAGAAAATATACGCAATCACTAAGATTTTCTCCTGGGTTTGAAATGATGCAGACTCTATATCAATAAGAAAAATCTACGCCATCATACACACTTTCTCCTAGGTTTGAAGTGATGCAGACTCTACATCAACAAGAAAAATCTACGCCCAAACTACACACTTTATCCTGGGTTTGAAGTGATGCAGACTCTACATCAATAAGAAAAATCTGTACCATCATAAACACTTTATCCTGGGTTTGAAATGATGCAGACTCTACATCAATAAGAAAAATCTACGCCATCATACACACTTTCTCCTAGGTTTGAAGTGATGCAGACTCTACATCAATAAGAAAATATACGCAATCACTAAGATTTTCTCCTGGGTTTGAAATGATGCAGACTCTATATCAATAAGAAAAATATACGCCATCATACACACTTTCTCCTAGGTTTGAAGTGATGCAGACTCTACATCAATAAGAAAATATACGCAATCACTAAGATTTTCTCCTGGGTTTGAAATGATGCAGACTCTATATCAATAAGAAAAATCTACGCCATCATACACACTTTCTCCTAGGTTTGAAGTGATGCAGACTCTACATCAATAAGAAAATATACGCAATCACTAAGATTTTCTCCTGGGTTTGAAATGATGCAGACTTTACACCAATAAGAAAAATATACGCCATCATACACATTTTCTCCTGGGTTTGAAGTGATGCAGACTCAACATTAATATCTTACACACATTCTCGGGTGGCATGGGTGGCTGTGTGTAAAGCACTTGCCTCTCACGAATGTCACCCTGGTTCGATGTTCGATACCTGGCTTTGACCATATGTGAGAAGAGTTGTGCAAGGGTTTTTCTCTTGGCCCTGCGGGTTTCCCCCCTCTGAATAAATTCAAACACTTTCAATCTCTGGTTGTGCACCGTGATCATATATTGTTTGATGTGGCTGGCTGCAAATGCATGCCTGCTTCTCAATCACATGGTAGCCACGTCCTTCGCAAATCAGCTTTTCAGCCGCTAGTTATGATAATAAGCCTCCGAAACTATTACTATAATATTCTTTAGTGTTTGGAGTGCCAAAGACTTTATTAATAAGAAAAAAATCACAAAATCTCTCTTGAGTTTTGAGCAGTGTTGGAATCAAGACCTCAAAGTCCGAGACCAAGTCCGAAACCTCATCTTCCAAGACCGAGACTGAGACCAAGACCTTACAGTCAGAGACCGAGACCTTACTGTTTGAGACCGAGACCTCATTGAAAATTTGTCAACACTTTGATGAAACTTGACATGTGGGGACCAAGGCTCAATTCAAGAGGACTGCGCATGTGCTGTTAAAACTCTGTCAAAGACAAAATAAACATAACCCTAGCTTCAGTCCTACTCATATTAGCTTGATTCGTTTTTTTGACATGGACAGAAATAATTCCCAACATTTACTTTGCTTCAACCATTTCAACTAAGAAATAAATGCCCCGCTGAGATTAATCTCATTCTTGAATTATCGCTCAGACATTTCTATTGTTTTAGCTATAACGACCTGAACTTTTGATGTAGGGCGTCCAAAAACAATAGGCTTCTGGGGGAATGTGAGACCAATCTATACATCAAGTTTGGAGTTGATATATCAAGCCCTTCTTGAGTTATCGCTCGGACAACATTTCTTTTGTTTTAGCCCTAACGACCTGAACATTTGACGTATGGGGGTCCAAAAACAATAGGCTTCTGGGGGATCCTGAGACCAATACATCAAGTTTGGAGTTGATATGTCAAGCCCTTCTTGAGTTATCGCTCGGACAACGATTGCACACACACACACGCACACACACGCACACACACGCACGCACACGGAAGGACAAGGCAAACACTATATGCCCCTTCGGCTCACTTCGCCGGCGGGGCATAAAAATCTGTGCTGTCACACAGACTTTCCCTTGTGAATGGAGAGACAAAGTATCTTTATCAATAAAAAAAATATGTGCAGTCGCACAGTTTTTCTCCTGTGTTTGGAGTGATGGTCTACATCAATAAGAAAAATCTGTGCCATCACACAGACTTTTCACTATGTTTAGAGTGAGGCTGACTCAACCCTGACAAGAAGATGATAAGAAATATCTGTGACACCACGCAGACCTTCGCCTATTTCTCCTCTACATTAACGATTTTTCACAATCCATCAACTCTCAAGTTCATCTCTTTGAGGACGAGGCTCTGATTTATCATACTAATCATAACCAGACTGGTCACAAAATACTACAGGATGATTCACACCGCCTTGAAACATTGCAGCAAAAATGGCTCATGCCATTCAACCCGACCAAATGCAATGTTACCAGAATGACAAGCCCCAGACGCGAGCAAAAAGTCTTTGACTTATGGCCACAATTTCAATCCAGTTGATTTAATCTCATACCTTAGCGTCAAGATCTCACACACATTGTTATGGAATCTGCATATTGACAATACTGTGAAAAAAACATACTTCATCATGGGTCTGGTGAAGAGGAATCTCTATGCAGCAACTAAAAGAACAAAAATCCTTGCTTATCAATCCATCGTGAGACAAACGTACACAGCTTCTTTTTGGGATCCTCACACACAGAAAAACATAACAATTGCTCTAAAAAAGTGCAGCGCTCTAAAGCCAGATTTTTTGTAGCGACTATAGCAGACACAGCAGCGTAACATCAATGCTGGAAGACTTGAAATGGCACATCCTACAACATAGGAGGAAATCTGCCAGACTCACCAACTTATTTAAAATTAGAAATTGTGGACTATGTGCTACTGCAGCAGACAGGCATTTAACACCAACCAGAAGCACTTGATTGCATTCATCAAGATTCACGCATCTCAACTCAAGAACTTAATTACAAAAGAACTTCCCCCACACTGTAGTTGACTGATGGAATGCCCTGCCCCTCTGTCATCAAAGCACCTTCAACACCATCCTTCAAAGAAAGACTTAAAACACACCTAAGCCAGCACATCTAACAACTGAACCTAGCCCCCAAGGGGCGTTGCCAGCTATTTATCCAGATCCAGATTCACCAGTGTGTTGAGTGATGTAGACTCTACATGTACATAACATGTGTTTGGAGCATGCAGAGTCTAAGTCTACATCTACATCAATAAGATCAAGAATGGTGTGTTGACAAACACAAATGCCCTGCTGAGATTAATCTCATTCTTCTTGAGTTGTCGCTCAGATATTTCCTTTTGATCTAGCAATAATGACCCTGACATTTGACCTAGGGGGTCCAAAAACAACAGGCTTCTGGGGGAAACCAAGACCAATCCACACACCAAGTTTGGAATTGATATAACAGTTTTCATTCACTGTTGCCCAAAAAAGGAAATGAGGAAAGACGTTTTATCGATACTGGGATGTTTGGACGATTTCTATCATTGTTTTTTATTAAACCTTTTAAAGATGCATTGCCCATGTTTGGACTTTAGGATTGAAGTGACAGATGTTCTTTAAAACCTGTCATTATGCCTGCATGTATATTTGAAATTTGAGCCATAGCAGGCAGCCTTAACTTTCCTATATTTTGCCACCTAAACAAATCACTCATGAAATGTACTCAGACATATAATCTATCTCAAGCAAGGAGAATTTCAAGTCATTTAGTGATCTTACAACACAAATTCTAAACATCAACAAATAAATCTTTCAAATTTAACAGAAACTGCCAAAGACTCACCAAAATCAGCAATCCAATTTGATTGTACATTTCTGACACACTGGGAGTGTAGAGTGAGTTGTGAAGAGGAATCCAGTTCATGTCTTCCAAGAAAACAGCTCAGCCATCTCAAGTCAAAGCAAATCTGCCTCCTAGAAAGATAGTTTGAACATCAAAATAATACCATTATTTGTTATATGTAAACTTTAGAAATTTGTTAAAAAACATCCCCACCAAATTATTTGGGTAAGTTTGGCATATTCAAGTGAAAGTTCCTGCTTTCAGTTGAAAAGTAAAGATAACTTTTACTTCTTTTTAATTTTTGGCATTTAAAATGTCACTATAAGTGGAATGATGTGCAGGCTCAAAAACTAAGTCTGAATTATGTGAGGATTTGACAACCTAATGAATGTCTGAAGTAGTTACAATGGTGTCAATGCATGTTAAAGGAACATTACAGAATTGGTTTTTGCTAACAAAACAGTTGCTGGCAGTGTAAGCACTTTATGTAATCCACCATATACATAAACTGACAAACCTGTAGAAGTGTGAGATCGATCGGCCATCTGGGTCATGAGAAAATAGTGAAAACCTGATTACACATTTGCATGAAATCATATAGATTCAACAAATGAATAAAACGCTCACTGAGCGATAAACTCCAATTGGAAAATTAGTTTATTCATTTCTCATCAAATATGGCATTTCAGACAGAAATATTTCAAGGGATGTTTTCTACTATCATCATCATTAGACCGTGTAAGTCTTGTGTAAATCTGTGATCAAAAGTATATTTTACAAGTTTTTTTCTTACCAATTCTGTAATGTTCCTTTAATTATCATCACAAATTAACACGTACATACTACAGTGTATCAAGTCAAAGGGGCAACTCGTGATCTTGAATGTACAAAAAGCTAATATTTGATAAAATATAGGCCAATTAAAACTATTTTGTTATTCACTAACCAGGATAAAACATTCCATATAGAAGTCATGTATGTGAGTAATGAGGGTGTTGTAATAGCTTAATGTTACTTAAAAAGCTTATTAATAGTGACACAGAAGATCATTCAAAATTGCAATGTTTTGCAAAGCTGTTTCTGCCCAAACTCAAAAAAAGCAGCAGATGTTTACGTACATGTGCAATTGATATGCACCAGACTACAAAATGTCATCGAATCAAATCAAATTCCACCACGACACACAGTTTGCAATTGTATGTTGAATGCGTCAGCAAAGTAAAAATCAGCGCAAGTTTAAAACTTGTGCGCCCAAGTTTTAACCTTGGTCGGCATGGCTTAAAATGTGCGCAGGCAAGTTTTAAACTTATGCAGGTTTTAACTTAGTCCAGTGCATGTAGTGATGCATTCACTGTTTAATGATGTCACAGGTTGTCTTGTAATGATGTTAAGATGACCTCTCATTTTTCAGCTTTTGACTTTTTGAGAATTTGTTCTTTACTCCTTTTTCACATGAAATATAAGAATTGCAATATTTTCTTGTGTGTTTCCATATCTCCTTTTACTGGAAAATGAAAAGTGAAATACAGGCTTGAGTTCCTATTTAACTATGAAGACAAAGAATACATTTATTGAGCTTTATTGTATCATCTATCAACTGTCCTTCAACCATTTTGGACAGCCAAGCCAAGAAAAGATTCAGGATGGCTGCCGGCCAAATTCAACCAAAAGAAAAAGTTCTGACTTTGACCAATTCAAATTGGTTTATGAATAATAAGAAAAATTAAATTAAAAAATTTAAAAAAACAGAAAGGGAAAAGGAAATTGATTGATTTTCTGCTTGACAGTCTGCCGATTACTACATGTACAAATATACAAAATACAAAATTATACCCCCCCAAAAAATATCAAATACAATTGAAAGAAATATTGTACAGTACACAATGTTCTGTTTTCCAGGTTGATTTTTGAAGGGGGTTACTAGGGTTAGGGTTCCACTTCCCACACATGACCTTTGGAAATTTCAGGGGGAAACGTAGATTGACCACTTTTTGAATCCCACATAAAACCCTAGTATATTGCTTGTTTGTGAAGAACATAAAAATATGGTCAAGTTGAAGTGAGGAACATTGAAATATTTTTGTTTTGATAATATGTATAAGGTGAAACTTGTACAAAAAATAGTTTGGGACCAGTAAAGCGAACTTGTACTTTAACCCTCTTGCTGTCTGACCATTCAATACCATTCAAGTGGTTTTGAATGATAGATAAACTATGCCAGTCTGAAATATGATACCATTAGGGAATGCATGTACACAGTACACAGTTAGTTCTGTGCACAGTTGTGCCACCATACACAACCTTGGCAGTCGAATGGTTTCAAATGGTTGGTCAACTCACTGGAAAATGTTGCCAAGAGTCACTGACAGTAGGAGGGTTAAATGAGAAACATTTAGTTTTGTGGGAAAGATTTGTGATCTACATGATGTTATTATGGGTTTCTTACATGTACATCATACAAACAAAGCTTTAGTAAATCATGTGAGTACTCAGCATATCCAAAAATATTATGTTAAGAAAAAAGTCTTTAAATGAGGCAGGCCAGCTTATTGAGTAAGTTTTACCCGTTACTAACAAAATGCAACGAGCTATGGGCCTTTCACAAAGAGACACTTGTGTCAAACAGTTAATTACTCATTAATTAAACTAACTATTATTAAAATAGCAAAATATTTGCATGATTTGAGATCTCCACTTTCATGCTTGAAAAAGTGTCAACGTTTCAATGACAAACAGTGTCCGAAACAGTGATTTAAAAAGTAGTTTAACTTCAAACGCAGTTTTCTCTAAGCATGAAAGTTTCCTAGAATGGCCTAAATTGCCTCTTCGTGGAAACGGTGACGAATTGTAAACACAAGCCTGAAATGAATTGTACACAAAATTTACAATAAAACATAGAACCATTAAAAAAAAAGTTCTTCAGAAAAAAAAAACATTACAAGTTTCTGCATTTTTAAAAATGTTTTATATTAAAAATGTTAAGTTTTCCTGTGCATTTACTTATTGACATCCTTCTTCCATTTGTGTGTGTGAATTGCTTGACATTTGAACTCTTCCAGTTGACCTTCCCATCTCTCATGGTGTGCAGTAGGACAATACATCGCACAGCCAATGGAAAGTGGAGAGGTTTCTCAAGTTTTTAAAAACAACAAATAATTTCAATTAGAGAAAGCCTCTCTGTAATTATGCTATAAAGACATAAAGCCAGCACTGGCTTTGTCTTTATATAAAAAAAATCTATTATATCTTATTTACGCAACTAGAATTTAGTTCAATGTTCCTAAGGCCATGTAAATTTTAAAAAAGAGGAATATCATCATCCCCTTCCATGCAAAAACACTCCATCCTCCTAAAAAATTAAAAGGCCAGAATTAATATTATTATTTTCTATTGAAAATTACTAAATATGAATGGAACTTTAGGACAGTGCACAGTAAACTGAACTGCTGTGATGGAATGGTTCGAGTGAAAATGGTGTTTTAGACGTTACATTTTCCGGCAACAATCTTGCCCCTCATTTGACTCAACAGAACTAAAGTTTATTTATATTAAATACCAATATTAAAATGCACTTACTGGTAACCCTATCCTAGCATTAACTTGTTGCATTGATGTTGTTCAAAACTTTGTTCATCAAATGAAAAGTTATCTCATTTTCCAAAAACAGTTTTGTAACATCCTAAAACAATCTTAATTCTTAGTTTTGAAGTATCTCACTATCTGACTACAAAAGAATTGCTGCAGAACCTATTTATTATTTATTTTAAAAGAAAGTAGCTTCCCATCCCTTGACAGCATTAGAGAACTATGACTCTTATGCTTCTTATTAACCTTTAAGTTGCCCTGTTCTTTATTCATTTTCAGATACTGTCAGCATTGCTTTAATTAGACAGCAAATAGTCTTATACTTATTTATGCTGACAGTATAATTCTTCTCTCATTCATCACGAGTACCACCATCCCCTGCCCGGCACCTGCCTGCACCATGACATGGCCCACTTCCACACCCCCCTGCTCAGGTCCTGCTCAGCCTGATCAACCTGCATGGGAGGACTGCTCACCCAGTTGACCAAGCCCCCACACCTGCACCCGCCCCAGGGGCAGCCAAAGCTGAAAAGGTGAAACGGCCTGCAATATTAGCAGCTGGCACAAGTGAAGAATGGGCGTACTTTGAGCAGCGATGGTCAGATTACAAGGCCGCCACACATCTCACAGGCTCAGACATCGTCTTCCAACTTCTTGAGTGTTGCGACGAGGCGCTTCGGAAAGACCTCAAGCGGACCTTCGGTACCCTCGCCTCCAGTGATGAACTGACCATTCTCAGGAACATGAAGACACTCGCCGTCCGTCAGGAAAACGTCATGGTCTCACAGATGCAACTCCAGCAAATGCGCCAGGACCACGATGAGCCAGTGCGGGCCATCTCGGCCCGCCTCCGAGATCAGGCAGGAGTATGTAGCTTCAAGATCGAGTGCACCTGCAAATCACAGGTCGATTACAGCAACATTATGATCAGGGACGCCCTCATCCGGGGACTCGAGGATGAAGAGATCCGCTTGGACATTCTTGGTGAATCGAAACAAGACATGTCACTGGAGGAGGCACTCAGGTACGTCGACGCCAAGGAGAGTGGTAAGAGGTCAGCTTGCCGCCTCCTTGAGAGCGGCACCACTACAACTGTGTCTGCCGCCAGCTCCTACAGGCGCCAAGAGAGGGGACGACTGCGAGCCTTACCTGCTACTACTGGACCCGCAACCTCGCTCTGTGGTCACTGTGGCAAACCAGGCCATGGACGTGGCAGACAGGACCGTATGAAGAAATGCACAGCCTACAATCACAAGTGCACCAAATGCAGCATCCTTCACCACTACGAAAACGTTTGTCGTCAATCACTGCGCAAGCAACATCAGCCAGCCCCCCTCACCGTACCTCTACCAGGGGATGACGCCACTGCCATCTTCGACTCCCTATGCTCCGTTAGCGATATCCCGACACACAGTGCCCAGGCAATCACACTCCAGCACCATGTCTCGATGAGTTCTGCGATGCGTGGGAGAAGCGGGCATCCGACCCCCAACCCTTCATCGATGTCTCCATCAAGGCTGTCCCGTCCGATGCCCGAGCCCTCGGCTTCCCCACCTCCATCCTCAGCCCGACTCCCGCTGTCTCCTACCCTGCCATGGCCGACACTGGATGCCAGTCATGCCTAGCTGGCACGAAGCTCCTACCCAAACTAGGACTCAGTAGGCATCATCTCCTCCCTGTCACTATGAAAATGACTGCTGCCGACAACCGTGGCATTCACATTGCAGGTGCCATTGTCCTGAGAATCTCTGGGACTTCCCCTTCAAAGAAGACAATTGAGACGCGTCAAATAGTATACTTCACCAACTCCTCTGACAGGCTGTTTTTATCCAAACAAGCTTGTGTAGCCCTCGGCGTGATATCTCACAAGTTCCCCTCGATCGGTGAGGCACACGGGCCCAGCAGTACCAGTGTCAATTCCTGCAACGCCCACACTTGCGAGTGCCCCCGACGTCAAGCACCACCACCTCCTCCCACATCACTCCCACTCCCAGCCACAGAGGAGAACCAAGATAGGCTTGAGAAGTGGCTACTCAAACACTACCAGTCGAGATCGCCTCGGGAGACGGCTACAGCCGCCGTTTCGATGAGATCGTTTCAGACATCCCACGGAAAACCAAGTGCGTAGACGACACCCTTATGTGGTCTGACACGGTTGAGGAGGCATTCTTCCAGGCAGTTGAATGGCTGGACATCTGTGGCCGCAATGGCGTCACACTGAACCCCTCCAAGTTCACATTCGCCCAGACAACAGTGGAATTCGCGGACTTCAAACTCACCCCAACCACTGTACGTCCCTGCCCTCGCTATCTTGAGGCCATCCAGAACTTCCCTACCCCCCACAACATCACTGATGTCCGCAGCTGGTTTGGCCTGGTCAACCAGGTCTCATACGCCTTTGCTGCCACTGAACGAATGCTGCCCTTCCGCCAACTCCTCAAACAGGGCACCCGCTTCATCTGGACAGACCAATTGAACTGTCTCTTCGAGGAGTCTAAGTCCCAGATCATCAACGAGATCCATAAGGGGGTGGAGATCTTTGACAAGACTAAGCCGACTTGCCTCGCCACTGACTGGAGCAAAGAGGGTCTTGGGTTCTGGCTGTTCCAGAAGCTGTGTCTGCTCTTCCTCCAACCCCTTTTGCTGTAAGACTGGTTGGAAAATTACCCTCGTCGGAAGTCGCTTCACTTCAGGGGCTGAATCCCGCTATGCCCCAGTGGAGGGGGAGGCCCTAGCAGTTGTTGATGCACTCGACAAGGCACGTCACTTCACACTTGGCTGCTCTGACCTCATCAAGGCAGTGGATCACAAGCCCCTCCTGAAAACATTTGGCGACCGCTGCCTTAACGACATACCCAACCCTCGCCTATGCAACCTCAAAGAGAAGTCTCTTCGCTACCGCTTCCGAGTCGTTCACATACCCGGCGTACGCCACGCTGCAGCCGACGCCGTCTCTCGCCATCCTGTTGGCAAGCCAACACCGCTGACCCTCCCAGATGATGTTGCGACCAGACTCAACTCCGACACTCGGCTCTCCACGTTTGAGCTGCTGCACTCCTTCCTCAAGGCCCTCCGCACTCTCGATCAGGACACCGCTCATGTGTGCTCCCAGGCGACCTCACCTCCCACTGCAGTGATTAAGTCAGTTCCGTGGGATGACGTCCGCCTTGCTACAGTCAAGATTGATTGAGCTCATTGATGACTTCCCTGTGCTCCGTGGTGACCTCCCTCCTGAGCTTCGCCAGTATCACCAGTTTCGTGACGGCCTGACCAGTTTTGACGGGGTAGTCCTCTACAACGACCGCATTGTCATCGCATCCTTCGGCTATGGCCCCCGGCCCAGCAGCAGTCTTGGTTCCTCCGGCCAAGGTGGCGACACCTGCATCCCGCGGCCCTGTCCTGCCGCCTTCTACCAAGCCTCACCCGCCACACACCAATCCGTCCGACACTATGGACGACTTACCAGGCCTGCCAGCACCACCACCAGTCATCCAGACGCCTCCTCCCCCAACAACCTTCCACCCAGACCCACCTCAGCGCCCGGCAGCCGCTGGCCCTGTCCCCCGAGCTCTTCGGGCCCTCCTGCCTCACAATGCCCCTGGACACAAGTTCTCTAGTTCCTACGCGTTCCGTTCCTCCACCGAGTTGTGTTCATTTGTTGCTGTTTACCATATCAGTCTCTATGTCGCTTCCCTCCAACGACTTGGGGGGCATAGAGAACTATGACTCTTAAGCTTCTTATTAACCTTTAAGTTGCCCTGTTCTTTATTCATTTTCAGATACTGTCAGCATTGCTTTAATTAGACAGCAAATAGTCTTATACTTATTTAAGCATAAATATTGTGCAGTTTATGTAATTGCATTATCACAAAAACAAATTGTCTGCTAACACTTTAATAACACAGTTGACACATCCGAAACAAAATAGTGTATCAATGATCAATCATCCAAAATAAAAATTACAATTTCTCACTACGGCTCAAAGAAGGTATCTAAAGTGAAATAATTACCATGAAATAAAACACTATTTACTTTGTAAACAATTCTAGACTCAAATTAGAATAGATATCATCTATATTCAACAGATTTATTGTCAGGAAAAAAATATTTTTGACGTTACCACTGATAGTAGTGCGACAGTGACAGTGGTGAGTGACAGCCTCAAGTTTAAAACTTTCCTTTTTTAAGCAGAGTTTTTATTCTATAAATATAATTTTCCTTTTCCTTTTTTGTGTCAGTTTAAGAAAACTTCACTTTAAATGTAAAACTAACATGATACCCAACTAAAAGACTAGATAACTAATTACAATATATATGTACCGTGTGAAATGGGGTTGGGAGTTGGGGTCGTTCCTTTAGTCAAAGCAAAAGGTCAACTCGTCATTGTCTTTCGTTCACGAGTTAAAAACAATTTCAACAATTGATTATACCATGACTTACCTTCCTGAATAAACGTATTGGTGAAATCACTTCCTCGTCTCCAGAAAGTCCAGTCTGTTCCATATATCCATAAGAGGTTTTCCACAGGTCCAAAGACGGTCCATTCTTTCAAAATTAGCAGATATTTGGTATCATTTTTCTTGTCCCGCTCGTCAATGGTTGAACGACGAAAATCCCGCGGTGTTCTAAGTTTGCGCCCGACCTATCCTGCGCAAATTTCAAAAACATGCAAGAAAAACTCCTTTAAAAAAGTGGCACACCGCGCAAATTTCGAAAATGTCCATTTTTAAAGATTGCGCCCAACAATTGTATCCAACATGTCAGCGGCTTTTTAAAATAAAGCGCCACGTGTGTCGACCTTGCAACACTTTTCAGTAGCCTAAGGCGAAGACCTCACCGTCCATACAATGGATAAAGCGCGCTAGGAAGGTCCAATGCAGAAAGCTACAGCGCCTTGAGTAAAGGCTAGATAATAAATAACAGCGCCCTCAATAGTCGGCTGTTGAAAACTGCTTTTTTCCTGCATTTCCTGACAATCTGCTGACTGGCTGTTCTGTCTGTTCTACTTACTATAGCCTTAAACACAATCGACAATTAAAAATTACCCCTCCACATTGTTCACACAGTGTTTATCTTGCAAAAGTTCTACTAGTTGGTGTGAAATATGGGAATGAATGTACTGCAGACAGTTCCTGAAGGTAGGTAGGGAACTACATCGTGCCTAGGCAAACAACTTCTTTCATTCAGTCTTTAAAAAGGAACATTACAGAATTGGTAAGAAAAAAACTTGTAAAACATACTTTTTGATCACAGATTTACATAAAACTTACACAGTCCATCTCTATGCACACAGTCTAATGATGATGATACTGATAGTAGAAAACATCCCTTGAAATATTTCTGTCTGAAATGCCATTTTGATGAGAAATGAATAAACTAATTTTCCGATTTGAGTTTATCGCTCAGTGAGCGTTTTATTCATTTGTTGAATCTAGTATATGATTTCATGCAAATGTGTAATCGTTTTTTCACTATTTTCTCGTGACCCAAATATGGCCGATCGATATCAAACTTTACAGGTTTGTCAGTTTATGTATATGGTGGATTACATAAAATGCTTACACTGCCAGCAACTGTTTTGTTAGCAAAACCAATTCTGTAATGTTCCTTTAAGTTATCGTCACGACGGTCATGTTTTTGTGATGGACTAATTCTACCTCCATCCATGGTCTTGTCTCCCTCTGTCCTTTCTCTGTGGTCTTGACTACTCCTAGAACTATCTATGCGGTTCGATCTGCTATCGTCTCCACGAACTGGAGACGATAACGGAACGAACCTCATCAGTCATAGAAGTATGCAAATGCCTAGATTGGTTATTCCTATATACCATAGTTACCTGTTTTCGTGACTGCAATGGGGGGCCTTGGCAATCTTGTTGTAGTTGTAATTGTATCTTTCTTTATTTGCTTGAATCGAATGAGTCGCTGATTTTCTTTACGAGTTGGGGGGGGGGGCTGTACATGACGATCTGTGTATGGCCTGTAACATCATGGTAAGAAAAAGCAATTAATGCATAAATGTGATAAATCAATCATTAGTTTTTGCCCAAAGTGTGACTAGTGAGTGTGACACATTCCCACAACATGAACAAGAAACATGACATGAATTGTCAACAAATGCAAAATCAGCGATATTGATAAATTATTTTTTATGAAGTCATTCTGCTACAGATGTGTACATATAGCCGGTAACATCATGGCAACAAGGTACATTCTTAGCTATTTGTGAGTCGGCAGACTCTGCACCATTTTGGTCATTTCCCTCTGTGCAACCATGGCAATAACATTGAATACCAAAACAGGGTCTGACTACTTTACCCAAGTCCGTCCTCGATTTTATTATGGCCGAGTCTGAATTGAAGGCTCTGGCTACAGCTGTGGCTTGATCGCCATGTCACAATGCATTGTAGTATAGAATATCCTTAGCAACAGTCATAGCCATAGCTGTATCCGCCAATTCAGCCTAGGATTGAAATAGGAGAAGCGCAAGATAGCTGCCCTTTTGTAAAAGTTCATTACAATCCTGGATATTCTGGTAGCAAATTTAAGATTCCTCCAACTTGTTTTTCATTGGACCTCAACACACCCACTCTGTTCTTTGTTTGTGTGTATTTCCGAGTAGGATTTACCAGTGCAGTGGAGCATCTGAACACCTTCCCACAGGATCTATTTGCGGAGCTGTGTCAGGAAGTGATATCTTTCCTCAGTATACCAAGGGTCTCGTCAAGGCATCTCAGGTTCTTGATGTAAGTAAAGAGTAGGACGGGCAAACATACATTTAACATTTTAAAGATAATGTACAGACTACAGGGCTGGTATTTACTGGGGGAAAACAATCAAATTTCATAAAAGCTCATACCAGTTACACATTGTTCCAGAGAAATATTTCAAAGAGGGACGATGGGAACGGAATTCATGCTTGAAATTTTCATTTTTCCAAGGTTTATTGTGTAATTACCTATAACATACCTTTTGTGGCTTACAAGAGTGGACAGGCTGCCACCAGTTTGATCATTCTATCATTGTTTTTGGCTTAGTGGGAGGTATGTTCGAGCATTCCGAGTTTCCAGCATACCATGGCAGATTGTCGGCTGTGGCTTATGTCAGAGGTTTTTTGCGGAAGGCATAGTCGCATTTTCTCGAAGGAAAACAACAAATCCCAGTGCTTATCCCGGTGCTTTTGTTGTCTTTCCTTTGAGAAGTCAGAGTTTCATTGTGACGATATATTCAAAGGAAAACTTTGGAAGCTCCCAAATGTTCCAGAAAAATAATACTGGGCAGAGGCACGACAATTTTATTTGAATACGCCCTGAAGTGGTTAGTGTACTTTTCAGGAGTTGGTTGGACGGTGTGTTTATTGAAAACTAAAGGATAGAAATGAATTTTGACATCTAAATACCTATGATTTAATTCCTCTGAACACGGTTTGCTCATTGGGGTGGGGTATGCAATGTGGACCAGACATTCCTATGAAATATGTTTATTGCACATTGCGTATGGTGCACACTAACACTACTGGTTGGCAAAATGAGGGATGTATGGGGCCGATGGTGGCGTGACGCATAAATGAACAAACCTATGACTTTTGCCAACCAAGTGTCTGTACACATGCGTGAATGTAACTAGCATATTTTATGGGAAAGGCTAATGAAGACCTCTTCCTCCAACTGGAAGTTATTGGTATTAATCTAAATATTTCTTGGGGGGATATATGATCTTGTAGCCAACCAACTGTTTTGTTCTCTCTATTTTAGAGACTTCATGAAGCCAATGTTGAGAGCAGTGAACAAAGCGTACAGGCAGTCATCAATGCACTCACATTCTTATTCAGGTAAAAAACAGACTTTTAAGTGTAATGTAAAATGGACCTTACGCATTTACGTCATCACGCCTCCATCTTAGAGGTAAAATGATGATGCAACCATGAAAACGCACATCTAGGTACCCTCGTCACGCAGGATGGGCCAATGAGCAACCTTCTTTTGGCCTCTAGCCGAGGGCGCCCTACACAAATGACGTTATATGTGTAAGGTCTATTATTAACTATGATTGCGTTCTTAAAAATTCTACGTAAAATTTTTTTGAATTCTTTCAATAATAAGTTTGTTTTTTAAAGGTACAACAAGGAAATATCGAGGGGAAAATCAGTTAAAAAAAATCTTTGTTTGGGGGTGCCAGTCAGAAGCCATACAACTGTTAACTGCCGTGTAGCCAGGGATCACACCCAAGTTTCAAAACAACCTGGATAGCGGCAGCCACAGGATCACCTTAAGGGGATGGAACTTTTTTATTTCAAGTAATAAAACATGAGGGAAATTGACTGGGTAAATTTTAAATAATTTGGGGTTGAACAAAGACAAATTTACTAAAGCAGGATTTGAACCAACGACCTCCGGATTAACATGCCGGCGCTCCCTGTTGGTTTATTACTTGACAAGTTTTGTTTCAATCTGGAGTTATTTCTAGTGCCTTGCAAGGGACTAAAAATAAGCCTTAAAATTCGCGCAAACCATAACAAACAAGTGGCGGTTCTCAAAATTGTTTTTTCTTCTTACAACTTGGTTTGAAAATGTATGTTTCCTGAGAACCAGAGGATTTGAATGAATCTTCCTGTGACTGTTTGTATTTAATTCATATTGTATCTAAACACTTGCCATTGTTATGTTTTGTTTGCAGATCAGCAGCAAGGTCAAAGGTTGTTGCAGAAGACTTAGTGAAGGAACTAAAACAAAGCCTAGCATGGTCTGATGGGAGCTTGAATGTCATTAAACATTTGTGGGCAGATCAGGTTGGTGACTGATAGGTAGTGTCTGGTGGAGGGAGGGGGGCGGCTAGGCTAGTGCATTTAGCACTTAGAAATTCTGTAGAAATTGTTCACATTCCGTTTAAAATGGACGTAAAAAATTGTTCACATTCTGGTTAAAATGGACATGTGCTTGTGAGATGTGATAAGCACTGTAATACTGCCTCTGGTTAGTTAGAGTGCTATATAAATTCCCTGTATTGTTATTATTATTAAAACACATGATTGTGGCTTGTCGTGGCCAAGTGGATAAGAACACCAGACTCAAGCACTGGTGTTTCTCGTCGGCAGAGTGTGGGTTCGAGTTCCGGTGGCGACACTTGTGTCCTTAAGCAAGACACTTCACCATTATTGCTGCATCCTTCGGATGGGACGTAAAGCCATAGGTCCCGTGTGTTGTGTAATGCACGTAAAAGAACCTAATTACACTTATCGTAAAGAGGAGGGGTTTGCCCTGGTGTTCCTGGTTTGGTTGGCATCATATTGGGCCACAGCACCTTGTAAACCATTACATGGTGCTATGTAAAGGAACAGGTTTCATACTTCAAAACATAGCTCGGCATACCTTGCAGGAAAAAATACTGAGCGCTTTGAGACGCCAATTGGTGTGATAAAGCGCTATATAAGAACTCAGTATTATTATTATTGGTGCCGACAAAAACAGCAACAAAAGAAGAGTAATTTTGTTTGTTTTTAAATGAATATATCGAAAAAGACATCTTGCTTTGTACCTGAGATGTTGTATCCTTTTCCTGTACTCTAGGGTCAGTCCCTTTCTTCTCTTGAGCTTGCCAACAAACTCCTCAGTGTGGGTCAACTTGTGGACATGCAGTGGAAACTAGGTGTAGCTATGACTTCTGATAGCTGCAGAAGCCTCAATTCCACCTTTGTTGTCATGTTAGTTAAGGTTGCTGACCCCTCTGGTAAAGTCTCAACACGGTCATTTGAGATGACCGTGGCTGAATTTAAGGTAAGGATTCAAAAGATGCCTCTGTGGTCAACTATTTTATAATTGCATTTATACTTTATCAGATCTAGGAATCATCACCAACAAAATTGCCTGTAAACTTGTAATTTGAGAACATTCAAAATGTAGGTGGTTTATGCTTTTCAATGTATTTTTTTTCCCCTGAAGGCTTTTTCGAAGCAAATGAGGGAGATGGCAGCAATGTTGGAGACAGTATAACGCCACTCACGATGAAAACAAATGTCCACTATACTACAAAGCACTTTGATGAAATCTGCTCACATCCAGGGACCTGAAAATCCACTGATTATGAACTGCTTTAGCGCTGCAGTACTTCCACTAAAAATACTACAGCGACATCTTGGACACCAGGCATTATTTTTAGAGCGGAAACTGTGTTCCATTTACAATTTCAATCTTACTTGATAAAAGCTGTGGATTTCACCTTCTGAACATTCTATGCATTTTTGGATGCCGGGGTTTGGGATAACATAATTTTATTTTCATTCTCATTTTCATCAAATAATCAACCACACAATGTTAACAAGATTTACTTTAGGTTTTCCATTGAGCGTAAGCTAGCATAAAGTCAAATCACTGCACACAACGGGCGTGTGTATTTCACAATATATTTTTAATGGAATGTGACAAATGGTCTTAAAAGTTTGCAGATTTTTTCAAGAAGAATATTTTATGATCAAAACCTGGCTCCCTAATATGTATTTGCTCATGGAATGTTCACATGAGGTGAAATCAATAGCTTCTTCCAGGAAAGATTGAAATTACAGCAAGCTGAAAACTGTCCTCCCTGCTCCAGACCCTTCCTGACTAGGACTTTGTATCTGTGTAGACAGAGGAAGAGCCCTACTATGGTTAGTATACAAATATAGACTGCTTTGAGTGTTATGGTTGAAGCTACGAATCTCAAGGTTTATCCCGGAGTGTTCTAGTTTCCCTAAGGCAAACCCAGGGAAACTAGAACGCTCTGGTGATCACTGAGGGAGTCGTAGTTTTAACCATAGCATGAGTAGAATAAGTCCATATTCGATTTATAACACCACATACATATGATGTGCCTAGACGTCTCGGTACCAAGAAGCTGCTGTTGCTATGGGCGTAGTAAATTGGTTGCTATGGGTAGTACACTGGCTGCTACAGGTATAGAGCGTGGCGTTCGCATGGCACTCTAGAAAAAAATAAGTCATATCATGTGATGCACTCTAAACCAATCACTGCTGAAACTGATGAAACTGCTTATGATTCTATTAATCTCATGTAAAGACATTTCAGTGAAAAACTGATACCAGGGGTTTCAAACCAAGCTGGTACCTGGTGAATTCAACCTGCTACTTAAAAGAAACTGTAGCAGGAAAGGCTGCAATTGAACCTGGTGGGCATACATTGTACAGTAGGCAGGCTCCAGACCCCCACCATACCATTATTATTTCATACTTGGCATTTCAGAAACAACTTCTATGCATATACCTATGCTTCAACTAATTTTGAAACCCCTGGATGCAGTAATCATTTACGTCCAAGGAGAGAATTTAAAGAACGCTATTCCAATCCAGAAGTCAAATACTTGTCTACTATTATACCTTATGCGTTGACGTCATCCAGTCGCCATCTTAGAAGTAAACCATTGATGAAACAATGGAAACACAGATTTGTCTATGAGGAGCACAACATGGGACAATGAGAAACCTTCTTTTGACCTCTAGGCGAGGGTGCCCTACTGAAATGACGTCAGCTGTGCATAAGGTCTACTGAGCACCAAACACTGCTCATACCTTTTCTATACATTGTTCACAGTAATCTAATCAACAAGTTTGAGTAATATATTTCTGGTCAAAATTATTTGCATTTTGTATTCATTTCCGGTCCCAATGAAGAATTTGGTTTACCTTATTTTTTCCCCAAGATGATGAATCTATCTATATTTCAACTGAGCCCAGTATTCAATAACTAGTATCTTGAAACAGTTTACTTGATAGTTCATACAATCATTTGTATATAATCTCTTTTTGAAATGCCATCATCTGCAAGGAAGTTGTGTTTGATCTGATACTCTTTCTCTTGCAAAGACAAGTGAATCAAAGACAAGTGAAGTAAAAAACAAATCTTTGTACAACAATACAAAAAACCTGTGATTGCTTTATGCCGTTTTCTGAAAACTGAAATTACTAAGTTTTCACAGGTTAGTTTTGTGCTATATATTTTTTTTCAAAGATGATCTGAATGGTAACAATGATGTAATTTACTTATAAATGGTTAATGTGATTGTAAATAAAACAGAACTGTAAATATGAGAAAATGAAAAAAGGAAAATAAGAGTGATTTATTTGTAAATTGTTCTTTTAAAAACATTTGAGGTGCGTTTGGGGGTAGGGTGTTTGTTAGTACAGGTGCTAAATAATAATCAATAAAAAAAGAAACAAATTAATTCAACTATGATTTTATTTCCTAAATTAACATTATCAACACAATTTCCTGTATCCATGTTGCAGCAAAACGTAACTGCCACTGTGTCGTTTACAAAAAATAAATAATTACCAAAGTGAAACTGATAAAAACCAAACAAAACATAATATAATTCAACAAACGCAGAGAAAGGTTTTGCTCGTTACCTGTTCCATCAAGTTTGTGCTCCTACATTTTAATCCAAGATGTGGAACCTGTTTTCATCACGAAATCTTTCCTGGTGTATTAAACATTTAATGAAAAAATCTTCATGTCCACTGTTCGAGTATAACAATCTCAAAGTTTAAATTGAAAGTTGAAGTACGTATGAATAAGTCATAACAATAACATAAATAATTTGATAGATGTTAATTTTGCATCGAGGATACAGAATATTATTTGGTTTTTACCCTTAAATTTGTTTTATATGTATATATACACACAGAGGATTCGGACTGCCTCTAGCTACAGGGCTAGCTTGGTGGTCTAGAGGTAAGACATCTGCTCTAGCATGGCAAAGGTCGTGGGCTCGAATCCCCCATGACTGGTATGCCTGTGGAATTTTTTTCACAGGACTCTGGGAAAGTACGAAGTATAGAGTGCTCAATACACATCGGAGTTAGTAAGGGCACAAACCAAATAATGTAAATTTTGTTACTATACCTCATACATATTCATGATCAAGAGCCAATTGTCACTGATCCATTTATCATCACATGCCATTTTGAGGCTATTTTTGCTGTTTACCAAGCATTCACACACAAGATAAATAGGCATGCGTAGTAGACTATTGCATGGACAACTGTCGCCACAGTAATGAAGCAATCGTTGAAATGTTGCACGGGTATAATGCAAACAAGAGCAGTATAGGTATGATTAAACAAATATAACATGACTAATGTTGTGTGGACAGTCGGTATTGCCCCCCCCCCCCCCCCCCCAGTATTGGAAAATGACAAACTAGTTCCTGAGGCTTCGGGAGCCTCAGGAACTACTTTGTCATCCTCCAATACCTTGGGGAGCTAATATCAACTGTCCACCCTCATTTGTATACTATTAACAGATTTTGAGAAACAATGTTTACACAAATTGATAAATTTAGCTAGCATCTTTTCCATAATACATCAAATAGTGAGTAAAGTTATATATATGCTAAATCCTAAAAATTGCTTTTTGAACTTTTCTTTTAACCTTAAATAATTAATTTGTAACTTTAGGATATAAATTTAATAGAAGTTGTTTTACAGAATCACCCGAGCTTGAGTCCGGTGCTCTTAACCGCTTGGCCAAGACATGCCAAAATTCTATGATGTTTGCTCATGCACATTGGTGAAGCATCCCTTCAAACATCAAATCGTTTACCTTACGTTTACTTGTTCGTTTTCAATGCTCAAGCTTAGTTGTTAAATGTTGACTTTGTTTCTCATTTATACTATACTTAAGCATTTTGTAACTTCATAGGAGGAAATAGCGCAGGGCCCAAGTTGTAAGAGGTGCTTAAGCACAAAAAGAAGAGTAGCTAAGCACAACAAAATTATGCTTACCAGCATTCGGTTACCAGCCAAAATGCCATTTCACATGTACCATCTGTGACTGGTATCTTGCTCATTTGCGCTTAGCAGAAAATGTTCAAGCAATAATTTTTCCTTAAGCAGCTCTACAAAATTGGGCCCTGATCTTTTGAAGAGTCAAATTTGCAACTCTGCCGATTCCCAGGAAATGCTGCTTGTGTTCCAGCCACGAACACGTTGATGGGACTTACTGAGTGAACTATTTGTTCCGCAATTTATTCTGGTACACAGTATATGAGTGGGCGTCACACGTCCTACATGCCTGTTTCTCAGATAATGTTGCCTTTCAATTATAAATGTCATTCCCAAGTAATGATTGTAAGTCGTGCCCACCAATTCGCACGGATTAACTTGACATGATTGCTTTCATGAAAACATGTCACACAGCAAGGCCTTCTTGATGTGGAGAGCTTTATTTGACACTTGAACTATATAAGCTTGTATCGTGAGAGTTGGTGTGCAACTATGGCAGATGCTACTAATTAGAGCTAGTTGGAAATTTCCAATAATGTAGATTTCATACTGTGCCTGCCTTTAGTTATTAGCTAATGAAAAAAGGATAAGACAAAATTATTGCGATTCTTGAAAACTTTCTATCATGTGACCCTCCCACTAGTTTTTTTATATCAAATTTCACTTCCATCAGCAAAGGTTCCTCCAGCCCATGGGATTAGGGAAGTCCTCTGTTAACTAAAGTCTGTCTCTATTTATCTGCATCTCAAATGAACAGATCCTATGGACCTTTATGAAGTCCATAATGCTATGTTTCACCTGGTGCAGCAATCTTGATTTCATCCATATGAGTTTAAGTGTCAAATCAAGGCTTTACCAAACAGAACTGGAATCGTTCTCGAATAAATGGGGAAAAAGGCCCCGTACACGATACAAATATTGGATGCATAAGAGTGGCGAAACCTGGACTATTATTCCATTTCGCCAGACAAAGATGAGTGAAATGGAAAAGCCAAATTTCACAGAGTGATTATATTCTGCCATAATGCACAAACAAAATGGTTTGTTTTGTATAACTCACACAAACTTGTCATTTGAAAAAATTTGTTCTTAACATTTGAAACTTGTTCACAATAACCACAAAGTAGACCCAGACCCGAGTAGACCTGGAAACATCGTCACCCAACCAACCTCTGAAAATTCTATTAAAAAAAAAACCTTCTACAAAAAACCACTTCTAAACAATGTGGATGATGTAGACACCAACCTTTATTCCGGCCTTGCCTTGGTTGGACAAACGGGCGGGGAACAACTATTTTGCGAACAACGCTGTGAAGCGTTATATAGGTATCCATATTGGACTCCAATATTAAATTGTGGAGCGTTGCGACAGTAAATACATGGCAAAATAATGGATGACAAAAGATGCATGTTCTACCAATCAAATGACAAGGATATGTGTCTGTGGTATATGAGAGAACAACAAACATGATAAAGGGTTATTGTCATCAGAATATTGCACAACGATGCCACAAGACGGACAGCTTTCATGTTACTGGCTCATTTCTGCTTGAGTTCTTGTTTGACACATGCCTTGAATCCCTGCCAGCCTACTGGCTTCTGGAGATGCTCCTGTAAATATAAAATGGCATAAAATAGAACAAATGTCAGATTGATTGACACTTTTTAAACAAAGCACACTTAGAAAAGTAATTAAGAGTTATTTACTGAGTAGTCTTGGATATGAGAAGTTATTTAAAAACCTAAAATCTATTAGTTGTTACTTTAATTATTTTGACTTATCTTCTTGGAAAATGAATCCCAAATAATGGTTTCCTCATCATATATGTTACCTCAATGTTCGTTTTTAATTAAATGAACGTTGGAAAGAAGAATCTTTCAAATAGAGTAGTAACAGGAAAATTAACATATTAAGGAGTATGAAGAAGAAATGTGTGTACAAATGGGTGGATAAATAGAATGAAATTGTCCCACAGCACATATAAAGGGAAGGCAAAACATCCTGACTATAAGATAAGTGAGTTTTAAATAAATACCTCACTTCCCTTGGCTTGAAGGTTGTGCAAGGATTCTGACAATTTAGGTTTGCTTAAATTTCCAGGAAAATAGTGACAAGAGGTTGTTGTTATCAGGCGCTTTCGGGCTAGATGAGAGTACATTATCAAATATCACTTAGCTTTCTCTAAAAATGCAATGCAATCATGTATGTAGATTAAAGGCAGTGGACACTATTGGTAATTACTCAGAATAATTATTAGCATAAAACCTTACTTGTAACGAGTAATGGGGAGAGGTTGACAGTATAAAACATTGTGAGAAACGGCTCCCTCTGAAGTGACATAGTTTTCGAGAAAGAAGTAATTTTCCACGAATTTGATTTCGAGACCTCAGAATTAGATTTTGAGGTCTCGAAATCAACCATCTGAAAGCACATAACTTTGTGTGACAAGGGTGTTTTTTCTTTCATAGCTATCTCGCAACTTCGACGACCAATTGAGCTCAAGTTTTTACAGGTTTGTTATTTTATCCATATGTTGAGATACACCAAGTGAGAAGACTGGTCTTTGACAATTACCAATAGTGTCCAGTGTCTTTAAATTCCTCCTTTGTTTTCCTATAACAATGCAGTGGATTTAGATTTAAAACTCAACAAGTTTTTTACCTTCCCATTACATGAATTCTACCACTACCAAGATTGAATTGCCACTCACTAAAGACAAGTGTAATAAAACAGAAAATGCAACTAAGCTTGCAACTGACTTTGCTCAGTTTTGTTGTCAGCTGCTAACATATGCAACTAAAAAGCACAAACTGACTCTTTCAGATATTATTATCTCCAGTCCATCAATATTTTAAAGCATTTTACAAACACACGTGCTTCAACAACTCCAAACTTCTCAGTTTATCTTGGATTTTAGAACAGTCAGTACACAATTTGAAACATTCCCTGGACTAGGATCAGTGGTGTAACAAGACATTTTAATATAAAAAAAGTAAACAGGAATTGGGGTTGGGGTGGGGTGGGGGAGGGGAAAGCAGGGGTGGGGAAATAACGATAACAATTTTTTATTACTATTAATAACAATTAGTTGCATTGTTTGAACCTTTCCATGGTGTGGAGAAAAAGGAAGAAACTATAAATAAATAGTAAACTTGCGGTTACAACCATGTGTAAATCTCTTTTGTGTGAGTGTTGGCTCTGAGAAGAGCCGGTTGGTCTTGATGTTTCGGACAGTATACTCTGCTCGTCTTTTGTTTCTCCTGAAGATGAGCAGAGTATACTGTTAAAACGTCAAGACCAAACCAGCTCTTTTCAGAGCCAACACTCACACAAAAGAGATTTACACATGGTTGTACCTGCAAGTTTACTATTATTTATAGTTTCTTCCTAACAATTAATTGTTTATTATTATTAATTTTCTTTAAGGGTGGTGGGCCTTTTATTGATTAACTTTGGTTGTAAGCCGAGGATTCTCAGGATTCTCAGAAAAGCGAACTTAATCACTATACTCGCCAAGGATCCCCACGGAGCAAAGACAAGGAAGGAAGTTTTCAGTTTTATATGTGGGAGGAATATTCCAGGGAAAACCCACGCCATCAGGTAGGGACTGAAACCCCAATCTACATAGTGCTCCAGGGTCCTAGAGGTGAAAGGCGAGGAAAGAAACCACAACGCCAACCCAACCGCCCTCGTATGAACCATTTATTTGTTCGATCTCATTTAAGGGGGGGGGGTGGGGCAAGGGTTCTCCCCCCTTCCAAATCTTAATGAAGGAGAGTGTATGTTTGCACTTAGTGTTTTGGGAATTCAGTTGTTTGTACACATAGGTACTTACCGTCTGTGAAATGTGATGCCAATGGGAGGTAAACATAAAAAGAGGCGTCAACATGAAGTTAAAAAAAAACTGATTCTGTAAAGATGCATCGCCTTATTTTTTTTTACAAATTGATGGAACTTATATATTAGAAAGCCGTTGTCCTTTAGTCAAGGATAATACAATCTTTCACTTGAGACTCAAATTGGGAAAAACCTGCCAATGATTAGTTACACTTAGTTAAAATGAGACCCACATGTGTTAATGTCAGCAGGCATGATGTTTGGGTCTCGGAAAAAAAGTAAGAATCTTCTAACCACTACATGGGCTGACCTACATGTACATATGGTGTAGGCTTTAATAGACATTTCATCTAATCACAATTTCTCCAAGGGCAAACAAATCGGAAAATCAGACTAAAGTAGGAAGAATATCATGGCTGTGTCAGTGTCTGACATTGCCTTGCGTTACCAACAGCCATGTACAATTGGGTGCATTTTGTGTAGTATACACAAAGGTAATTTAAGGTGTTTTTTTTAAAATTTTACTTGAAACATCATAATCCGTCTAGAGAATAAATTTGCCTCAAGAGAAATTACACATTTGGGGTCTTTCGGACAAAAGTGGGGCGATGCAACTTTATTAATGCAGAATCTAAGAAATACACTCCATTTTTCAGGGTCAAAGAATTCTATAGATGAAATATAGATAGTTCCCACTTGATATTGTACATAAAATATTGTACATAAAATATTTATTTTTAGTAAAATTCTTTTTGTTAATAGCCAGTAGCATTGGAAACGAAGGCCCTCAGGCCACAGTAATTAGGTTAACTTTTTCTCTTCCTGGCATGTGCTGCTGGCTCTATTGTATGTTCCTTTGTCATTTTATTCATTGTCTTCACTGTTTGTTTGATTGTGTTGTGAATTATGCCGAATAAATAGTAACAATAATAATGATGATATCACACAGTGTAAAGTCAGCCATCTTTACGGGCAAATAAATCATTTTTCGTAAACACAACCAGGCATTTCACATAAAAACAACATGTGGCAAAGGGAGCTCTGCCAAATTCCTTGCATGATTGGTCAGTGAACCAATTGGGTGCAGAGAAAAATGAGTACGCTTGACGCAGCTCAAAGCCAAAACCCATGTTTCTCGTAGAGATGACGTTTATTGGACAGGCAATCTATATTGACAGGCAATCAGCAACCTATTCTAGATCAGATTGAAGTATAGTAGCTTCTAATCAATTGTAATCAGAATAGTAAGAATTCACAACGAAAATGCACATGTTGTTGGATGCACTATTTGTGGCATCATATAGGAAACTGTATTGCTGCAATTTGTAGTATATAAACTGTCTTTCATTTTTTCAAAACATGTTTCCTTTGTAATGAAAACTTCTTGAAATCATTCACGGAAATGATCTCTTAGTAAATTGATGCCCGTTGTGTAAGAAGACTACAGGCTCTACCTCTTTAAAGTAAGTCTGTATAGGAAAGCCCACCAACAGAAGTGTGACAGTTTTGGGTTCCAATCATAGAGATAGCAGAGTGTAATTAATGCTCATGCACCAAGACCATCAAAACTGCCAGATATAAGTGCAATATAACTGTCTGTTATGATTATTATACAGGAGAAAACATTTCTTGCTCTATTGAATGTTTGTATGTACAATCTTCCAGTATTTACTATGCTCAGTCAATCAGTGTATTTTTGTCTTACCCTGAAGCCACGGTGAATTCTATTCTTCATCACTCCTAAGAACTCATTCTGACTCAGTTTACCATCCCCTGTCAACAAGAGAAATTCCATTGGAAATGATCAGAATGCTCAGGTGAACAAATTCAAGACGTAATTGTCTACCAGCTGGTCAACCTTGGCCCTCACATTCAACAAATATCTGCTGTATAACTGCAACCATTTGCAGCTCTTCACAGTTTTGATTTCTTGGAAGAACGTTAATAAAGGAGAATGTGTGCAAATTGATCGACCTGCAAGGAAGACTTAAGAGCCAATCAGGTACTAATGCCACTACTCCCTCAAGAAATTAATACAAAACATGAAGTCATACATCTAAGCAGTTACACACTTAGGAAGACCAATGGTTTGTGGAAGACACATCTTTTTGGTGACAGTTTTTTAAACTTCTGTACTTCCATGAGTGGCTCCTGGTCAAGAAGTTTTTTTTTGTTATTGTCTAAAGATTTTGAAAAAAAAAAAATATAACAAATAAATAAATGTACAGTAAATGCACAGACTCAATGTGTGAATCAAGAAGCCAAACAAGTTCTGCTGATGAGTGAATTTCATCTTTATAAAACTAGGGCTAAAGGTGATAATAAACTGAGTAAGTAATAAACCACAAGGGAAACTGACTGGGTAAACTTTAAATAATTTGGGTTGAACAAAGAAAAATTGACGAGAGTCGGATTTAGACAACGACCTCCGGATTAACCTGCTGGCGCTCGACCAACTGAGCTATACTACTATGTCCCTATTTCGTCAATATCTTTGTTGGGGGTGATTAGAACACAACTTATTTTATCCTCCCACGTTCTCAACCAACCCAAACAAAACCATCACTTTTGAGAGTCATGATAAAGAGATTCAGGTTCTGTATCCTGGACCCTTAATCTAGGGCAGGATAGACTTTGATTTTCTTCTTCTCTTTTACTCTAACATATTTGTAGTGAAATTTTCATGGAACGTTCTTCCTGATTAGGTGTAGAAAAATATGTTTGGGCTGATAAAAGAATCAATCATACAGGTAAGAAGAAACCCTGGGCGGGATTCAATTTATAGCCACAAAAGTGTCATCCTGTTACAGACATGCTGATCTGCACACTTTGTATGCATACTAAAGTAACAAAGTTTACGGAATTGATGAAACTAGATATACCTGTCTATTTCCCTACTTGTTTAAATAAATCAGTAACGGCTATTTCAAAGAATCAATAAAAAGAACAAATCACCTCCCAAACAAAAAGGGAAAGTAATTTATTTTGTTTTTGTAACCAGATACAGGTTTTAATCATTTTGTCGAACTTTGTTTATAATAAAATAAGGCATATTAGGTTAAAATATTAAGCCATTTTGGGGCGGTAAAAGGATTAATCTCTGGTGGTACTTCGATGGTACTATTGATTCCCAGTAAAACCAAGTTCAAATCAATTCTCACCGTCCATGTCAAATATCTGGAATACTGTATGTACCACATGTGGATCTAAAAAGTGTCCAGTTGCTATCTGCACAGCCCGGCCAAACTCTCCTGTTGGAACATGAACAAACAATTTACTCCGTAAGGATAAGTTGGATGCTACAGTAAAGCAGTTGAGTTCAATAGACATTAATTAGGATAGAATACCAAGTCAAGAATGGTAGTGCATGATGCATGATGTATGGTACCCTTTTGCTTTGTAGGGACCCCAACTTCCTCAGCCAGACACTGAATGTTTTCTCAGGATAACTGCCACTGGACACCAGTGAGTAGAAAGCTACAGATAATAGTGTAGCTCATCTCAAATCCAACCCCCTAATCCTAAGACATTTTAAGCTCATCTCAAATCCAAACCCGACCCCCCCCCCTAATCCTAAGACATTTGTAGCTCATCTCAAATCCGCCTAATCCTAAGAAATTTGTAGCTCATCTCAAATCCCCCCTTCAATCCTAAAACATTGAACAGTTAATAGAAGGAGCAAGTCTTGGGTGTATCAACATTTCAACAATTTTTTCCCCCTTCAAAGCAATGTGCAAGTGTACCTTCGGAACAAATAACATTGGGGTCTTACATAGTGCACATGTCCACAAGAAGCTCAAGGCGCTTGAACAAAGATAAACACTTTTTACAGGTTATCAAGTTTATGAGTTATGAGACCCATTTATGAAGCACCTAATGGGTTTACAAGGTGCTGTGGCACACTCAGCAGCCAATGCCAGAAACAGAGGGGCAAACCCCTCATCTTAGCGATAAGTTCAACAGGTTCTTTCATGTGCATTACACAACACCTATGACCTACGACAGCTTTATGTCCCATCTGAAGGACGAAGCAATAGTGGTTGTCTTGCTTAAGGACACAAGTGCCAAGACCAGGACTCAAACTGATATACAATAAACTCAAGTAAAAAGGCCATTTCATATTCAAAGGCTATCAAAATGTGTGTCCTTTTCGAAAACATCAACAGTCCCTTGGCTATTGATCAATCACAAGTATTAATACTAAATTGAAAGTAGACTAAGGTTAGTTTTGATACATACTTATATAACTTCATGGAAATGGGTGACCACCAATAATTTAGAGGAAATTGTAACAGCTCATTATAGAAACAGAAAATCCCTCCATATGTTTTATGTGTCACAAGGTAACTTAAGGTTGTATGTGAACTGGATACATCTTGATCTACATTGTATCTACAGTTCCAAGAATTCATGGCAAAAACCATTGCCCCCTGGGATTTGTGTTGAGTAGCAATTTCAAGGTGCACTGCAGAAACTCTGGTGTTAGTTTGATTCTTTTGGCATTTACACATGGCAACACCGACACAGTGTTAGTTTACTAATTTGAATGGATTCATTTAAATAGAAATGGGTTTCTATTTGCAAGGATGAACCCATCCTGGTTTGTTATCAAAATAGCTCCATTCACCCTATTAGTAGTAATTTAATGTGTCGGTATCGTCACATATAGATATCAAAAGAATCAATTTAACACCGGAGTTTTTGCGGTGACTGAATCCAGAGAATGACTTTCACAATGTTATATATTAAACCAAACCAAACCAAACATTAGGTAGTAATTGTGTTGTCACACAATATAGATAATGGGGGAATAACACCAGAGTTTTGCAATGAGTGATTCCAGACAATGACTATTACAAGTATGATATACTTAGCCCTTAGGGGAAAAGTAGGAAAAATACCAAGTGTATTGATAGGTTTTTCAGGCCAATTAATGACAAATTTTGAGGGCCAAAAATTAGGAAGTAGGATGCATATTGTGCATGCTCTTATTACTACTGCCTTGGTTGTCTATATGTTAACCCTAAAGACCAATTCATGCATGCAAGTGCTGCACATCGTGCGGCCATAAGCTGGGGCTCTGGCAGCACAAGGTTTTGCACACAAAGATATGAGAAAACAGATGTCTTTTTAACTTTTTATGTGAACTAGGTGTCTTGTTTAACGATTTACATAATTTGCCAGACAGGACAGCATGGAGTCACATTGTAGAACAATGACCATCAATATTTGCATCTAAAAAAAATTTAACTGACGATAGGTGAGTTTAAAGGCACATTACAGAATTGGTAATTGTAAAATATACTTTTGATCACAGATTTACATAAAACTTACACGGTCTAATGATGATGATAGTAGAAAACATCCCTAGAAATATTTCTGGCTGAAATGCCATATTTGATGAGAAGTAAATCAAACTAATTTCCGATTTGAGTTTATCGCTCATGAGCGTTTTATTCATGCATTGTATAACACATGCAAATTTGTAATTGGTTTTGCACTATTTTCTCGTGACCCAGATGGCCGATCGATCTCAAACTTCTACAGGTTTGTCAGTTTATGTTTATGGTGGATTACATAAAGTGCTTACACTGCCAGCAACTGTTTTGTTAGCAAAAAACCAATTCTGTAATGTTTCTTTAAGTGTGATAGAAAAAGAAACTACACACTCTGGTTTAAAATGCGTCACATCAGCAAGTTTTTTTTTTTTTAATCAGATTTTCAGTACTCACTTTCTGTTTAGTTGAAACGTTTAATAATGTGTTCTACGTCATAATGTCATGCTGTCTTGTCATGGATTTTTTGTGTAAATCGTTGAGGATGACACTTCATTCGCTAAAAGAGTTTTAAAATACGATTTTTTTCCGTGTCTTTGTGTACAAAACCTTGTGTTGCCAGCGTCCCAGCAATGGTGGCACAGCCTGCAGCACTTGGGCGTATGAGTTAACAAAATTGGTCTATAATGTATCTTACACATTTAAAATTCATTACTTCATTACTCACCACTAAAGCTTAACACCGCAGTTTTTGAAACAATTATTTTAAATAATTGGCACTACAACGCAGCATCATATAATCCATGTTGTCCACTTTTATGAGGTGTACTACCTCAGCATAGTTATTAGGAAAGAATCGGGTCATACCTTCATTCATGGGCTGGTCTGCAAAGGTGAACATCCTCAGTACAATCTGAAAGTCATCTAGGTTATTCAAAAACTGAAAGAAGTCCTTGAAGTTCTCAAAGTTTATGCCCTGACAAAAATGGAAAGAATTGATACGTTATCTGAAGGTTGAACACAAATGGAAGTTTTGCATGAAGGATAAATGAGAATGAAAATTCCACTTTAATAGAATTTCCTTTTTCACAGTGTTGTGTTGCCTTCTGTCTCGTTGTTTGTTTGTTTGTTTGTTTGTTTGTTTGTTTGTCCGTTTGCTTTTATCCATTGCCAATTAACCTTTTGAATGCACAGCTCAATTATGTACCAATGTACAAACAGCCTTTGAAGCCCCTGTTCTATGCTCCTAGTAAATCCACCCATGCAACATTAACTGGAACAGAGATAATCATTTTCGATATTTCTTGTGATAATTGTTAAAAGTCCCATGAATTGGACCTTTTTATTAGTTTTAACTGTAAAGTATGCACTTATTAACCTAGAAATTAAAATTTGCTCATCTTCAGGAGCAGAATATACTGTTCGAAACATCAAGACCAAACCGGCTCTTCTCAGAGCCAACACTCAAACAAAAGAGATTTACACATGGTTGTACCCGCAAGTTTACTATTATTTATTTATAGTTTTTCCTATTTGTTCCACACCATGCAAAGCTTCAAACAATATTTAAACAGAACCAGTGCTGGATCAAACTAAATGGAATACCTTGATTCAATCTGTGCATTACCTCCAGGGGGCTTGATTACCTCCAGAGGGCCTGATTACCTCCAGAGGGCCTGATTACCTCCAGAGGGCCTAATAAACATTGGTTTGAGACCCCATAATCTGGACAGTTTTGTACCTCACCTATATCTATGAGTGAAGGACCAGTCAGTATAAAGGACACGTGGAGAAGGCCTTGTAATAATGCCCCAGGCAATGTCAAGAAGCAAGTTCAGGTAGGTGACAGCCAAGTAGACTTAACCATAGTCCATCTAGAACTATAGAAGCCAGCCGAACGCTGAGTGGTTTGACTAGCTAGTCCAACAGGATCAACCTAGCGGGTTGTTCTAAAACCCCCTCGACCCTCGACCCCCGACCCCCTCGACTTATGCTCTCACTTTGCGCGATTTTTTTCTTCCTGTACATCAACGTCGACTACTTCATACATTATTTATACCATGCCTCGCACATCACAGCGTACGAGACAGACCCATACACACGTGGTGTTGCGCCTCCTACACATATGCACGAAGCAAACTGCGCGTGATTGGCTGAGATCGGGTCCTGTGGCAATTTTGATGTAGAGAGAGAAAAAATTGCGGCATTTCTACGAGTATCTCTTGGCCGACCCGAGCCTGAATAAGATTATATCCCAACTGGGAACCTGCGTTTACCGCCTGAGTACGATTACGGCCAACTCATTACGTGATGATCAGGCAGACCCATTTCCGGCTCCCGCCCTGTGTCAACAATTACTACTTGCTCTATGCGGAGCTCGAGGTTCTAGACCTGACCGACCATGGCCCACATGTGTTTTGGGGTTGTTGTCAGTCTCACACGCTGTGAATTCTCATTCGGGGACTTAATTCTTACTTGGCCATAAAGCAATGTTTTACGAATTCCGAATTGGGACACGTTTCGATTACGGGGCGGGCGCCGAGGGGTCGAGGGGTCGAGGGGTCGTGGGGGTCGAGAGGGTTTTAGAACAACCCTAACCTAGCCCCGGAGCACTGTTTCTCTAGTCATGGAGGAATAAGAATCCTTCCCCCATGCTCCAGTCAAATTCACAAGTTACGTCACAGTCAGTGTGCAAATCAACGATTAGGGTAGGTTTTGCTCAACATGACAACAGTATATTATCCTTGCGGTGAGATAATTATTTCATAAGTGCACTAAAGTAAAGAAAATAAATGAAAACAAAAATCAAGTGTCAACAATTTGCTTTGTTAGAGTACCCATCATACTTATTGTCCGCTCAACAAAATAGGCCTACATTGAATAACAACTATTTTGACCAGTCTGTTGACTAGAAGCGTTGGAGTGAAAAACATACCACGCATGCAGGATTTATATCGCAAATTGACGAAAGCTCGACACCCGAACTTGCACAAGGATCACAATGGTGCTAGGAAAGTGCTCAAATGTTCCGCTTCTTTTTCATTAAAACCATGAACCCAAGATGAAAACACTTCTATTAGCTCAAGGCTACCGATCTTTTTCATCTGGTTTTTGTGTGTATGTTTTGAGGTTGTTGTTTTTTTGGAGGGGCGAGGGAGGGGGGGGGTTTGAAGGGGGATGATATTGGATTGTGACCATGCATGGCTATGGGGCTTCCTCCATAATGGTACAAATGATGCATGGATCAATGCAACCCTTAGAGATATACTGGTCCTTGCTGTATATAGATTAGCAGTGCACTGATTATAAACATGACTGCTCCACATGTTTAGCTGGTGCTGGTGGATCACTGTAAATGTTGAATTTTTTTGTTTAACAATTTCATCCATTCATACAAAACTCAGGGTATACAAAATATCCAATAGTCAAAAAAGTTTCAGCTCAGTATTTCATCATGAGAAACTGCAGAGAAGAATTATCTCCGTTTATTATAAGCTGTTTCTTTTTGGTTGGATCACATCTGACATTTCAGATAAACACCTTATCATTGACAGTGGGGTGTATACCTTTAGCGGGAGGGACTATAAGGAAGAGGAGACAGATTTACAAGGAGGGTGTACTTTTGGTAATTACTCCAAAGTTTACATAAACACTTATTTGGTAAAGAGCACTGGAGAGCTGTTGATATTATAAATTATTGTTAGAAACAACCCCCTTTAAAGTAATGTCGTTTTAGAGAAAGAGGTCATTTGTAGCCCCAAAATTTGAATCTATGAAGCCTTCCTCAGGCATTTGAAAGCACACAATTCTATGCAACAAAAAGGATGTTTTTCTCTGTTTTTATTTTCTTGCACGCAGCTTTGATGACCAATTGAGCCCAAATTTTCACAGGTTTGATATTTTATGCATATGTTGTGATATACCAAGTTAGGATACTGCTATTTTACCAAAAGTATACCTTGCCTTTAATAAGCCTAAAAAACAGGTTGTAGATTACATTAGAATCAATGTCCATTGTATGCAGGGATAGTCCCATCATCGTGGTCCATGGACCATGGAGGAATGAGTCACTCAGAGTGTGTTCTTATTCCTCCATGCATGGACAGACTAGCAGGGAAGTTAATCAGGCCAAAAACTTAGTAATCGTCAGAAAATTTGATCCACCACAGGAAATTACATCTTTAAAGTTTTGCTCTGCTTTATGTTCAAAATTTTTGTTGTTGTTGTAACTAACACTAAGTTGACTAAGAAGGAAATAAGAACAGCCTTAAATCAGTTCAAACTCCATGGTCATCCAAACAGCTGCTTTTTTTGTAGATAACAGACCAATGACTCCTATCATTGAAAACCAACTGGGTCTGCAATCAATTTACCATATAAGATTGTACAATATGCTCCACTGTGAAGGCTATTGTATTATGTAACAGTTAATCGGAACTGAACAGTTATAGGTAGAGAAATATAATATGTGTCAAGCAGTATCAGCAGTACCAGCTGGTCCTTGTCCAGCGTGTCATTCTCTATAAAGATACCAGGATATGTGGTTGAAGCATCTAAGTAAACAGTTACATAATCAGCAGTTGAGCCAATAAGCAGTCTACAGTCAGTCTGGTCAGTGAACAAACAGAGGAACACACTGGCCTCCATGATGGTACTGCCATTCCACCTCACATGATGACGCTACAAAACAGAAACTAAAAAGGTGAACAACACCTCTTTTTGATCAGTTCCACTCTGTTGCTATGTGATACTTTAGTGACGGAAACCGACCACTCTATGATAAATTCATTGTTCATCGCTGCACAACAAGCTGTGATCCAACCATCCAACTGAGATCCCATAAATCCCTGCGTTATTTCCTGGTTGGGCAAACCCCCCCAAGGGAACTTGGCCTGTTTGACCCAGTGCCACTGATGAGAGGACATGCAATGCTGAAGCGTGGCTGAAGTAACAGTTGGTTTAGGCATAGAGCAACAACCGGTTCAGGACGCAATCACAAAGGATTCTGTACTTTAAAAATGCAGTCTCCTGTGATACAAGGCTAGTGCAGTGTGAGAATTTACATTAGCACATTATGCTTGGTGTATAGTCTGACTCTATAGTAGTGGATTGAAAGAAATAAGTATGCAAGGCTAGTGCCGTCACTGAATCTTCAATGCAGATGAGTGAGGACATAATTGCTTTTATGATCAAAGTATGCGCGTGCTTGACGAGATAAGTGGACTATACCCTACAATTTAAGTAAGTGGGGTTTATGTTTTCTTTCTCATCGTGTATGTTATATTTAAACAGGAAGGTTCTTTATTTATATGCGGCGAGACCATACTCTAACAGAGCTAATTATATTATTTGCAGATGCATGGATTGATCACGCATGCGGACAACATGAGGATCCTATGTTGTAAGTCCACACAGCACTGAGGGATACCATTTACGGGACAATCAACCTTGCTCATAATTGGGTGTGATTAGTATTCCACTCAAGTCCCACTTTCAACATCTGCTGCTGAGATTTGTGACATTGCACTATGATTACAACAGCCAGGAATACAGCTAGTCACAGTTGGACTCGGTGACAAGTTGACGATTGTGACACGGTGGCTATTGAAACCACAGTAGCGGGTCTGTGGTCTCCGCTTGACTTCACAGTGCTGAAAACAAACTTGACCATGGAAGGTGGAAATCGAACGGAGCAACCTGACATTGTGTTTAACATCGTTGGAGCCTGTGCTTGGACTATAACAACCTTGCTGATTCTATTCCTCAACACAATGTGCCTTATCATCCTACCAAAGGTTGGTGAGTTCCACCATTCCACCAAAATCTTTCTACAGTCCATGACGGTTGGTGATATGATGTTGGGTGTATTCTTCTACCTTCCAATGACTGGGATTTCACTGACAGGAAGGGAATATTGGCCGTATGGGGATCCATTCTGCTACATCCAAGCATGGATGATAAGACAAGCACTACCAGCATGTTCAATCTCTCTATTGCTGGTTACAATTGACCGTTACATCGCTGTTGTATATCCCCTCAAGTACAAGAATTTATTGACATCAAGAAGAGCTAAAATCATCGTGTGCATACTCTGGATTTTGACCAATATTTATACATTGATATTAACGATATTATCACAGTGGAAGAAGCAGTACAATAAAGTGCTCTTTATATGTCAGTTTGGTAAAACAAACAACACCCTCGCTGCATTCATTCTGACAGTGCTAACCCTTTTTGTGGTAGTGGTCATCATTCTTATGTATGTCCAGATACTTTACATCGCCCGAAGTCAGGTATCCCGGATTGCCACACAGCACCACCTTGTCACCATCGATGGTGAGTGGCAATCACCACAACACAACCGGAAGTCTTTCACCACAATCTTCATCGTCACCATAGTTCTGTTTATCGGCTGGCTTCCGTCTGTTGCTATGGGCCTCATGAGAACAAGTTTTTCCGCCCAGCTGAGAGTCTTCAGCCAGATACTGCTCGCCTCGGTGAGCTGGTTAAATGTTATAGTGTACTGCATCAGGAATAAGGCTTTCAGAGAGGCTGGACACAACTTTCTGTTAAAGATATCCAGGAATTGTTGTGGTTACTCTAAAGCAACTACCTACGCTACAGGACAAAATAATAACAGTATTTAAAACATCCATCCACTGGAACGACTTGTTTGTGTCAGAGGATCAACTGTTCATGTACAGTACTGTACAGTAATGTACAAACTCACCAAAGACTGTGAAAAAAACTTGTAGATTGATTACTTCGATAAAAAAATATACATATATTCCAACGTGCAAGTCTTGTGAGTTATCAAACTTTTAGAAACAATGGATTTTTTGAAATGTTGAATCATGTTTTAATGTGTGAAGCAAACAAAATCCTGCACTATAACGAAGCCAAACATTTGAATACGCACAAGACTTGCAGAATCTATTGTAAGTTATCACACAAGTGTGAGTGGAATACAGACAAATATTGCGCTTCTGCATCCCATATCCAATAAGGCCGAAGGCTGAATTGGATTTGGGACACAGACGCGCTATACTTTCCGTATTCCACATGCGCTCGTGTATTAAAGATTTAAACTTCAAGCTAACTTGACGCGCAGTAAACATGGATGATGCATCGTTGTACACAAGGGGGGGGGGGGGGTGCCAAACTCGCCACTTTTGAATTTACATTGACTTCTGTAGCTGTACTTTTTGCGTATAGCTTAGAATAGCACAATATGTGAAGTTATAACAGTGCAATACGCAGTGTGATATGAGCCGTGCAATATAGGTTTATATCACACTCCTTGTTGCTATGGATCGACCAATCAGAACCGAAGATTCAAGCCTGCTTGAAGATCATAACACCACTCGAATGACTTGCATTTTGTACATGATGATTGGCTGGAGTTTACATAGTGTAAATGGACTTCCAAGCCGTGAACAGACATTGAACTGCTAAATTTGGTTACTTTTTAAATCTTAGCAACCAAATTTTCAGAATATTTCATGGTGCTTTTGAAAAGGAATAGCAAAATTTGATGGCAGTCAGTCAGTTCAGATCTGTACTTGATCTTGATGCCATTTCAGGAAAGTCAGTTGGACTAATTCTCAGGATCCTCAAACTATTCAGCATCTGTTAAGATATTTCATCTCCTTAGAATACAAAATTGTAAGCTACGTGTCTCTTCCTCAAAGTGTATGTCAAAAAGTAATCTGAAAGTTGAGAACATCTGTCTCTGAACCTCTATGTGTTCAGTGAACAGTGTGAATGCATCAACATATGTTTTACCAGCAGTCAATGTAACATGCATTTTGCTGTAAAAAGTAAATTTGAATATGTATTGCATACACCTGTTGATGCACTGTACGTGGAATCGAAACCAAAACGCCACCAATTGAATATAAAATTGGAAAAACATATCAAATGACATTGCTGCAGTGACTGCCTTTAAAAAGTGAATTTGTGTTCTTTGTGCAAGCAATAAAACACATGGAGAGAGCTGTAAAGCTCCACTTTCACAGAAAACAAATGAGGTCAGTTTACGAGGAAATATGTATTTTAGAACAACCCCATTCAAATTGACCTTGAATTGTATTTATATAGCAAAACAAAATTAACAAACAAACAAAACCTCAAAACCACATTTTAAAAAAAAAAAAAAAGGTTTTGTGTTGTTCTCTCACAAAGGCCTGTCAATGGGACAGAATTTCATACAGATTTTCACCGCAACAAATTGTGGATTTGATTTTGATCTCCACTCTGGCTTTGAGATACGACCAAAGTATTTGTTGCTAATGAGTCAGGTGTTACTTCTTGCTGTATTTTAACACTGACTCAGTGTTAAACCACTGGAAACTTATGATAATAGTTGACGGTTTGGAAAATGCTTCAGATATCAAGCCATTTGATTGTTTTTGTACAGACTCAAAAGGTATAATTATTCTGTCCTGGACAGAAATTATACATGCACCTGTTTCCATTTGCAGGAGCTTAATGATTATTAAAAAATAATCATTCCACCATATGGACAGGGGATATTTTGTAATTAAAAAAAACAAAAACAAACGTTAACATTGAGTTGAGAGAATGCTTCATTGCAGAGGTGAAGCTGACTACAGAGCTGTACATGGACATCAGTAAATAGGGCAGCCTGTATGTAGATTAAAATATGCTCATCGGCGGCGTGTGTATCATTTATTACACGTACTGTACATAGAATGAACACGAATGAAGTAATTGTTTAGATTTCCAATTTATGTAACTGCAACTCCATCCAAGGCGCAAACATGCTTATCATGGATTTCATCCTATCTACCATGACCTGCTGAAGTAAATAGCAAAAACAATACACCGGCTGAATTATGGTTGTTTGTTTTGGTTTTTTTTTCGGGGGGGGGGGGGGAAGGGGCAATTCAACTTCCAACCATGGAGGTAGAATTAGACCTCCATGTTCCAACTGAGGTGAAAAATGCAACTGATGTCATACCCAACCTACTTCACAATTGCTGCAACCTTGCAATTGAGAAATTTTAAGTTATTTGAGTAACTACACAGTCTTTCAATCATTAGGCATTTCATCAATCTAATTACCCCCCCCCCAAAAAAAAAAACGTCTGTGAATGTTGGGTATTGAGCGAAAACATTTGTTTGATTCCTATAAAACTCCAAAAAACTTTGATATTGTTTCAAACTTTCGAAGTGAAATGAGTGTTCCTTTAAACATAAAATAATAACAAAAGTACATGCTGTACCATCTCTTTAAATGTCATGAGGGTAGGTTGGTTCATTCAGATTGCTCTGCTCTCTGCACAAGTCCAAACCACTCTGGCTTAAGGCATGTAACGTCAATAGGTCTCCACTGAAATCCCATTAGCAAGAGTGGGAAGAGAGATGTACAGGTAATAGACGGAGACACGATGGGAAAACAACTTACTAGAGACTTCCTTTTTCGTTTTAATCAGTGGAAGAACAAACAAATACAATCCATCACCTGAAAGCTTGCTTGGATGAAAAACATAAAGGACCAAAGCCAGAGATTGAAAGTGTTTGATTTTTTACGGAGAGGAAAAACCGGAGGGCCCAGAGTAAAAACCCTCATGGTATAGCGGAGAAAACCAACACACAATTCTATTCACTTAGCCGGGAATCGAACCAGAGGCCACATTGGTGAAAAACACATGATTTTATCTATAATATATCTCTAGATTATTACTAGCTCATAATTGATTGAATGCGTGTGTCCTAGGAGATATGAAGAAATAAAACAGGAAAACAGATTCCTAAAGCGTATAAACATCCACAATATCGTTTTAAACTTATTCACAATAACCCTCTTAATATCTCACCAATGATAGCCGTAAGATAACGGCAGAGTCAACCAATTAGGTTACATTCCCCTGTACTGAAGACGAGCAGAATATACTCAGGCCTTGCGCTTAAGCTTTTTGTGAAGTAGCCCGCCGGGCCAGTAAACTGTGCATTTTACTTGCCCCCAGGAAGTTTTAGTAGTCCAGATTTTAAACAGGAATTGCCATAAATGTAACATTCTGATGTGTTAATGTTAACGATCACAACCAGTTTAATGATCAATTGAAGTTATTTTCACACACTCAATAACGATTAACACATTTTATACATTAATTATTCACATCTGAAAAGGAAGAAATATGCATTTTAAACAAGTAGGTTGCACAGTTTTTAGTAGCCCACGGGGCAAGTTGAGAAGTGGTGTTTACTAGCCCATAGCATTTTTTACTAGACAATGTACGCCTGGGCTAGTGTTAAGGGTGAGCCCTGATATTGTTGGAAACGTGGAGACCAAACCGGCTCTTTCCAGAGCCAACACTCTTCCCAAAAGAGATTTGCCACATGGTTGAACCCGCAAGTTTACTATTCCTAGCTACTAAGTTACTCCATATTTTCCACACAATGGAAAGCGTCAAACATCACTTACAATTAGGTATTGGTAATCTTTACAGTAATAAGTCTTTTAGTTTCAATCTTTTCGGTTCTATATATTCCTTAGCTGCTCTGTAAAAAAGGTTTTGTATTTTTCATGAGTGTAACCAACCCCCATGAAGCTGCACAAGACTTAACACAACCCTTCAAGCTACACGGATATTGAAACAGAAATTCAACTCCAAAACCCCAAAGAAACAAATGAAAAACTCCAAAGTCAAAGAAATTGATTAGTTACTGACAGGGTCAGAAATGAGCTCTCCCCAATATGCAGATCAATCTATATTTTGTCTATGCATATAAGCACATAATAATCCAAGTGTGTTACCACATTAGGACAAGGTTCCTGGACCCCCCCCCCCCCCGGGAAATTAGTGCTGCATTTTACTGTGGTACTAAACAAACAATTTGATGATTAGGAGAATCTGTCAATGAATTTTCTACTTAAAGGAACATTACAGAATTGGTAAGAAAAAAACTTGTAAAATATACTTTTGATCACAGATTTACATAAAACTTACACGGTCTAATGATGATGATAGTAGAAAACATCCCTTGAAATATTTCTGTCTGCAACGCCATATTCGAATGAGAAATGAATAAACTAATTTTCCGATTGGAGTTTATCGCTCAGTGAGCGTTTTATTCATTTGTTGAACCTATATGATTTCATGCAAATGTGTGATCGGTTTTTCACTATTTTCTTGTGACCCAGATGGCCATTCGATCTCAAACTTCTACAGGTTTGTCAGTTTATGTATATGGTGGATTACATAAAGTGCTTACACTGCCAGCAACTGTTTTGTTAGCAAAAACCAATTCTGTAATGCTCCTTTAAGGAGAAATTACTGTCCACCTTATTGTGCATGAATAATTTCAATGAATTCTGATCCATGATGTGGTATTTGGGTCAACATGACATGAATTAAGCAGGTAGAAATTTCCCAGTATACTGGCTTTGTTGTGATCCGTGGACCATGTTATGCAGTAAATGTGGAATGCTAACTATGATGTCAAAACACATCAAGAGTTTCCAGTGTACATGGTCCAGATGTGGGTTTAAACACGTGCCATTATTTGATCAATGGTGGTTTGGCCTCAAGCTACTAGACATTATCGGTAATGCATGGATCAATTGCAGTCCCTGCCCTTGGGGACCCGTGACTTTAGAAAAAGTAGCCAGGACATAGAAAAAACAAACCTGCCCTGGCCATGTCCTGCTACTGCCCTGCTGGACGGAGGACTTGCTTAGTGGGGACTTGCCCGCGATCATACAATTTGCTTCCCTGCCCAACTGGGACAATAGCGGGGCCTTGGTTGAGGCTGTAGAGTTTTGTTGACCCGCCCTACCCGGACATTAGTGGGAACTTTGCCCAGGTTGTACAACTTTTTGCCATGTCCCACATGCTGGGGCTGGAATGGTGGAAGTGTTGTGACAAATAAAGGAATATAAATACCTGCAGCTTGGGCCAGCCAGGATTGCACAGGGGGTTGTGATATATGCCCCACGGCCAGGGCTGGGATTGTATGGGGGTTGTGACAAGTGCCCCATATGCCAAGGCCGGGATCGTGCAGGAGTTGTAAAATAATGCCTTGCATGCCGTTGCCAGGGTATAGCCAGGGATGTACAAAGTCCTCCGCCCGGCAGGGCAGTAGCAGGACATGGCCTGGACTATCAATTTTACATCCCCGGCCCCAGGCGCAGTTCTATGGGGGGCTAGCAAACTTTTGTCTAGCCCCCCCCCCAAAAAAAAAAAAAACAAATGCTAGGGAAAAAAGAAGAAGATACATGCTGGAAAATACTGGATCTTCATTAAAAATTAAAATGAATAGATTTGCATGGTCTTTTCATAGTCTTGGCCCAGACTACATGGGCCTATACGCTTAAATGTTTCACGTCCGACAAGCGTGGTGCTTAGAATTTGCGGTTTCCGCTGGTGCGCGCTTCCGCCTCATTTTGTTCTGTATTACATGAACATAAAAACCAATCTCAGTTTGGAAATGAAGACGATGCGGGCGTGTATTTACATGATAAAGTCAGTACTTCACACAAGACAAAATGGCTACACCAACAGGGTTCTGCCCACAGTGGTCGGTGCCGGAAAACCCGCCGGTACTCAGGATTCCCCAACCACCACTGGCAGAATTTTATCTGTTTCCGACCATCACACGTTTTCCACATTTTAAAATTACACTTTCAAAGGTTTTCATGGAAATGTAAAATTTGGTTTTTACCAGTAAAATTGGTATCCAAAGCCATTAATTTTGAGTACTTCTTTGATTTGAGTCTATTTATATGATCTATCGTGTAACCGATCCATCTGGCAATGGTTTCCAGGGAAACACTTTTCCACCACTAAGTAAAGAAATCCTGGGTAGAACCCTGACCAAGAAATTAGACGAATCTGGATTTCTTTCTTTAGAAGAATTTAGAAACATGTATGTATTGGGAAGAGTGAAATCATACATGTGGCCGTGTGTAGGCAAATCATGAGATGAGACCAAGTGTAACCACAAAAAAAACTTTTTGACAGTATAAGATATATGCCTCATAGTAAGAAGTTTGAATGGACAAGCAGAGAAAGAAGTCAGATCGGAACGCACTCAAGATGTTCAAAAATCTATGGGGTATGGGAAATATGAAAAGTTTCTAAAGGTCAAGCGAGAATCCTGTATTGAAAAGCAAGCCTTCAAAAGCGTTTGAGGCGTCATTTGCAGTTCTTTATAGAAAGGGGAGGGGGAAGGAACAGGGCGAAACACAAGAAAGCTAGGTGCAAGTGGGGGGAGGGGTTGTCTGAGGGAGGGTGTGGGAAGGAAGGAAGGAGACAGAGCAGTCTACCCAATAAATCTTCCGCGAATTAGTGATGTGTCAGGCAGTGCAGGAAATTTGAAACTAATTCGGGTGTTAGCCAGTGAAAGATAAATAGGCAGAGAGAGGTTATGAAGATGAACACATGGTTTTGGTATGGTCTCTGGTAATAAACCATCCTATGACTGTTTGGATGTTGTTTCTGTAGGAGACAAGTCCAGGTACAGGTACTAATACTTCAATTATACCATTATGGCATATTCTCTTTCTGTGATCTCTGTGGGTACAGGTTTTCGATTCTGACACAGACAACAGATAGACGTGTTTTAACGCTGCGTACGAAGTGTGGACCCAGACCAAAAGAAGTCCACAAAATGTAGGGACTTGAAACACAATGTGTACTTACACACGTCCACACAGTGTAAGAACAAGGAATATCCACAGAGTGAATGGAACACTGAGTGTGTATGAGTTTTCAGTACCTGCTTGAATATTGAGGTTACTGCTGTGTAATCTATCTAGCTCTCTCTCCAGGGACCTTGTTGGTGTACAGAAAAACCACTGAATAAACAAAGAACTACCTGCACTTTGGTGTACTGTACAAATGCAAAGTAATAATCACTGCTGTAGAATAACAAAAATAAAACATTTCCACAAACACAATGAGGATCCTTTCCCGTTTCACTTTTTGTTCTGGGAAGTTGATAAGTCTGTAAAAAACAAACTGAATCGAAAGGGTCACAAAGAATAAACTGATTCTGGTTTCCTTATACTGATCAAATTCTTTAAACTTCTTAATTAAACCAAATGAAACAGCAATAACAAAGAAGAAGACTTTTTTTCAGATGTTTTAAAATGCTCCCACCCCCAATTTCCTTAACTTCATTTTTTGTGTTCCCTTTCAAAGTTTTGGGTGGGTCAAAAGAAATAACTGAAAATCGAAATTCAGTTTGTATTTAAATTGTGGAAAAACTTTGTTTCATTGTCTTTTGTAAATGATAGGGTCATATCAAACTAAAAAACTGTTTCACAAAGTTGTGTGTGCTTGCAGGTTTTATTTCTGATTAAATCACAAAGTTAGAAAAGCCATTGAAAACTACTCATTTGAGGTATTACTTTGTTCTTCAGTGTATAGGATACATTACTAAGTCATTCAACATTTAAAATCAAAATTTTGGGTGAGTGGCTGATGGGTCAAAACAAGTGGGTGGGTCAAATTTGTTCAACATTGACTATTCTGAATGGCCCCTTAAAGGAACATTACAGAATTGGTTTTTGCTAACAAAACAGTTGCTGGCAGTGTAAGCACTTTATGTAATCCACCATATACATAAACTGACAAACCTGTAGAAGTTTGAGATCAATCGGCCATCTGGGTCACGAGAAAATAGTGAAAAACCGATCACACATTTGCATGAAATCATATAGGTTCAACAAATGAATAAAACGCTCACTGAGCGATAAACTCAAATCGGAAAATAAGTTTATTCATTTCTCATCAAATATGGCATTTCAGACAGAACTATTTCAGGGGATGTTTTCTACTATCGTCATTATTAGACCGTGTAAGTTTTATGTAAATCTGTGATCAAAAGTATATTTTACAAGTTTTTTTCTTACCAATTCTGTAATGATCCTTTAACAAAGAATTGGCTGGGGAAATCATTGCATAATGAGAGCTTGTTTTCCTGCCTTGGAGAGCAGCATTGCCAGTCTCCTCCTATGTATCCCTGCCCTTGTTCTTCCATAATAGAAAGTCCTTAATGGCTAAGTAAATCCATTACAGCTTGACAAGAATGGGCTTTCCTATTCTAATCTGGTGAGAGGCAGACTGGTGACAAACGCCTGAAATAAACAGCGGTAATTGTTTCGGAGACACAAGGCTCTTGTTCTAAGTGGACAGATTGGCAATGAATGCTCTGATCATTTATGTAGGCGATGGCTCATGAAGTGCTTTGTAATCCAAATGGAAAAGAATGTGACACCCATTTCTGTCTGACGAATTTTGTGAAACTCATTTCTCAAAAAACGAGTTTGACACTCATTTCCCTCAAAACATTTGACACTAATTTCTTGCAAAAGAGTTTGACACTCGTTTCCAAAGAATTTTGGTACTCAATGTTTTCCAAAGAGTTTAACACTCAGTCATTGTTTTCCAAAGAGTTTGACACCCAGTCATTGTTTTCCAAAGAGTTTGACACCCAGTCATTGTTTTCCAAAGAGTTTGACACCCAGTCATTGTTTTCCAAAGAGTTTGACACCCAGTCATTGTTTTCCAAAGAGTTTGACACCCAGTCATTGTTTTCCAAAGAGTTTGACACTCAGTCATTGTTTTCCAAAGAGTTTGACACCCAGTCATTGTTTTCCAAAGAGTTTGACACTCAGTCATTGTTTTCCAAAGAGTTTGACACTCAGTCATTGTTTTCCAAAGAGTTTGACACTCAGTCATTGTTTTCCAAAGAGTTTGACACTCAGTCATTGTTTTCCAAAGAGTTTGACACTCAGTCATTGTTTTCCAAAGAGTTTGACACTCAGTCATTGTTTTCCAAAGAGTTTGACACTCATTGTTTTCCAAAGAACTTGGCACTTATTGCTTTTAATACACCCAGTCAGTTTCCCTTGTGGATTACTACTGGATACTTGATATAAAAAAGTTGCATCCCCTTAAGGTGATCCCCTGGCTGCCGTTTCCAAGGTTGTATCGTGAACTTGGGTTTGATCCCTGGCTACAGGGCAGTTAACAGTTATATGGCTTCTGACTGGCACCCCCCCCCCAACAAAGATATTGACAAAATAGGGAGACTATTAAGTATTTTACGCTCATTAACAAGTAGCTGTTTAAAATAACTGGTATGAAGCAAGGGTATGTCAGGACATTTTGTTCTTTAGTGGCAGCTTTGTCTTGATGGCCATTCACTGATTGTCAAAGTATCTGACATAATAGTGTCAACTGGGCCCAATTTCATGGCTCTGCTTACCGCCGAATTCTGCGCTTGCGGTGACCATTCTCCGCTTACTGTTCAAGCGCCGAATTTCTGCGCTAGCTGTGTAAGCGTAGAATGCCTAGTAACGTGGAGTACGCACGCGCACAAGCCGAAATTCCCCGCTAACCCGTGAAATACGCTTGACGTAAGCGCGGAATTCCCTGCTTCCGCAAGCGCCGATTCTTTGCTTACGGTAAGCAGAGCCATGAAATTGGGCCCTGTTTGTGACAGAGGTGTGGTGTGGGGGAGTAGATGGAAAACACATTTCAAACAGGCCTTGACCACAAAGATCCAATAATGGTTCCTAAATCAGGCCAATCTTGTCACCACAGTGTGACCGTGGAGCTGCACATGTGACCCCGCAAACAGTTACAAACTCAGTGAATGCGGTTACACTCAAATTGTCAAGGACAAATAAATTCAAGGTTTGGTGAACTACAAAGTATTTATATTTTGTATTGTATTACACCTTATACTTATTATACAGTAATTCGGTTGAACAGATGCTCAATTTGTGCCTTCCTGTATATTTTTATATGATTTATGTTTTTCAAAAATAATAGGTCTACAGGAACGCCCACATAAATAGGTCACTTGCTTTGCTTATAATCATGAGTGATTCATTTTAATAAAAAGAACACGTCATATTTGTCATTCCTTTGGCAGACCCCATCACAGAACAATTTTCCCTCTGGAATTTATGATGAATATAATATGATGATGTCACAGAAGGAATCCAGCCATGTCAGCAAGTGCATTTTCCTAAAGACTGTATAAAATAAATAATGTAAAAAATATATAGGAAGGCACAAAGTGTTTTTGCCCCAACTGAATTAGGCCTACTGTATACAAGCTACAAGGTGTACAATAAAAACATCAATACTAAGTGATTCACCAAACAATAATACACATATGGCAATTTCATTATCCATACATGTATAGGTACAGAGTGGTGTTGCATTAAAGTTTAAACAGAGAAAGTTTCACAACATTCAGATTGTAATCCGACTTTCTTTTACTCAAACAGGTACAAGATTTTGTTTATTCAATACTATCATGAGTTATGTTGCCAAGACAAAGTTTATGACAAGTTGTAAAAGCTTTTCTAAACTAAACAGAGCTAAATGAACTCCCAAATACAACAATAGCCTAAACTGAGACACTTGTTGCATCAGAACAAGTCCTCACCCACACCACGAACTGACACACACCTACAAGTCATACTACTACTAGTAAAAACTAGCAATCGAAGAAACAATTGTCTACAGTTGAATGCTTTTTAAAACACCACAATCCCTCAATAAGTCAGAGTGTTGTCAACTAGTTTTCTTACAGTGGACACCTGATGCTTTGAACTTACTACACACACTATTTTTGAATGTTCTAGTTCCTACATTTAAAAGCAATAAAGTAAACAAGGTTTGTGTTAGTTCGTGAAACGGAAATAAAAGCAGAACATTTTTTGCATTCACAAAGTGACACATTTCAATGTATTATGGGTGTGCCAAATAAACACAGAGGTTATGCACACAAGATGTCAGTCCGTGGGTTAAGTGTCGATTTATGTGTAGCAAAACCGTAGGATAAGGACAACGCACTTGTTGAAAGTACAAAAAATGGACTAGTACCGGGTCAATGGCCTTTGGTAACACTGTATTTTGTTATTCAGTTGCACAACGATTTAATCAATCATTTTCCTTCTCAGTATTAATGTGTCATCATTTAAAATTAGACACGAAAAAGCTGTGCTACACTTTTGAAATATACGGATAGCTTGCAGGATCCATAGATTGCAGTGATTCTCCAGTCCCACATCATGAAGGCAACTTCCTGCACTGTACTGACCACAAACACACTTTCAATGACAAACTAAAACACTATTTCCTGAAGTTGTGTCAACAAAACAAGAACCATGCATTTTCTTTCTTCCACCATTCCAAAGATCCGTTTTTGATTGGCAATCCAAAGTCTGGTTTAGGGATTTGGGTGCATTTTAGTGGTAACTTCCAAGAATTCTCTACAGTACTGCATGTAATTAGCACACACACTGCCTGGCAACCAATCATTTTTTCAGTAGAGTGAGCCAAGTTGAATAGAGTCCAAGCTTATTCCAACCTGTGGAGTTTCTTATATCAGACAGTCTAGTATTTAGACGCTACATGCTGTGAACTCTGCAGTGGGTCCAGGGGCAGCCATAATGCTACTATAGTAATCCCGTTTGATTACTGTCATATCCACTGCCTTGCTTCAGGATTTACAACTAGCGGCTACTCACATTTCTACAGCTTGTGGAGACTTGCCGAGTAGAGTATCGGTGGAACCGGTACTGAAATCTAAAACAGGCAGTATGATTCTCCCAGACAGAAATGTTTCCACCAATTCCACGAGCAATGAAGTCATCAGCGTAGTTGGTGTTTGTATATGGACGATAACTACGGTGCTTACACTGCTCCTCAACACATTCTGCCTTGTGTTACTCCATCATGTGCAGGGGTTCAGCAAGTCCACCATCGTCTTCCTCAAGTCTATGACTGTTTCTGATCTGCTCTTAGGAGTGTTCTTTTACTTGCCTACCATCACGGTCTTCGCTGCGGGACAGACATGGGCCCTCGGTGAAAATTTTTGCCTGATTGAGGCGTGGGTTATTAGGCAAGGGCTACCAACAAGTGCGTTCTCAGTGCTACTAGTTACCATTGATAGATACGTTGCTATTGTACATCCCATGCAGTATGAGGTATGGTTATCACCGAATCGGGCCAGGTTGCTGGTATGCAGTGTCTGGTTTTTAAGCAACTTGTACGCCCTATTGACATTACTAGCAAGCGACATGACGACAAGCTATAACCGTATCTTTTTCATATGCACCATTGGAGAATTCTATGAATCTAAAGCCATTATCGTGCTGGTTTTACTGAGTGTAGGGATCCTCATCTGTATCTCTATCATGTATATCAGGATTTTAAAGATTGCAAATAGACATGCCGCCCACATAGCCACCCATCGTCCAAGTGTGGATGGTCAAATACAACCAACAACACCTGCTCCTAACAGGAAATCTTTCACAACTGTCACCATTATAACTATGACTCTAGTTATTGGATGGATGCCATCTGTAGTTATAGGACTGGCCAATAAAAAATACACACAAATATTGCCCCTTATCATTATTTTCACACAAGTACCACTTGCATCAGTTAGCTGGTTGAATGTTATAGTGTACTATGTACGAAATCAAGCATTCAAAGAAGCTGGACATGTTCTCCTCACACGGATTTTTAAATACTGCAAAGGCTGCTGTCGGAATAATGAAAACTGAACTTTGAAAGTGCAACTAACGTTGGAAGACACAACACCGGACAATCGCTACTAGCCAGAGCCATAAACATTAGGAAACTGTTGGTCCATTTTACCCTATTATTTCTTGTTATTTTGAAAATGGTCTTTCCTCCATGCTTTAGTTAAGGAATAAAAGAGTGTTGACGAGGTCTTAACACGTTGACTGCCGCCTACGAGTATATTCGTAGTAACAGGTGTAACCGCTTCTGCCACTACGAGTATACTCGTAGGGAATGAAAGGGCTTTGTATTGTTATCTGAATACACTGGCAGCACTGAGCACGCAACGAATACGCTTCTGGCAGTGGTGAGGCCATACATCCTTAGAATGTGTATGTTCAATTTTTTGTGTGTATAGTAGCTATTTGGTATGCACGCATGCGCACTGCACTTGGCAAATGGGAACGCCCTACGAATCTGTGACCGGCAGTCAACGAGTTCAACAGCAGTTTCAAACCACCAGGGTCATGGATTGAACGTCCAAGACCCTGCCAATTTTTAAGCCGCCATTTAAGACTCAGTCACTACTCTTTTATTCCCCACTCATCAATGCCCTTTTTTTCTTAAAAAGCAAAACTATGTAGGAAAATTAGTAAAACTTTTCTTTTTTTGGAACTTTTTAATTCCTGTCATGTCCTCTGAAGGGTCAACTGCATGCGACGCTCAATGATTGTGCATACATGCGAATACTCATAGATTTTAAATCTAGTACCGGTATGAACTTATTGCATTATGTGTACATTAGCGCAAACGAAAGCTCCAAGCCAATGCGTGTATAAACACTTTTTACCGTGTCTCTACTACACATTTAAACATGGCCTCAAGATCTCCTCTCAACCAATCAGAATGGACAAACTGTCTGGGGTATTTATGAATGTAAGATTAATCACGGTCACAGATACCATTCAGGGTTCCATAATGAGGGTACAAATATTGCCTAATACACCTGACAAGTCTTTTACCCAGTATAAATATTGCTTGAAGAATAACTTGTGAATGTGAGTGAATTTGTGTTTATTTGGATTCATTTGAAAAGTGATTGATCAATAGTAACAACATGGCGGTAAAAGTGACTGAAACACTGAAATGTCCAACTCTAAAATATATTTAAATGTTATGTAAATGTATGAAAGCAGCAGGAAATAACCAAAGCACTAATTTAAATCAAAGATGCATTCTTTAAGAATGTCAATATTTTGTGTTTTTATTAATATAGGCCATTCCAACTTGATGATACTTGATTCCATAATGTTGTACATTTATTATTATATACCGCACATAGAAAACCCTTGTCATTTGATTGGTAGGACACACATCACGTGTCATCCTTTACTTTGCCATGTATACTGCTGCAATGCTCAAAAATTCAATATAGAAGTCCTATAAGAAAAATTATTGGGCGCTTCACAGCATTGTTTCCAAAATTATTGTCCCCCGCCAATTTGTCCAATAAGGGCAAGGTCGTCTCACAGCGAATAAGGTTGGTGTCTACATGGAGTTGTCCAAGTTGTTTGGAATTTTCAGAGTGGGGGGTTGATGGTTTTCCGTGTCTATTTTGTGTTTATTATGAACAAAGTTTTTTAATAACAAGGATCTATGTGCGAGTTATATAAAACAATATTGAATTCATTGTCACAGAATATAATCACTCGGTGAAATACTTTTTTTTAATGGAATGTTTTAGATTTCAAAAAATAGTTTAGTGGCCTGACATTTTCGACCCTAGCAGAGTCTTTATCGAAGGCTTCTCATTTTAACCTTCGAGAAAGACTTACTGTTTTTTTGGCCATTAATACCATAGAACCTTTTGGTTGGAAAGCAGTTTGCAACAGCTAATTCTATTTCCTCTAGTCCAGATTTCACCACATGATTATATTCTACGACAATGAACTCACATGCTTCCAATATTGGATATTTCAAAAAAAATATATTGTGTCCTACCTTTTCTTCAGGCATCCGTTCTTGAACCCTGTGTATGAATTCTTGCATCTTGTACTCATCCATATTGGTATATCTCAGTAGAATATGAGCAAACTCAGACTCAGAGATTGTTGGCATTCCTTTAGAGAACTCATAGAAGTACAGAGGAAGTTAAGGCAAAAATATCTCAACAATAGATGGATCGTACATGACGTCATTGACCACCATCTTTAATGACAAACAATGGAAACGTGCACGCGTGTACGCACTGCGCACGACTCTCGGCCAATGGTAGCTCTTCACGCCTGCACGTTTCATCAAAGATGGCGGCCAAATGCAAGGGGTTCATATTGAAAACAAAAAATAAAATCAATACATGTGATTCCAATGCAGGTGACTTTAATAGGTCAGCCACGGTTCAATGTGCATGAAAGTAATGACCCTTCCTGATCCTCTTTGGAAGAATGTTGCAGTCATGTGTTTTTAAAGATTCTAAATAAATCATTAACCAGCTTTTGTAATCCCACATTTGTTAAGTGATCATTCTCCTCTAGGGTTGGTGTGGATGTTCACTCATTGCATTGTTGCACATTGGAAGGCAGTGCATGGTAGTCAACAAAACTGGGGAAAATTCACTTCAGTTGATGAAGTGAAGTCAATTGAAATTTATAGGTTTTTCCCGGCCAATTTTACTAATTGGCTCATTCAATTTAGGTTTAAATTGGAAAATCACACAGATCGTCAATCAACAGGGGGAAAAAAGCCTCATCCGATCACTTTTCAAGCATTCTATCACCGTTTTACTTCACCCGTTCAAACAAAAAGATCCATTCAATCAAACTGAAAGTATGGCAATGTTGATTCAATTTCACCTGTAGATAAGGGTTGATTAGGCATTCAATTTCATTAATGGGCAATCACGTTTCAAATCTGTTCAAGCTTTTTTTCCCACATGTTCCTGAATGTCCGATTGTAGGTACTCCTATAAATTAATATTCTTAAAGGAACAGTACAGAATTGGTAATTGTAAAATATACTTTTGATCACAGATTTACATAAAACTTACACTGTCTAATGATGATGATAGTAGAAACGACCCTTAAAATATTTCTGTCTGAAATGCCATATTTGATGAGAAATGAAAAAACCAATTTTCCGATTGGAGTTTATCGCTCAGTGAGCGTTTTATTCATTTGTTGAACCTATATGATTTCATGCAAACGTGTAATTGGTTTTTCACTATTTTCTCGTGACCCAGATGGCCGATCGATCTCAACTTTCTACAGGTTTGTCAGTTTATATATATGGTGGATTTCATAAAGTGCTTACAACTGTTTTGTTAGCAAAAACAAATTCTGTAATGTTCCTTTAAAACATACAAAACTTAGAGAAATAGAATAGCAAACAAAGTTCAACGATAAATAAACATACCAGCATAAACATGACCCCTTATGGATTTGTATACATTTGTGTACTCAAATTTTTATACAAGTGAAAAGATCAACAGTGCAAAAGCAATTTTATTTTTTTCTTTAGCCCTTTTCATTTCATTATTTCGTGACATAACCCAAGTAGTTTGTTACACTATAGCCTAAACTTTAAAGACGCAAAGACTCAAAGGACAGACCAAAAAAGAAATGAGGAAAATACAAAATACTTTGAATTTGAATTCCTTAAACGATGAAATGATTGCCCATAAATGAATAAGAAAACAAAAACATGATCATACATCTTATGCACTCCTACGTTTGTAACATGAATGCTTCAAAGATGTCAAAAACGTCATGTAAGAATGCTACAATTTCAGTTTTGAATGCAACAAATCGAAATAACAAAACTAATATTACAAACAAAATCTTTGCTGCTTCAAAATTGCAGTAGAATACCCCAACAAGGAAAAAGAAAACTCTAATCTGCTCAATTTGTAAAAAAATAATGCAAACTTGAAAATATGACAAATGAAATGATACGAACAATTCAGAAATTGGCCGGGAAAAACCTATATTGTAATTAAAATGTGTCTACTGAGCAATGTTCATGAGCAACACTGGAAAAACATAGAATAATTGACAAACTGCAAAAAATTGTATTCTTAAAATAAAAACAAATCTTATTTAAATAATTGTGTGTGTGTGTGTGTCACATCCTAAAAATATGAATAGAACAACTTTCTAGGGAGTGACACAAGAATTTTCGTCTTGAAATAAGATTTTTTTCTTATTTCAGGAATAACATTTTTAGCAGTGCATGATTTACCGGTACCATTTACCATGGGATAGAAACTGTAGCTTTTGTGGAAAATATTTGTACAGTATATACCTGATGCATTTGCTGGCTTCAACTAAAACAGATTAACGAGGACAGTATCACACCATCTTACAACCCAGCAAGCTTTTAGACAGTAATTTCTTGGCCTCTTTATGGGTAATATAATCGATGGTAAACAACCCTCTTTCATACATCCTTAAGGCATAAGAGGCCTAATATGCATGTTGAGTCATGATGACAGGAAAAGCTTACTCTAACATGTCCCAGATTGTGACACTTAAAACCCAAACAATTTTATTTTCAAACTCTGAAGGGCTTTCTCCGGGTTCAAATTCACCTCCGGCAAAATTAATTTTAAAGGGACAGAACAATATCGGTTACAATAAGACTTTTTGTTAAAGGTACTTTTTCAATTAACCTACAGGAAGATTAGAGGAATGCATCGGTAGGAAACGTATACACTATTGAGATGATGTGCTGCCTGATCTTTATTTGGATGCATACTGTGTTACAATATGCAGTAAAAGGCTGCTTGTTATCTGAGGCCTAATTGAGATTATGTTAAATAATCAACAAGGATGCTTGCTCTGTAGTTTGAAGTACACTTTAGGTTTCACTTGCAGTGTGGTCAACTCTAATTGATGGTTTCCTCGGGACAAACAAAAAAGCAATCCACTTGTAATTCTTTGGATTCTCGAGCACAGTCAACGACATGCCCATATCCTTTCATTACATTTATTCTTGAGACTCAACCGTCAAAGATGCCTGATACAAATGAATTCCCATGGCAATACTCAAGAAAGGAGATTACTCTAAATACTTTACTGCACAGACATGTATGCAGTAGAGCATAATCAAAGTTCCCACAGAAATCTGAAAATGAAACTCCAGGACTTTCCAGGACCAGTTACGATTTTCAGGCACGAAACTTGACCCTTGGAAGAAAAAGTAGGAACATTTTATTGGGTACAAGAGCTGACCTACATGTTCTATGGTATATAGGCTTTAATAGACTTTTCAGGCTATTTAGTAACAATGTTTCTGATTTTTCTGAGGGACAACAAAAAAACGGAAATCAGACTTAAGTAGGAAGAATATCATGCCCCAATGCGCCGTATTTTTGACCGCGTGAGGGCGCTCTCAAAAATAATTGTATCACTTCCGGGGGTATAACTTAAGCGATTATCGTCTGCTCAGGTGTACAGTTTTAACATCGGCGTTCTGTCACTTCTGTGCACGAGAGTTTAGTCAGTGCTTCTAGAATCTAAGGTGGATTAATAACGGCCCCTTTAAAGAAATAAAGAGCCCTGCATCTAATCTTAAAAAATATCAGAACTGGCACTTAAGCGTGGCTCATCCTTTCCTCTTTATACTTATAGAAACAACTGTTCTCCGCAAACAAAAACTGCTTCAAATACTTCCTCCAGACAGTTAAGGACTGAAACACATTACTACCAGACGTCATATCCATCAAGGACAAAAAACCTTGAAAGGAGCCGTTATTACCTTAGATTCTAGAAGCACTGACTAATGTCTCTTGCGCACAGAAGTGACAGAACGCCGATGCTAAACTGTATACAGCTAGCTGAGCAGACGATAAGTTATACCCCCGGAAGTGATAAAAATGTTTTTGAGAGCGCCCTCACGCGGTCAAAAATACGGCGCATTTTAAAGTGCATCTACTGTTCCCAATGTTCTGTGCATCACAGTAATGCATTGCACGAGTAATAAGTATAGGGGTATACACGCATCATAACGGGTAGCTAATCAACTGGAATGCACACTGGATGACTGCCATACCAGACCATTTATCATCCTTGCTCTATGGTATCATGTGTGGGTTGTGCAAGGTTCCTTGAGTTTTCAATAACATATTTTTTCACGGAATATCAATGTTCCATGACTCCTATTTTGAGAAAAATTTCAAGACTTTCCATAGTAGCTTTCAATTCCTACATTTTCCATGACTGTTGGAACTCTGTCAGTCGTGTTATCTTATACTACTCCTATGAGTAACTGTAGTTAAACAAGACATCCTAAGACTTCATAACATTTCTCTTCTCATGAGAATTGAAGACATATGGTTTAGTGGTTTAATAAAAGGATATTTCAAGCTCGAGAACCTCAGACTGTAAATTATCCATGAACCTGTCAGGATGAATGACACAAATAAGGCATCATAAATGTTGTGTTGTTAACCAATAAAAAGGCTATAATCAAAAAGAGATTGAGAAAAAATATACTTTGTGAAGATTAACAAATGACGTTAAGTTGATAAACCCCAGGGGCTTTATCCTAAGCTCAGCTTAGGCTCTGTCTCTGGGCTCCATTTGATATTGTAAACATCATGCAGACTGTATACTGCTCCAAAATCGATGACGGGGCCCAAGAGGTTTGGGGAAAGCCCCAGAACAGGGCAGTTTAGATCAGACTGGTGCTAATGACCTTAAACACAGTCATCTTAAAGGAACATTACAGAATTGGTAATTGTAAAATATACTTTTGATCACAGATTTACATAAAACTTAGAAAACATCCCTAGAAATATTTCTGTCTGAAATGCCATATTTGATGAGAAATGAATAAACTAATTTTCCGATTGGAGTTTATCGCTCAGTGAGCGTTTTATTCATTTGTTGAACCTATATGATTTCATGCAAATGTGTGATCGGTTTTTCACTATTTTCTCGTGACCCAGATGGCCGATCGATCTCAAACTTTTACAGGTTTGTCAGTTTATGTATATGGTGGATTACATAAAGTGCTTACACTGCCAGCAACTGTTTTGTTAGCAACAACCAATTCTGTAATGTTCCTTTAACATTGATGTTTGGGAACCTGACATTGACAGCCTGGGTGTTCATGATTTATACTCACATGCAGAAAGTGGCATAATTGAGAGTTTCTGTGCCCTTTGCACCAAAGAAGTAGCGCAACAGAGTTGTTTCCTGAATCTGTAGTTCCTGTTCGAAGGTTAAGTGAAGCATGGCGGGTAAACATGTTAACAACATAACAGAAAGTATCCTTTTACACTATACATCCAAACCATGAAACTATAAAAAGACGGTTGCACAAATGATTTTTGTCAGGAATGAATTCCGATGTAGAGCACAATTAGAACGAAAACAGCGACACTTATTTCATTGTACTATTTGGACAATATAACAAAAAAAAGTTCCCGCTCAACTTTAAATCTAATTGATACCTTTTACCGGGTGCTCTTTTTGAAATGATAGTAAACCATGCAGAGAGACTAAAATAACACACTTTTCCAGGCAAGAGAACCATGCAACAGTGGATCAGCACTGCACTGATGAAAATAGATCCATAGGGGAAAAAAGATGTGCAGAGTGAGAGATGGTTTTTGTCAGTCTATAAAAACACAGGCTTCCGCTACATAACATTATATCTAGACACTGTACATGTACATAGTTGCAATGTCTGCATAGGCTACATTTATGTCTAGACAATTTATCAAAGTTGCAATGTTGGCAAAGGTGCTTTTTTGATACTACAGTCATTCTCTCTTGAATCAAAATATAAACAGCGAACACAGCAAAATTTTCGGAAGAAATTTTTTTTTTTAAAAACAACAATAATTATTATTTTTTATCATTTTACATTTGATTCATACACGAATACAGGATTTCCAATTTTTAAAAAGGAAAAGATAACTGGGGGAGTAATTGATTCCAGTGTTCTTCGTTTGTGATTCAGTGTAGAGTTCCCTCAAGTTTGATGTGTTTTCCTTCTGCGCTACCATATCTTTGCGACCAGCTTGACCAGATTTACGTGAGATAACAATGCCAGGATACCCATGGCTGAGCTTCTGGTAAATAGTTTAGAAACCTGTTTGAGTTTTTACTGAGAGCACTGTGTGAAACTGTTCGACTCCTCTCTCTATAGAGTAACTTTATACCCTGTCAATGGCTTGGTTTCCTCAACAATTATACTTTCATTTGTATTTCCATTCCCATTCTACTCCTGTAATTTTAATAAATTTCAGTTTTCATATCAATTTGCAACCAATAGTGTTTAACTAGAATCTGAAGTGCGCCAGGAAACAACCTCAAGAGATCATGATTAATGACCAGTTTATATGAACAAAATGTAGTATCAAATCAGTCTGAGTTTTTGGGGATGGTCTTGCGTCAGGCACGTGTCCTTGCACTATATACGAGGGCAGACCAAGATTTCATTGTTTCATTTTTTAGGTTGAGCCCTTAAGTAAGTATTCTGTGAACTGACAGGAAATGCTCATGTGGAGGAAGTGGGTTGACCCGACAGAGAGAAAACTTGATTGACTTTCTGCTTTAAAGGTTACTATACGACGCTAGGAAATTATTTGACAAATTATTATAAAACGAGCTTTGTCTGAACACAATACTGTTACCAATCGCCATGAAGAAAGCAAAAAAAAGATACAATAACTGCTGTGTTCTATAGTTTAATTTTGATTCAAAGAAATAAAGCGCCACCAAGAAGTACCCATGCCTTTGCATCTTAGTTTGTAAATTCACACATTTTGAGAGAGAGAAAAAAAACACAACAATGCTAGAAAATAACTTGTCAAAGAAAAATGTTTAACCTCAAAATGCAAAAATGAAGTGTTACAAAATTTGAACAGATCCAAAGAAACAGGAACACATTCAAAAGCAAGATGTGATGTTTTGATGGATAAAATAACAAAGCTGTTATAATCAAAAGATGGAAAAATCTCAGTCCTTTTGTAGTTGAACACGGTCATTCTGTCACTTAATGTTTTCAAACACTGCAAAAGTTCCTTCGGCTTGTATTTAGCTCTCCTTTTTCAGAAACCTGTGTTAGTATATTGTTTAGAGTATAATTATGCATGTGTCGCTGGAATGTATTTTGTTTAACTTGTTTAAAATGAAATCCACAACAATTACCGGTTGGGTTGAGGATCTAGTCTTGGTGTTTCTGCTGTCTCTCAAAGCCTTGGAAGAAAAGTGTCACAACTCAGTTTAAAACGACAACACTCTCGTTCATTAATTTATGGCAAACAAAAACCTTGACTACCGGAGCGTTTAATCCGTTCAGTTAATACATGTTATTTGCAAGGTGCTCCATCCGCAACATACCAACTATTGTTCTCAAAATTCATAACCCTTTTCTTCAAAGCGTATAATTTTGTGTTGTCATGAAGCTTGTAAAGGAACTTGTTCTACATGATAGATGAACAAATTTCATTGAAAGAAGGGGAAGATTGTTTTGACTAGGATTATTCATTTTTCCTTTTAACACTGCAGTGAATTGACACAGCTTGTCATAAACTCATTTGTAGTTCACTCGTCCGTGTAGTTACGTTTGTCCAATAAACCTGCATTTCCTCACAAAACACTAGATTTATTGCTGGTGCATTCAAGAACTGAAAGACTTGTACAGAATTGGCGTCACTGAAAGGCAGTTTGCAATCCATGTCATTTCACCCCACATCCCCACATAAACGGAAAGATAATGATTCCCACATAGATGCTATCGTTGTCTAGATTGACAGTAGACCATACAATTACCCTTTAGGAAATACCAGATAATAAATAATTTTTAATAACTAATTCCCAAAAGTGAACTAGGATGTGCCTCTTAAGGGGAAAAAGTTGATTGCTACCGAGACACAAAATACATTTTTTCCTATCAGCTGTTTTTATAGAATGCTAGTCAGTTTTGAGTTGATTGATCTGGTGGTCTGATGCTGCAAACTGCCTTTGAGATAGACAAACCAAGAATCTAACAACATTGTGTATGCATATTAGTAGGAGTAGCAAGTTGTGTGCAAAGTGTAACCTACACTAGAATGCTGTTAGCTTCTAATCGATTTGTGAGAGGTGCAGTAGATGCTTAATATCTAGTGAAGCAAATTATTGTGCACTGAGGGTGATTCTGGTCATGGTCAAAATCATGACACTGTGACTGTTTGAGTGATTTGTACCATCAAGTGACAGGTTTGTTAGAAAGGTGTTAATGTGATGTGAGAAGAAGTAGATGCCAAACTGATCCTCCAACAGTAAGAAGCATTAGCCTGGAAAGTGCACATGCAAATGTTTCTAGTATGTCTACATTAAACTGTTTCCAACAGCTCCTACTGTGAGAAATACTCAGTTCTTTCAAATTAAACAACAGTCAATCATTCAAGACTGAATTTGTTTTCAAGAATTTTTGAAAAGAAACTAAAGACCCATTTCTTCCAGTACTCAGTTTGCCCCATCAGTGGGCCCAATCTTTTTTTTTCTTTCCTTGTTCAGATGGGAGGGCAACCTGAACGGAAGACGAGTGGTTCACTTAGCAATCTCAGCACATTAATTTGCATGGCAGTTTTGATGTTAGTAAGCACAAAGGCAAGCTCTCTATAAAAGTCATAACTACAAGGTGTTAGTAAAAAAGGGACTGTAAAAAAGAAAGTAACATAAAAAAGGCACTAATTTAACTAGAAATTTGCAAATAATTGTCATGAATTGACGTGTACATTTTTAAGCATTGCTCTATTCGACATTGTTCTAAATAGATCAATTTGCATGCGGTAAAAGCTGAAGCACCTTATGGACCATGGTTCCTACTAGTACTAAGATAAGCTAGCTGATTATATCCAACCCATCTTCTCTTTATCATAACATGCATTTGAGTCATCATGCGTGGCTGTCTAAAGACCGCTCTTGTAAAATGAGACTCCAGTCAACATTTTGCAACTTGCTTAACAAATCAATTTCATCATCCTTTCCGACAGATTGGGAAACTGAATCCCAAGAAGTGTTATTTTGTTGTGTTATCTGTTAGCATGTAGCAGCCGGAGTGGAAAGTGGAACTGTGTAATTTATGCCCATTTAAGTAGGAGTTGGTCATGGTTCCCATGTCATGAGTTCCATGGCAACTGCAAATAAATAATCAAAAAGTCAAAGGCAACAATACTGAAGGCAAAGCATAACAGTTGATGAACGCTGAATATATAAACTTGAAAAACGATGAAGGGAAACAATTTGAACAGCGGGGAACGTGGCAATAATAATGGTTGGGGGGAAAACAAGAGAACTGTCGGGTGCAATTTGTATGAGTGGATACCTACATGCAGATGACCAGTATCATCCGGGGGTTTAGTGAGAATGATACACACAGGAAGGGAAACGGAAAGGAACAAGTGTCAATATATGGGTTAGGAGGTGTCAGGTTAATCCATTGAAATTATTCTGAAATAATAGCAGACACATTCACCTCATGGCACAGATCTTAGTAAAGAAATGTGAACAAATTAAATTCAGTGGTGCAAAGGTTTCAATTGACGGGGTTAAATACGGTGAATGATTGTCGGTAAACCATCAGAGAAACTTGTCACTTAAACATTGGATATATCCTCGTTACTGTTTCCCAATAAATGTCTTTACAAGTCGGCAATGGAATGAAAAGAAAATGTCTAGTTTGCTCTCACTTTGTTAATTAAGCCTGCTGCAAATGCGGCTACAGCTGACTAAGTGACCTCATTCAAGTTCAATGAATATTAATGCCTGAATAATCAAACACAACCTGAAGAAGGATCAGCGGTTGTTGTTCCTAGTCTTTAAAGCTATCAGATAATTGCAGGAGTTATTGGAGCATTGAATGCAAGGTGGAATGATAAATAAGTAATGTGAGGTATTTGTCCAGTTAAAATTGCATGGAACACACAGTTGGCAATGTAAATACACATTAGATATGATACAGACTGAATGATATGAGGTTAATACAGATGTCTATTGAACTCCACTATTGAACTACACAACATAATGAAGACAATCAGTGGTGTAACCATATACACAAAGATAAACATTTCTGGTTACGCCACTGAAGACAGTTGATTGTTTGACTTGTGTAAATACACTTGGACAAAGGTATTTGCAGTCCTTGTTTGAAACAGCAATTTTTGAACATAAGGAAATACAACTAAACTTCTTTAGTTGTAACTTCCTTTTAGTTGAGGTCATAACTGCGAGCACCACTGTGATTAACCATTGTCCAGGGCTGTGTAGTGAGAGAGTTGCGACATGGAGAGACCAGTTATCTTTGGTCACGTGGTTGCTGGATGACATTTTCTGTCCAAATGCAGCACAACCTAATATGCAGTCTAGTCTGACACCCTGTGTGTGCACATGTGTGTTTTTTGACCAAAAATGGCTTCTAATGGCAAGTTATCACAACTCTCTCAATACACAGCTCTGCCATCGGCACCAGCATAGCCCACTCTTGTGGCCATTAATATTAGGAAAGGGCTGCAACCACTGATCTCTTTTATACTGACTAGATAGCAGGTTGAATATGTTCATTGAAGTCAGTGGACGGCATTTTGAAACTGGCATGATTGCATATTATCAACAAGTGCAATGCATGTTTTGATGCAAATTTTCAAGAGAAGAGTACAATGAATAAAATAATATTGTTGGCATAAACAATCTTTAGGAATCAAGAAAAACTTGATGATAAATTAAAAATCCCTTCCTTAGTTCACAAAGCACATCACATTTTGTGCACACGCTGTTTGTGAGTTTCAAAATGGCCACCGCCTGTATGTGACGACTTCACGGTATTGTGCACAGGCATATGCCCGACAGTCAATATAACAGAAGTCAGTGGCTGCAACTCATCCCGCACAAGCCATCTTGTTACTGCCTGTTTTTGACAAGGTCTTAATAACACGTTGCCTTGGATTGGGCGCTTTGGGCTACAAAAAGTGTTTGTTAGGAAATAAATAATATGGTTGGAAAGATGTTGGAAAGAAGTAGAATATAATGATCCACACAGATATGCCTCGAAATTGTGTGGTTTTCCTTTTACTTCGTGAACTAACACCGCTTGCCATTTTATGGAGTAAAAATTTTGTTTCTACAAAATGGCAGACTGTGTTAATTCATGAAGTAATGAAGTAATTAAGTCATGTCTGTATGGATAGCCCAAATTGCACAAGCCAAGACAAGATGTCTCTTTAACCATCGAGCAAGGAATTGTTCCTTGCTCTATGCTTTAACTGAAGCCAAAATCACACACAAAGTTTCAAAAGCCACATTCATTAGCTCAGACAAGTGCACACTCAAGTGCCGGCATATGATACATGACAGAGGCAAACCAGGATGCTGTTTCATTGACCAAGACAAGCAGATGGAAATGATGCAACTAAAGATACAGGGCGTGCAGAGTCAACATAGAAACATACAGAGTGTCAGACAGTGATACAACAAAAATATCTACACACAAAGATGTTTACACACAAAAAATCTCTACGGAGCAAAATAATTTCAAGCACATGAATTTTAACTTGCGTCCAAAATGCAAAAAAATGCAGTTTCTGTATGATACACAATACTGTAGCAACCAAATGCATAAATACAGCTAGTTAAATTTTTGGTTAGAAATCAATACAAAGCTCAATTGTCTGGTTAGAATCTTAGAATAGTTGCATCTGAGAAAATGTCATTCTGACTATCAGCAACACAAATTTGCCAATAAAAACTTCACAACTGTTTTCTTTTGAAAGCCACTCAGGACTAATAATCACCATTTAAAACAAAACTAAAACCATTTCCCTGGATTTGTGCATGTCTGACAAAACTATTGTAACTGTTAATAAGTACATTGCAACTATGAAAATATGCTGAAAAAAAAGGTTTCATACCATTTTTGTCTCGAACTGCATAAGCAATGTTCTAACGTTCCACTCACATGTCCCAAATTACTTTCTAATATTTTTATCACAATTGTTTGAAGTTTGCTAGGATAGATTTCATCCTCTGAAAGAGTTGATTTGTCAAATTGTACTCTGGGAACTCACAAGGGGTGAGGACATAATCAAGACAGAAGGCTCCAATGTTTTAAGTGTATGCTGTTGACAATCAGATGTGATCTCTAAATGCAACTGTTCTCGTTCTAACAGACACATTTTTCTATCACAAAAGTGGCTCACACAAAGCCTGGTGTTGACAGACAGATCGGCGCATCATCAACGCATAACCAAAAAAAAAAGAGGAGAGGAGAGAGACACAAACATTGCAGCAGAAACACTGAGCAAGACCCACACTTAAAAGCTCCAAACCCAGCGCACAACGAATTACACAGACTTATCAGTGCACAGAAACTCAGCCTGAGGTTCAACAAAAAGAGATCAATGGTTAGTTCAATTGGACAGTGTTGTGGTAAAAAGGGGGAGAAGTACAGTTAGTCAACTAATTGTGGCAATGAAATAAAATGCTGATTGAAAATATTTCTAACTACTTTACATAGAGTGCATGTCTTAAGTAGTTAACTGCCACAGAAAGTCAGCATTGGGATCTTTAAATTGTGTCAAATATTAAAGGGGTCAAATTAAAAAACTGGGAAAAGGTTTGGCAACTCAGAAAAATGCTGGTTCATGTAAATTTAGCATGGATAACAGCTTAAGAGTTTAGTTTTTCCACAGCAGGGAGTTTTAGTTATTGAACTTATTTTAATTTTAACATCAGTTTGTGTCGAAAACAGTGGAATAAAAAGAACACAAACTTATTCTGGACGCATAATCTGTCTGGAAACAACAACACAGAGGCCTGCCGTGTGCACACCATAGAAATAGGAGGACATTACATACTGACTCTGGTGTGCTGCGGTATTTGGTTAATAAACTCACAAGTTCATTGCCCATATCACTCTCGGTCTTCTTACGGAATATCTCCTCCATCTGTAAATGAAGTCAATGTTTATTCTAATCAAGTCATGAAATATTGGCAAGCCGCTGGACGTGAATATTACACCAGGAGGCAACTGACTCCTGGGCCCAATTTCATAGAGCTGCTAAGCACAAAAATTTGCTTAGCATGAAATTTCTTCCTTGATAAAAACAGGGTTACCAACCAAATTTCCATGTGTTGCATATTGCCTGTTACTGGTATTCAGCTGTTGTTTGCTTATCCTGAAAATCACGTGGAAATTTGGTTGGTAATCCTGTTTTTATCAATGAAGAAATTTCATGCTAAGCAAATTTTTGTGCTTAGCGGCTCTATGAAATTGGGCCCTGGTGTTGACCTGGTAACTTTTGCTCTTGCAAAAAGAGTGACTTTGTACATTCCAGGGCATATCCTGGCAGGCAAGATACTACACTGGTCATATGGAAAATTTACATTTTGTGTCACAATTTCCACATAAATGCAACAGTTAAAAAAAAAGTAACATTGAATAAGTTTTGAGATAAGTGGATAAAGGTCAGTGCAATCTCTAGATACGATTGTGTTTTCTTCCAAATCATACCTGCAGGAAGTCCAACCTCTGGCTCTTTTGTAAACATGTGATGTCACAGGTTACATAACATGGTCTTCCTGCAGGCAAGATTAGTACACAGCCCAATGGAAGAAAACATACAATCTTATGGAGAATACACTATGCTATTTTTATCAACTTTTGCTACGAAGAAAGTGGGCAGAGCTGTTATTTTTTTAACTCTTGAATTTATGTAGAAATTATGATGTAAAATGTAAAGTTCCCCATGACCAGTGTAGTATTTCGCCTGCCGGAAAATGGCATGAAATTTACAAGGTCACTGGTCTTTTAGGAATGCTTACATATATTAAAACTTGAGAATTCAGTTAACTTTCAAAAATGAGAAAGAGACATTTGTCAGTCAGATGTTCATAATTTCATTTTTCCGAAAGGAGGGTGTGGGGGTTCTAATGATAAATATCCATACTTTTTAGCTGTTTCGTGCAGCGTAGCGCGCAGCGAACAGCTCTTGTTTTCGTTAAAGTTTTTGTTTTTCCTTTTTTTAGCTGTTTCGTGCAGCGTAGCACGCAGCGAAACAGCTCTTGTTTTTGTTAGAGTTTTTGTATTATTGGTTTTTTTTTAGTTTGTCTGTTTCAGTCATTTCAGTCATTGACATAACGCACGTTCGTTCTAAGCGGCCTTTTGAATAGTTCCTAAAGAACAATTGCATTGAAACTTTCAGTGATGATTGGCATTGGTGCAAGGAAGTGCCTAAAAGAATTTCGTCATGATGATGTCATCACCTGTCACGTGACGTTATCTTAAAGGTTTCTATTTTAAATATTTGAAAATCCGTATCAAATCAGCCAAAAGAGACCGTAGGTTTCTGTTTATGGGATTGTATAGGGATAAATTAGTTCTTCATTTTATTCAGTGTGCGTGACCGCAATTGACCTCTACTTCCGGTCGAAACCGGAAGTGCCTTGTTATTCAAAAGTGCTAAATGTTATGAACATGCTTTCAACGATGTTAGTGTCTGGCAAGGGTGTGCATTTAAAAAAACATACCGATGACGTCATGATACACACGAGCGCCCTCTAGCGGCAGGTTGAAAACTCTTCAAAATGGACTTTTTGAAGATGTGTGTGGCGAAGTTTTGTGTAATCACTTCAAAATTGACACATATGTTGACCGTCAGGCAGCCATCATATGTGTGAAATTTTAGATCAATGACGTCATCGGGGGTCACGTGACGCGGCATTAAAGATGCCTTTTTCGAAGTCGTATATCTCCCGATGTATAAGTGCGATCATGTTGAATCTTAGCAGGTTGTTAGATATTGGCAAGTTCTTGTAAATTCTGAAATGACGTCATGATGACGTCATCACATGATTTTTTATGATTTGTTTCATTTTTTGCACCCTTTTGTCATAAATTGCTAAAGTATTAGTGCGATTATGTTGAAACTTAGTAGGTTGTTAGATATTGGCAAGTTCTTGTAAATTTTGAAATGACGTCATGATGACGTCATCAGATGATTATTTACGATTTTTAAAAACTTTTTGCACCTTTAAGTCATGAATTGCTATGTGGACATTGTATAATCTAAATTCTTTTTTTAACAGGCTTGTTACGTCATAACTGCTTTGAATACAAAAAAACTTTCATATTTACTTGAGTAATTTGAAAATGTTATTGCGAAACAGCTCGGCATTTGTGCACAAATGCAATTATGTCTAGTTATTTTTACACTTGTGCAAAAATGTAAACAACTTAGTTTGCAGAGTTTCTGCATCAACCATTTTAAGCACAGCGCCACCTTGTGGCCCAAAATATTCTGCACAAGGCATTCAGGTAATGAATTTAACACAAGCTAGAATTTGCTGTGCAGTCATCAGGGCGCCACCAAGTGGCACAAAAAGGCCAATTGCTTTTCTTTGAGTGCTTTGTTGTTTCTGCTTTGTTTTTCTAGTTCTTTGATTTGCCTGGTATTTTTGTGTGTTTGTATTGTTGTGGTCGAATCAAAGAATAATAATAATTTACCAGAAGGAATTCTCGGCGGTCTATTTTATTGTTGCCATCTCGATCAAACATCTTGAATGCCACCTCATATCCTGCCTTGGGTTCTGTGGAGTAAAGACAAACACCATAACAATGGTTCCAAGGGGCTGAAAGTTGACATCAAGATGCAAAAAGGATACAGAGGGAGAATAATTGTGGATTGTTGGGAAGTGGCCAATGGAAGCGACACAATAACTGTAGTGATGAGTCACTTGTGATCATCCTGGTATATAGTTAACATCAGACTTGTGTTGTCCATGATGAACTAACTAAATGATGCATGCAAATACATATGTTAATTCTGAATATTATATTTTCATGTTTTGCAAGTGTTCCAGCTATTTCAACTGTAATAACAATTAATAAATACATCAGAGAGTTTGTGCACTCTGATTGGTCAAAGACTGGTTACATGGGTGTGTATTTACATGTGACATACAGACCAGCTCTGTGAACTAGCGAATAAATGGCCCCTAAGCAAGCATATTTGGTATGTGCTTGTTGTGTGGGGAACTATCAAATCAACTGTTTACTTTGTGTTTTTTGGCAAGGACAGATGGTGCCGCGTGCATGCGCATACCACGCGTTCACGCGCATACCACACGTTCACCGCATACCAAGTGTTCACACGCATACCACACAAAGTGTGAACACGCAGACAATATATAAATTTAAGGTGGCTGGTACGCACAAAAACCAGCATAATGCAAAGCATAACGCCGAAGACAAACTGAAGTATTTCTATATGGCGATGTTAATTTTCAAAGCTCATAGTCTGGTTCTTGCAAATATACACTTATATAGTAAAATATGTGTAAGAGAATAGGTCCCATGCAAAAATTGATCAGCCTAAAGAATTGCCCTTGAACACAAATAGAATAATTCTATAAAAATATCCACCAAAGAAAAATCTCGAATTCTGATGATTTTACCAATTTTTCGTAAAAGGTATTTATTAATGGCAATAAGTGTAAAGAGTCGGTTTTCAATGTGTGGTAGTGACCATGGTTGGTGGCTGGCCACTGTTAGCAGCCAGCCACCAACCCAGTCATTAGGCCTACCACGCAGTGAAGACTGGCTCCTCACAGTTTTTGCCCAAGTATAGACTGCTCCATGAAAGAGTAGTTTGGTATAACCAAAACTTACTGGTAAGTATGCACAGCAGAAACAGGTACTCAGTGTAAGAAATGATTCCTGCATTGAACAAAATCAAAAGAAACACCTCCATAAGTTTGAACAAGCAACCTTTCATCAAAACACAAAGAGCCAAAAATAATTTCAAACTTGTCTTTTACACAATGGTAGAAATAAGGGTGAAAAAGTACTCAAGGTACAAGCTGTAACCAACAGCTACAGCCTTTGCCAATGAACCATATGTGACATAGATTGTTCTTTTACTTCTTTTTTAAACAATAATGAAAATAAACTGTACTTATATAACGCCTCACACAAATGTCCCGCAGCACTTGACAAAAGAAATTAGCAATACTTTAGTTAAAGAGGTACGTTTTTTGGCATAAATTTGAAAATGTTCTCATTAAAGGTATTGTACACTTTTGGTAACAGCTCAAAATCAGTGTCCACATTTTGTGTGATTAAACATATGCACGAACAAACAAACCTGTGAAAGTTTGAGCTCAATGTGTCATGAGGTCCACATGAAAATAAGTGAAAAGAATCTCATAGTTTTTCTGCTTTTTCAAATCACAAGGCCAAATAATTTACTATGTTTTTACACATTGTCAGAAACGATAGCATTTAAGGCAGAAATAATTTAAGGAACCCCTTTCTACATTACTTACTTTAAACATTAAGTAATGTGTAAATCGTAACATTGTGTTTTTCGATCTTACCAATAGTGGTACATTGGTCTTTAAGAGCAGTTTTAATGAAGTTTGGAGATGGCCATATGATTTAGTACGAGTGATGTATGGGACGAGTTGAGAGAAGTAGAGCTGAGGGTACAATATGTTGGTAGGGATGAAGGAGTTCTTGGAGGTTGAGGGGGGGGGGGTGCAGATTGGTTGAGGGATTTGTATGTCAGTAGGAGGAGCTTGAATTCTATGAGTTTGGAGACAGATAACCAAGTGTCAAGATATGAAGTGTGCAAGTCTCGCGCATATCAAAAACGAGAACAAAACTCAAATAAAGACTTTATTTTTCTATAAACTCAAATCGTCTTATTAAATTATATTTTTACTAAATTCTTGAAAATAAAAATCCTCACAGCAAGTTGTAATAAATAAAATTTCAAATTTGATATAATTCAAATAGTTTGCTCAAATTAAAACTATGGCACAAGGATGCTTATTTTTAGAAACCCCACTTGCCAATCACGCCCGAAATTGTGCGTCCATCACAAAAGGTTTAATGACATCATGACTGTCAGTTGGGCAACATTTTCATTTCTTTTTTATACAAGTAACCCGAAACAGATGTCAAGTCTTATTCTCGGGTTATCTTCTTCATTTTGAATTGATTTTACTTTCACATTGTTTATCACCTAGTGTTACATTCCCAACAACATATCTAATATTCATGGCCATAAACTAAATTAATTGACCAAATAAAATCCCCCATGTAAAACTCCATACGATTAAGACCACTTTGGTCCCGGAAGTTTGAATACACGCGAGACTTACACGGTCTATTGATGTGATAAAGTTGGCGGGGTGATGAGTGGGTGATGAGTGGGTGACAAGTGATGCACCAGAGTTAAATGTTCAGTTTCAAAGACTATCTCCTAGTTTCCTACTGATGTCAATAAGTTTGAACTTGATCGATGTAGACCTTAGACTTTAGACCTCTAGATTCCTGCGCTGGTGTTAAACTGAGCTTGTAGGCCTTAGCGTATCTGCCATTCCATTTGTTAGTAAGTTATAACTTGACACAAACCAGATGTTTTAGGAAGGAAGGGGGATTTACTCTCCTGTTTTCATGGTATCACCAAAAGATCCTTTGAAATCCCTTGTTAAAAAATGTTTGAAATAGATGATGTTTTTCAGGTGACTCAACAATCCTACAAACTTTGCATTTATCAATCACTTAAATCAGAGGACTGGTACAGAGCTGTGTAGTGAGAGAGTTGCGACACGAAGGGACACGTTTTCTTTGGTCACGACTCCATTTTTCGGTCCAAATGCATCACCACCCAATGTGCAGTCTAATCTCTCCCAATACACAGCTCTGGACTGGTACAATGAAGTGCGCCCTCTGTTGAAAGTTTCAGGACATCTTTTTTTTTATTGTAGACAGACCATGAATGGACAAATAGATAATGAATGTTAGTATAGTATTACCTTTATCCATTATGGTTCGGAAGAGTTGTGCTGTGGCTCCCTTCTTCTTACCAGGGGTATTGTCAAGCATGTATTTCACCTTTTCTGCCTGGAGTCGAAAACGGCCAATCCGAGCTGTGAATTAACAGACAAAAAACAAACTCATTAATTCCAGTGACAAAAATTATACATTGGGATTAAGAATAACTCGGTGATCATTATTTTTCCTCACTTTTAACTTCTCATGTTTTTTAGACTTGCTTTTGTGTGTGTTAATATTTCAACGGTGGGCTTCTACTAGGTAACTAACTGACAGTGTGTGCACAGCCTACAAGCTAAAAAAAGGGCACTCTCCACATGCTTTTAATAAGACACCAGTATCAATTAGGAAAATGAGAAATATCTGGCCAAGTCAACATAATCAACACTCTGCGTGACGTCAATCTGCTTGGTCATGACGTAATTTTTGCTGTACTTATTTTCAAGACGTTGGATGATTGCTCAGTCGTCCTTAGGGCTCCATATTGACACAGGTTAATTAAGCTTCCATGGGGGGACGAGTTGGGGGGGAATCGTCACAGTTTGTCATTACAGGTGACATTTACCCAAGGAGGTCTGTTGCTATCAACCACCCATACAGAATAAATCAAATACACATATCAGTATTGCTCTATCAATAGCTGGTCAGATACTTATTAAAAAGCATGTTGTGTATCAGTTAATGATTCAAAGAATTTCAATGTTTACTTGTGAAAGTAAAGTTTATCGAGCGTAGGCTATGGTTTCGGACACAATTCTTCCAGAGAACTGTTGCTCAAACTAGTGTCAAATTTTGAAATAAAATTCCAATTAAACTATACACATGCTCAAACTTAACATTTGACCATGTTTTGACTAGCTTGACATAACGGTAAGCACAATCAAGATCCTTTTTTCTCCAAATTAACAGTGCTACTGTACTTTAATTATTACCAATGCTGTTACTGCTATTGTTTCCAAACTGAAAGTTTGTCTCAAAACGAAAGTCAAGTAATAAACTAACAAGGGAAACTGACTGGGTGAATTTTGAATAATTTTGTGTTGAGCAAAGAAAAATTGACAAGAGCCGGATTTGAACCTGCGACGTCTGGATCGACCTCTGAAGCTAGATAGCTCAGTTTGTGGAGTGCTAGCACGTTAATCCGGAGGACACACGTTCAAATCCCCTCTCGTAAATTTTTCTTTGTTCAACACCAAGTTGAAAGAACGCCTATCTTAAATGGAAATGAAAAGCACAAGGGGGTCCACGGTGGATCCTTGTTAGCTGAAACAAGGATAAACCAAGACCACCTTAAAATAAGTTTTGGATGTTTACAATGAAAGACCACATGGGATAAATGATATTGCTTTCATATTACACTTGCGGTTTCTTTCCAATCTAAACGGCGCTCTTAAAGTGCAGAGAGGGGTTTAACATTCTTGACACAACAGCACGAGAGCAAATACAATTAGGTGGGCAGCGCAATTACTTACAGCCTATACTAACACTGTACCCTTCTAGAAATCTGTTGGACAGCACAAATCATCCACCTACTGTTTGCATGAGACGTGGGTGTGCACTCCACACAAGATATGAAATATCTTCGACGTCTTGTAAATTTTTACTACACTGACCACTGAGGAACTAGAAATGAGACAATGGTTTGAGATGTAATTTATGTAATCAGGGCTTGTATGCCTTTACAAATGATTGCGACCATTTCAATACTGACACGACGCCATATACTGCAGACGAGGCGTCAATTCCTTACAAGCAGAGGTGTTTAAATGAGTGTGGGTAATCAAGAGTCAGTCTGGACCATTAAAGGTTCATAAATACTGGGTTATGAGCTAATAGAGTACCAAATCCTAGGACTTACGTCTCCAAGGAACAGAGTATATAGTCTCAGGTAACTTGGCAAACAATCCTCTCTTTTCAATCTTTTTAGTTTTTTTTCTCTACTTTTTTTTGATAGCCATGATTAATTTCCGGGGAGTGTGAAACTGAGAAGCTCAAACAGGATTAACTGTTTGCAAAGACTTTCATCATCGAGATGGGTTGATATTTATTGGCCAATAGTTGAGTTTGACACAACAGTGATGACTCAAAAACCAACAGAGACAATCCTGACTATTTAGGATAGATGACATAACAATGTCTATTTTAAGTTTTTAAGGAAATATGAATACTAATTATGAATACTTTAACCACACACCACATGGATTAATCACCAGGGTGTAAAGTTAATCAATATTAAATGTACCCAACTAAGCTTTATAAAGCGTGGGTGTGTAACTATGCAATGCAAGATCTATAGGAAATGTTGATCTAATAGAGAAAAACAGATTCCGCCCACTAACCAATTTTGAACGCAAACTTCGCTTTGGAGGAAAGCTATTAAGTGTGCTGATAATATTTGTATGATTGATGGGATATTTTCTCAGTCTGAAGCTCGTGACGGCATTAGACTATTAATTATTCTTTATAAAAAAGGACATTTTTTTTTTTCCTTCTGAATTAGGGAGTCGATTTAATTTTAGAACTATGCTTTCAAAAACATTTTAAAATAATGGACAAAGAAAATATTCTTTAAATGCTTGCATATTTGGACAATTGCACAATTAAATTAGCCAGGAGAAAATGTAAATCTTAAAAACAAAAAAAATTATCGTCAAAACACACTATGTGAATATATCATTCCACTTTAAAATTCATCTGATAATAAAAATTTTAAAAACACAGGATCTTGCTGACAGAGCTGGTGTTTCTGTCAATCTCGACAGAGTGTGTCAAGTCTCATCAAGAAAGTGAACTGATGGATGATGTGTGAACAAACAGTATTTGCGTTGGAAGACCTTTCACACGAGTGTATGGGAAAAAGCCCACTAGACCAGCAAGGCGTTATCAGCGCTTGCCGACAATGATGAACATAAACATAAAGATGAATGAGAACCGCCTCATTTAGCTCCCACGCAAAGATCAAACAGGAACAACCGCCCGACCAAGACTTGATGACCTACGGCCCATCTGGCAGCAACTTAAACAAATTAATATTTCCTGTTTGAGATGTTGTGGTTTGTAGGAGGAGGAAGAGGGGTAACTGTGGTTACATTGGATAGCTTTGGGGTAACTGTGGGGTGGAAAAGATGGACTTGAGCCTCCTCTCCTTTGTGTTAAAAATAACACCTTATTTTACAACCATGTGTTAAGATCCCGTCATTGTACACATTTTGATAAATGTTACTTGTTCGAAGCTCATATTTGTATTCCTGAGCAGTTTAATTAACTTTTCCCAAAGAACTTGTTTTTGTTTGTTTATTTACTGTTGACCTTTAAGTTATTTCAGACAACTCTGCCACCCACACATTATCCATTCCTTTCTTTGAGTGTCTAATGAAGTCTTTCAACATCAGTTTTTCCAAATATTTCCCATAAATATGAACTTTCCCAACTTTGCATTTGCGTAAAATATCAACAGGGCTTTATGATATCACAGATGATTCTGGCAGGCGATTATTGACTGTACTACTTATATCCATTAATTCTCTCTGTTTATGAGAAAGGGGTCTTAAATCTTAAATTATAGGAGAATTTTGAAGTTTGAACTTTATTGCTCATCCTTTTCATCAAGAAAACAATAGTACACTTGTTTGGAGAAAATGACAGTAACAATCTGGGAGCAGCTGTTACAAAAATTGTCATCACAAATCTTTAACCGTAAATTACTTTTGGATTGTCCCTTTTTTCAACCCCTCAGGAACAACTTTTTATCTGACGAAGAAGCACTTTAATTTCAGCCCCCCCCCCCCCGTATTGTTTTTCCAAAAGTAAAGTATCTTTGACTAACATTTGACCCTTTAGTCACTCCTCTATTAACCTTTAACCTCCTTGAGTTAGTTTTGATCCTACACTGAATCCCAGATTGGTAATTGTTGATGCATCTGCCTGCACTCCACAATTCGTGCCCCATGGAAATCTTGGTCAAGTATATTGTAGGAGAACATCAGTCTCTACTAGCTGTAACATAACTACGTGAACTTGACTGAACCATAAACCCCGCAATTTAAGTGGGAGGGTATTTGCCACGATGAAAAGGAATAACAACAGTGCTTTCCTTTTTTCCCGACCGAATAAAAACAGAGGTAAGATACCTCTCTATAAACCCAGTTCCCGACAGCTGAGTATACGTAGATGGATAGAAACACATGGAGGATTTATCCTTGCAACCCCTCCGACTGCCTCCCGTACTCCTTCCAGACGCTGCATCAATAATGACCTTGCCATTATGGATGTGGTTTTCTCTGTTTTAACTCCTGCCAAAATAAACAGTCCCTACTATATCCTGACGACGTTTGCATGTAACAAAAGGCCGCTGCTGCGCGTGCCAAAATCCAAGACCCCATTACTCCGGGACACTTTGCTATTAAAAATTGTGTGTGCTCTGCCAGCGCCAGGTCAGTTTTCTCAGTAAACATTATCTCTTCCATTTAATGTCCTCATGGCTGGATGGAAGTTATAAAGTGTACTCCCATCTTACGTGAAAGGAATATGAATGATGGGTGTACTTGTGAAGGGGGTAAAGAAGTGGGAATAGTTCAAGCAAACTGCAAAGGTTTTTTTTTCTTCTTCTTCTTCTTCAAAGTACCCCAAGACCTCCATTTTAAATATCTCTAATAAAAAGGTACTTAACAACAAGAAGCACAGTTATGTTAAGCTTACTTGATTAGGCACAAATGATCATTCATAGAGCTCATTATTTATAGACGTTAGAGAGCTGATCTGAGGTACCAAAATCGAAGCATGCACCTAAAAAATGCAATATGATGGCACCTTATAAGCCATTTTCATTCTAAGTCATTCCTTCAGGTCACAGTGCAAAAAGAATCCTGCAAATTCACCATGTGTGCTGCAGCTGAAGTGGCAAGTGAGTCTTTGAAATTATCAACAATTGATTTTGATGCAAGTGAAGAGAGTTAACTATCAAAATCAAGGTAATGAATCACCGGGTGGGAATATCGAGGTCAGTGGAAAGGTGTACCGTCCGTAAAGAGCGCCCCCGTGCGCCTACTGAAAGGCTCACTGCAGTGAAAGATAGCAGACGAGTGCAAAACACATCTAGTATGCTGGTAACACAAAATAGTGGAGTAGCATTTTCGATGCTGATCCCTTGAACTGAAATAAAATGCCATAGAGTAGGCCCATCTGGAAGGATGCTTAAATTTGAACTTTTTTTAATGAGCTACGCACTAATTAGTTAATTTGCTGCTGCACATGCAGAACGTGCGCTTCCCCAGATTAAAGCAACTACTTCATTTCCCTCCCATTCTGCACATATCATGTTACTGGAGTAATCTCTTGAGTTACACAAGGGGAAAAAGTTCAATTGCAAAGTTTAAAACAATCTGTAAATCCAACAATGGAAAGTCGACCTACGCTGTCTGCTCAGAAGAAGATCAGGAGGGCGTGGGGGAGGGGAAGAAGGGACTTGATCAAATTTCCTTGTCAGGGGTGAATGTATCTCTGGCCTTTCTTCTTCAGAAGATTGCTTTATCCTGTGTAACTTCATCGCTCAATCATATTGGACTTAAGTTGGATTTGCCCCGGACATGGAAAAGAGTGAGAAATGTATGATATTTGACCTACTGAAGAGCTGTCTCACTAAACAATGTTCATCAACCGTACAGGTCCATGATTCATCAAAAAAAAGCCCCCCAAACTGTTCACCACAAGGCACACATATAACATTAATTTCAAAACTATTGCCACTTCACAAAGTTCCCTTCTCTCTTCAAGTTAAGACTTCAAGCACCACTGTCTATCAGACTCACTCCAAAGTACTCTCATATGAAAAGGACGGTGCATGAATAATTTGGACATCTGAAGATTATCCCCTGCATCTTCTCAAACGAAAATAATGATGGTGTCTCATAATGGTACATTTGGATTAGAAGATTAAACCCCCCAGATTCTCTTTTGATTTGCAGAAAGATTTGCCCCGAGAGGAACCATGGTCAGCTACTCAGAGACCAATTTTACTTAAGTAAAGTTGTCCAGTCAAAAGCACAGCCCGGTGAGTCATCTCTATAAACAAAACAAGGAAAAGCCCTTACCAAAGCAAAGGATCACAGAAATCCACTTCATCCTAATGGGTAGATGACAATCAGCCAGGCAGACAAATTACCTTAAGGATGGTTGCCAATGTAAACCTAACTAGTGTCTGTAAAGCCGCTGTCAAACAATTGCAACAGTTTCCCTTTCAGTCTCTCACTCTCAACCATTTTCTTGTTCGATACGAATCCAGTACCCTTGTCCATTGACAAATTTAGGACACATAATCCTTTGTGCTCTGCAGTTGAAACACAAAGTTAACAATGCACCCAAAACGGGCTATTGTTGTTTGATTGAAACAATTAGCTATTCATAACAGTGGACAATGGCAGATCTGTTGGTTAGATGATTAAGCCAATAAGTCGGACTAAACAGATTGACTTGGAGCAAGCAAGCGAAAGGCAGGAGGAGAGTACAGCAGAAGAATCAATCCAATTTTTTTAAGTGAATGCTCTCTCAGCAAATCTTTTTTAACAAAATCAAATGGAGGAAACTCGAAAGGCCACACGGTATATTCTATTTACTTATGGATTAAGATTATGAAAAGTCTTTGACAAAATGAACACAGATTGTTGTTGTTCTCTCTTTGAATCGTTTCCGATTGTGTGGGAAAACATTTCTTTCAGTGATGTTGCTGAGATGACCAGCAATTTACCTCTTATTCAACTATGGTGCTTAGATGACAGAAACGATAGGAGCCACCTCAACGCTTTCAGGACACTTTCAGGACACTTTCAAACTTGATCCTATCTTACAGAAGAAAGAAACCAGGAGGCAAAGTTTCTGTAAAGAAGTCACCCTCAGTTTATTCTGTAATCCTCAGTACTCCAGGCTACATCGCAAACTGAGTGCTGAGAACAGAGCGTCAACCCAACCGGAAACAAATCCCAGACAATATTAGTGCCGCGATGTATCCAGGTGGAAAATTTACCAACAATATACTACCTTACCCTGAGATTATACTTTGTGCAATCCTCTTGAGATTTGTCATATAACGGTCCGCCTACTCACTACTTGGTTTGGAGTCACCCGGTAGAAGGAGCGAGTCAGGGGAAAAAGAGATATAGCAACAGCACGTGGCATCAGAAATTAATTGCCATCATGGGACTCCGGGACTTGTTCAGAGAAAATGTCGGTTAAATGCTATGGGGTAAAAGGTTAAAAAGCTGTCCAAATGTTGTCACGCCTTGGGATGAAAGGTTTGGTGAAGAAGTGGCTACAGGGACTGACATTATGTTGGGGCATGATCCGTAGTGTTCTCCCGGGGCAATCGCTTCGTCATATTGCAGCAGTGGGACCCATTCATTATATCACTTGTGTATCATGATGCAAGCAGCTTAGTTATGATACAACCCATGCATTTTCACTGCAGTCTGCTGCCCTCATTTGGTAATACACTGACATGCATCTTATTGCAGAGTCATTTTCGCATGTGACAACCCACAACAGATTTACCCACTTTTGATGTAAATCCGTGGTATTAGTAATGTATGATTTGCTGGAAAGATAAGATATTCAGAGTCCACGATACACTGAACACAACCTCCAGGTATCGTTGCATCCATTACCGTTTTCCAACAACCCAAAGCAATCAACTATTACAATAAGGGTCTGTCAGCAAAGGTCCTCTTGAAAATAATATCCCAAGTGGGATTAAAACTAGAATACATAAGCACAGACCTCTCAGACTTTCTTTCTTAGTATTCTGCCAGTCACATTTCAGTTTGCCAATAGATCTATAACAACATGAGGCAATCAAAGGGACGCAACCCATCACTTGTAAAAGTAAGTCCAGATTAAGTCTTCCTCCAGCTAGCCCCTGACAGCACAACCTCGGTGGCCAAGCCCTATCATTACTGATGCCAATCCACATTTATAGAAACCAGATCCCGTGCCATGCTTTGGAATTAAGGATTGTTCAATTTAGTTTCAACCAAACGCTTGCAAGGAGGAAATCTCTAACAATCACAGCAATCAATCTAGGTTTAATCAAGGGATGAACAGTACAAAAAGCAGTTTTATACAGAAATTAGAGGAATGATGCCACAATAAAGCCTTTCTGGTGTGAGAGTTTTCTGAATTAATTGAATAGTCATGGACTTCTTACAGCGTACTAAGTCAACACGCGGTCTTTTCAAGGTTGTCCAGATTGGTAAATCATCAAAAACAGAGGTGCTAAAAAATTTCTTATAATCAACTGAAAAGTTAAAAGTAAATATCATCCCTTGTTACATCAATGTCACACCAAGAATCACATACTGCACACGCTCTCCTCAAGAGGTGTTCTTAAGTACAATTTCATCACGACAGATTTATAACGTTAAATAGGCAGCGCTGATAAAAGCCTCCTCAAATACTGTAATATATATCTAAACAAAGCACAACCAGTACAGGTACACACGGCTGTCGGCTAGATACACATACAGGTGTGTGTGTTGAAATGAAGTACATGTGTAATAACACAGGGATGTATTCAATAGCATTATATAGCACTGTTAAAGACACAAGTTAAACTGAATGGACCAGAAATGGACTCTCCTTTTACTTCACTTTTTATCCTGCTACGAAAAAAAAAAAATCAACATGACAACTTCTGATCCAGTCGGAAAAGTTTGTGACAAATAAAATATTTATGTATGTGTGTTTTGGCGTGGACATTATATAGCCTTTGAGAAAGATTCTGTTGGGGTCCAAACGTGAGGCCATTAAAGCTTTTTTTTGCAGATTTCCAACTCTGTACATGTTCTCATGATCAGTCTTAACTAAGGCCTAAAGATACAACATCAAGGGTTTAATATCATGTTCAAATTTTGTACACACTAGTTTTTCACACAAGGATTTCACACGAGACCAATTTTCCCAACAGTGATAATTGAAACATGTGCAGACTTGTATCAACTGAGCTTTCACAAATTTCTGACAGTTTTGAAAAAAAACCCTTTCGTCGCAAACAGTGCAGCCTCTCTTTAAAGGATTCCACCATTTACATCAATCCCACCACAGACCACCTTTTATAAACATTGAAGCGTAAGCGGATGAAAATGGCTTTATGAAACAACTATCGCTGAAGCATACGTCCCACTATTCACAAACTGAGTGTCCGAGTGTCTTGTAGTCAAGCTTAAGAGATACTTTTAAGGATCCGTAGTCTGCTCCAAGGACAAAAAGTCAGTTTTCAGAAACTTTGGGGGGGACAAAATTTAGCGAATACAAAGGACCAAGTCAGATCAGTTAATGAAACATTTGGAGAGGGTACAATAACTGTGGATTTATAGGCGGAATGCAACTGATGGCATGACTTTAGTCTGGAGTGATGGATCCTATATGATTAGCAAGGTTTGCAAGTCTGGAGTATGAGATGTCAATCTAATCTGGGTAAGGCTGTGTGATAGGAGGCGGTATGAAGGAAACTGCTCAGCTGGTGATACCATGGTTGCTAACAATATTGAGACAGGTTGACAAAACAGAAGCACTGTAGTGGCTAAAAGGATTACGATTCCTTGCCTTGGAACCTTCGAAGTAAAAGAGAATTAAGGGGTTCAGAAATAAAGATGCACAAAACCATTTCTTCAGCGAGCCTGAGATATACAGATTTAAGCTGTAAGAATATAAGATGTTTATCAAAATTAGATCGAGTTACTCAAACAAAATATAACTTGTACAAAAGACAGCCGACCCCCCCCCCACGGCGTGTCATGTCTCTAGTTCAATTTTAAATTTAGAATTCTTAAGTATAGCATAGACATTTTCAATGGTGAAATCTCATAATCTGTCAGAATTCCATTTGTAACGCTTAATCATTTTTTTATATATTTGCCACATAAAATCCACAAGCTTGTCCCTGCGATGTGAGATTTAACCACAACTAAGAGAAGCCTCGTAAAACTGGTTAAAGACCATCCACACCCTGTATGTATGCCCCACTTAAGTCTCCTTACACTAGTCTGAAATTTACGGAGTCAGGCCCTCGCCGGTGCTCATGCTGAGCCCAGACACTGATCTAAGCTATCAATATAAATGTATTTCCACTAAATCATACATCTGTCTAGGCTGTTTCGCCAGTAGCTGCCAGGGCTCACAAATCACACAAGTACAACTGTGTAACTTTGGATTACCGCAAGATTTGGTGTCGAGGACACACAGAAGCTGGCCACCTTTTTCCTGTACTGAAATTTATGAATTCAACGAATTAAACCGTGATAAAGTAAAAACCAATCTCACCATTTACACCGGCTGTACAATAAATTCTTCAATGCGTCCACAAATCATATTTCCTTTATGTCCTATCTTAGTATTGTTTGCCCTAGTGGATGGGAAGGCCCACAAATCATTCAAGCGCATTAACCCTCTAAGATAAAGCGCACTAAATCATCATAACATGAAACGGTCCAAGAAGCAGGAGTTTAAAAGTAGACGCAAAGTACTCGTTGAAATGTTAGAATAAAAGCCAGTAAAAGAGTCAGAGTTTAAGTCAAGTTCACTGGGTTAGATCACATGTACAGCAAAAGTATGCCCACAATGAAGATATTACCACCATCTATGCAGCATGTGCTGTACAGTTAACAGCTTGTCCTTTGAACCTTTTCAAATAATTCTTCTTTTTTTTTAAGAGAGAGAAAAAAAGAAGCCAGCCCCATTCAAAGAGAAATTACAACTGTTACCCCCGCATGGGTTCACATTTATTTTGCCATCAACACTACATTACCTCCTCTCCACTTGAACCAAACTTAGTTCTCCCAACTTACCCCCCCCCCACCCTTAAAAAAAAAGTGGATCCTATAAATAAACAAATTAATTTTTTAATGAGTCTATGATAAACTGATTGGTAAAAAGCTAACTCGTAAAAGTTCATACTCATTGTTAAAAATTGTGTCAATTTTAAATGAATAAAGCAATTGTTTGAATTGCTTGATCTCCATTGAAATTATTTTACAAATAATTGTCAAAACTGCAGACCCTTTCTACTTTTTTCGTAATACAATGTACGCCTCACACTACTTGTTTGCATTGTAACTACGGCCAAATACATTACGTTTGAATTACTTCATTGTCGTCATCATCACAATCAATCACAACTGTACTTGATTCACTTGCAACGTAAAAACCATTACATTTTTTAGATAAAGACAAACGCTTAGGTGTTCTTTCAGTACTGACGTGCATCACTTTTGATGCCACTGATGTCAGGATAATTTGACGCACAAACAGCCTTGGAATGACGTCATTTTTTGTCACCTCACATGATCTTTCACCCAATACTGACCCCCGTCACAAATATTTTGTTCCCCACATTTTGTTCACCCTTCAAAGACTGTCTGACAGTGTGTTCACCACCTTGCTTCCGGCAGCTGAATGAGCAGAGACTGCGGAGTACACCAGGGGTAATAAACATCCCCTTCTCATCCCACCTCGCCCCTCTATAAAGAAACACCGACTACCTGGAGCAGTCCGCTAGCCCTGTCAACACCCCTATGCAACTTGGCTGTAAACACCCCCAAAAACAAGGCGTGAGCAAAAACAGACTAAATAGACTCTAACGAATATTGGCTCCTGCGGGTGAGAACAGGGTCATCAATCAAGCACCATAGGAATTGCTAAAGTGCATTCGCCAGGCGATTAAGGGCAGTTGAATACTTCTTCTCTTTCTCAGGATGACGATGCGTAACCGCCTGTTGTGGAATCATGGTGGGGTGGGCTAGACGGTAAGCACGTCGCTCCGTGCTGCTACCATAATGTTGCCTCTTACAATAACATGGTTTTAATATCATCTAATACCAATGATTAGTCTGGTATGTGTTGACTCATTCAACTGTGCAGTAAACTCGGGACCTTTACTATAATGACACAGCTTTGAAAAGAAATGTCAAGTTCACACTTGAGCGAATTTGTCAGCATTTCGAAACCAAGTAAGAAGACGACTCTCTTTGAGTCTGATTTATGTACCAAGTAATTACCTACATCACAAATAATGCATCAAACATCGAATGCATACTGTCTACATTTGTTATTATTTAAAGAAGGACTGTGGAAAAATGCCAATGACCGTACTTTACAATTAGTGCCTAAAATCTGTTAGCGGTGTGTTCTGCGGCCTAACCAATGGCTCCTATCGAAGACAGCTAGCATCAACACTGGTGGTAAGATTTAAGGCCTTGCCTTCATTGTGGACACACAGTGTCTATTTCTCTTTGTATCTTTCCTCCATTGCTGCACCCATTACATCTTTGTGGGAAAAAACCACTTCCCTCTAGGGCCCCTCTGTTTATCATGTAATAGACCCAGGAGGTGAGCGCTGTTTATTTGTTTGCCCCCAAAAGGTAGATACACTGGATGTACACATTTATAAGACCATCATATCATATCCTGATTTATTTTTACACCAGGCTTGGGACCACAGGGCCAAATTTGTTGCTTCTATTCTCATCAGGTATAGCCCTGAGTGTGAACTCATGATTTCTTCATCACTTGCCTAGCCTGGCTTACCCCGTCTGAGTAACAAGCAAGCAAACCTCAACCCAGTTGCAGGATATTGCCCTTGGAAAAAAAAACTGTTACGTATTATTGTTGTGTGTTTCATGAATCACAGCGCCATGATTGAACTCAATTAAATTCACTGATAGTCATTAGCAATATGTACATCAAGTAAGACAAAGGTACAACATTTGCAGTTAGTGAAGAGAAAACGTTCAAGCCCCAAAACAAAGTTATTGACAAAATAGGGAGACCGCTAACATTAGTGCTAGGGGTAGTGTTGGCACGTTAATCCGGAGGTCGCAGGTTCAAGTCCCACTCTAGTCCATTTTTCTCTGTTCAATCCCAAATAAAACTTTTAAACTGACAGAACCATCAAATTGTTAAATACCTTGATGCCACATTGTATAACAAAAGAAGCTACTTCAAAAAAACTTCAAACAATTTTGGGAGAAGGTTTTCAAAAATACCTGGGGTTTTTTTTTTCTGTGGTGCAGCTTTGTCTGCTCACAGATAATAAAAAGCTGTATTTCTTGACTTAGTCATAGGAAAAAAAACCTGAACAAAGTAACACAGTGATTCGGGAGGTGGGTGTGGGAACCGAATGACACCCCTAAACTCCTGACAGTCTCCTCCAATCTACAACCCCTGGGTGTGAGTCCAGTCCAATGTGATCTCTCTGAACTGCTGATTTAATACCAGTGGACAGTATTTGTGTTTGCCTGGTGTAGTGTGTATGTGTATATTTAGTGGTAGATTAAACAGCAGACAGCCTTTGTCAACGAGTTACACCAATGTTCTTTTATGACCCCCTTGGAAGAATACAAAAAAAAAACCAACAAGAGAAACCAACAGCAGAGGTTTGTCCTTGGCTTGGGGAATATCTTTCTGCCTACTGATAAAAAGTTGTGATTTAAGAATTTAGAGTTGTATCTATTCAAGATAAAGACACACGGTGATAAGAGTGTTTCAAATGTTGTCAGTTAGTAGGTGGTATTGGTCATTTTACAATAGCTCCTGCACCTTCTATGCACTGGTTGCTGAACAGAGCTTGTAGTTAAGTGACATATAAATAAGTTGATGCAATAAATCTCCCTATAGTGGAAACAATTCAAATGAAGGATTGCATCAACATGAAAAGGGTAGAATAGAAATGAACGTATAGTGAGAAACAGAAGAGGAAAAAGAGACACCTTCATCGGGATGAAAAGCAATTAATCCTGAAATCATCCAAGTTATCAATTTAGTTATAAGGAATTCAAATTTGAAATTGAAAAGTTAATTGAATTCAAATAATTTTGGGTTGAACAAAGAAACATTTACTAGAGCAGGATTTTAACCTTTCACCTCCCGATTAATGTGCTGGCGCTCTACCAACTGAGTATCTAGCCCTTACGTTGGACCCAGTCAGTTTCCCTTGTGGTGTATTACTTGATATCGAAATTCAAATGAAAGGAACTCTTGACGCATGGCTCAACTGAAACTTGATAAATAGATCTCAAATGCATTATCAGAATACATGAAACTAATGAAGACTTTGGGTGGGCTGCCAGCCAACCAGTACCACCGCTATTGGAAGGGTCATATGCCCAAGTATCTAAGCCACTCCTGGTAAATGGTTATCACAGTTTACTGCGATAAAAATGGATGTCAGAAATATGGGTTAGTCAAACACACGAAGAATGTGCAGTTTTGACATTTGTTGTTAAATTTATACAGGGTGGTTTGGGGATACAGACTGTGTGGAAATCTTAACGATGGGCCCTCCTTCTGAATGTTATGTCAACAGTTTTATTTTCTTGTGGGCGATGTGAACATTAACATTGGTTTTGCATGGTTGGTAATAACTCCTCAAGCTCACAGTAAAGGTACTAAAGTTGGGATATGAATCCATCTAAAAATTAGACTGGCAATTTTGGAAGAGCCTTTGCATCTGGTACAATTTACAAGATGCACTGAATAAATGATACTCTAAAATGTATTTCTTGAAATGCCTATCTGTAAATGATGCCCTGCATTTTTTGCCTGTCTTTTTTTGATACTCAAAATAGAAATGTGAAGCAACAGAAAGTTTTGTTGTACAGAAAACAGTGAATAACGTCTGCATTTTTCCCAGGGACTCCACAGCAGGACATGAAAAAGTACAGTACTTTTCCCAAAAATGGAATCAGAAACTTGTAGTCAATTTGCTTGAAAACGAAAGCAGGACAGACAGACCATACAAAAACTATTGACTTCAGAAATTACCATCCCGAACAATTACTTTTAGTACTGTATGACAAATAATCACGGCATTGTTCAAGTGTTCTTGCATGGCAATGTGCCAGACAGCTTTTGTGTAACTTGAGTAAACAACCTATTAAAAAGAAGTTACCCTGAATAAAAAGCAAATGATTTCACAAGACTTTACCAGTTTACCCCAGGGCCTCAATACTAATTATCGTTCAGCTGTTCATATCCATTTCAATTAACAACTGTTTCTAATTAGCTGCCGTCAATGAGCTTAAGTGAGTTTGACTGCCAGTCTTTAATGAATCCAAATTTGTGAGCTTCGATTTGCTTGGTTTCAACCGCTTCTTTACATATTTTATAAAAAATGTTCCCCTTCACTGTCTTTAAATACATTGCAAGGTCTCTGCTTCTGCTATAGCAAAAACGGTAATTAGAGGTATCGCGCATCTAATCAACTCAGGAAATCCTGTGAGGGTAAATTAAACTTGCAGGCTGGGACAAATTTCCACCCGAAAAAGGAGACGAAAATTAAATGTCCTTTGATGTAGCTCTATTTAAGTCATCCATAAACTCATATTAAAGTAAGGAAAGGCACACTTTCCATTACCTGCCGTTTCAACATGGTTGGCACCCCGTTGTGGACCTTAATGCATATTGGAGGCTCTATTTTTTGAAGGATAAACTTTGACAGTACTTGCAGAGTTTGGAATTCTTTAAGGTAGGCAACCGTAATGGATGATTATTCTAATAGTAATACACTTACTTACACAGCCTGTCTTTTGAATGACTTACAATTCCTCAAACTGTGACATGAACTGGCTGATAGATTCTGACTTTTTATGACGAGAGTTTCTGGACCCTCTTCCCAATGAACAGTATTGGGTAGTGAAGAGGGTAAAATTTGGTTAAAACTGCCCCTTATCAGCCTATAGATAAACCTAGGGATGTGTCAAAGACATGGGCCTGGGTAGTTCATTGCTGAAACCAGAGCAGAAAAAAAGAAATCTGCTAAATACCGGACATTTTTGTGGTGAGGTATCCAGCTAGGAAGACCTGCTCCATGGGGAAATATAACTCCTTGTCCAAAGGGAACTTTTGTCTGCCTCAGACGTTCAAAAACAAACATTTATAATTTCAACTGTCAAGTTCTAAAACCTTTTAACGGCAGTTTTGGGGTTGAAGGAAATTCCTTCCCCTGGATTGGTTTTAGGAGGGAAATAATTATAATTTCACTGTTGACAGCTGGGTGAAAAAAAAATAATTGGAGGACGTATTACGTGGCATAGTGAGAGTAATGTAGAAAAGCCTCCCCCAAATAAAGGCCTACTTTAACTCCATACTGTAGAATTCATGCAAGGAAATGTAGAAACGAAAATGGATGAGTTTGACTGGGCGTTGTAGGACAGTGACAACAAACAAACAGTAGTTACAGTTGTGAAACTTTCACTTTTAACCAAGTCGTTGTGTTCATCAACAAGAGTTGCAACCAAGTTACTTGGGTTGTATACACCAACAGAACCACTCCATAGAAACAAAAGCACAAATTGACCAACTATTGGTACCAGTCAACTATGCAAACTTGATCAGAAAAAAAAGTGTCGCCCATAAATCAACAATAAGCCCCAGATCCTCTTTTTAATCGTCCAAAATAAGCAACGTAACAAAGATGGGCCTTTTCAAAACTGGCATAAAACATGAGGACCTTAATATTAATATCAAAATATTAATTTCCCACATTGCGTGCTAATGTGACTCACTTAAGCGAAAACAGGAAACGCCGAATTAACACTATACTGCCTGTTACACATAAAGGAACTCAACGCATTCTAGTTCCTTGTCAATGTTAGTGACTTTTAATATTATCAAGAGACCAGATACATCCATAAATGTTATATTTCTAAATGACAACTTCTGTCAGTACAAATACTGTTCTTAAAACAACTTAATAAATACGTGGGCCGGCACAACGCAGTTCAATCAATTTGGGAAAACTTAGGGTGTTGATACTGATGAGGGAAGTTTCTCTTCCATGCACAGCACACAACTTTTTTAGCAGTTGGAAATATCTGGGGGAAAACAATTGGTACATAAAACGAACACATGTTTTGAATCCTTTATCTTGACTTGATCTATCAAGTCATTGGTGATTTGATGTGCAATGGTTAACCAAGGAATAGTTCTCGTGTTATGGTTACATTGGCAGTATGGTTAGAAGTAGAAGTAAATTAAGGACGAAGGTAAGGGGTATAAATGGGACTGGACTAGAGTTAGTCTGGATTGGTGACGCTAGTTTTTGTATTAGTCACTGGTTGAGGCACAACATCGGCTGGCTCGAGAGGACTGGACAACTCTACCAATCTTGTTCACAACTAGGATGAATTTGGCACAGCCGCCATGCAAAATCCAGGCAGATCAAATTGAGAATATTTGCATAATTCACACTATTCACATAGGGCGGGGGGGGGGGGGGGGAGACGGGAATAGTCTTGGTCATCATTGTGTGCATGCATTTCATTTCATGCATATTCAAATCACAGTCAGAAAGAAAAAATTTAATTGGGGGTTCAAGTGCCACAAACATCAAGATGTTGGTTTTGAGAGAGACGTTTGTTTGATTTAGATATTTCTCCTCCAGTAATTGGTGTTTCGACTGCTGGCAACTACATTAACAAAACGAACAACGCCGATCAAGGCTAGACTAGTGTTAGATCCTCTATAGTTAGGTTTAGCAATGGAATAGGATGGGCTAAAGTGTAAAAGATCACTGGATATAGGTAGCTAATGAGGGGGGGGGGTGGGGGCAGTATTTTACACTGAAGGCATCCCCTTAGACATCCTTCTGTTTAAACTATTGTCATAGAAAATAGCCAGCAGTAACACAAAATGATCAAAGTTTTCCTGTCCAAATTATCTTCCACATCAACTTAAATCTAGTCATAAATCAGCCATTCATGCCAGGCAGTAATTTGTACAGCCAGGCAGATGATTACTCCAGGCTCCTCTGAAACGAGGCACCTATTACAACCTCTTCCTTATTCTCTCCACTATCCACCTGTTGAGATCAATATACACAGCTGAGCCTATTAAGCAATGACAGCCATGGTCTAGAAAACATCACGCAACCCTACAATATGCATGTATATGCACTTGTACACTTGTGCCTACACCAATGACACATATTCCCTCACATTGGCTGTAACTGCGGTTGCTATGGTTAAATCACACTTTCCATTCAAGATGAGGCTTATGGGATGATCCAACACTAACCACAGATCAGCAAGAGCCTTGTGGTCATCCAACAATCACATAGATAAACCAAAAGTCATTCAGGAGAAACATAAACTTCTGTCTGAGTTTGTTGAGAAAACTATTTCACTTTTGAAAAACAGTAATTAGCTGTACAACCAAAAGAGGTTATTGAGTCTGGGCCGTCTGTGGTTTGTGGTAGACCGCGGTACTTCTCTAGCCTAGATTGTATTTCCATCATGCAAACCTTAAACTCTTCATTAGTTTGATTACTGTTCGTATCTCATGCAGATGCAAACAAAATTGGTCTCATTCCATTGTGTCAGTGCAAAAAACGTTGTATCTCCTCAAATAGCACTTGCGTTACACGCAAGTTTGAAATTGTAAAAACACCGTATCTCGCTTAAAATAACCAGGATGCACACACAAAACAAGTAGGCATACGCGCTAAGATACAACATTTTGTGCACGGAGCAATTTCGCGTGAAATACAACACTGTTGCGAAACCGAGATACAACCTTTTTGCACTGCCGCGACAATATATTCTCATCAGTGACAAATGTTGAAACCTATTCCCCTTTACTTAGAAGACCTTTCATGGAAATCCTTATTCTGACATCACAATCCCCTTAACCTTTGTGTGAAGTACATGTGTACCTCTTGCTTAATAGATGATGGCAATCTGAATCCACATATATGATATATTTCCTGCATTATTCACAGTGTCTTAACACCTGACGTTGTGTCAGAGAAGGGTGGACTTACGCATCTTGGTTGGACCGACCTTCCAAGTAATGGATTATTTCAGGACCAGAAGTTACTCTGATTCAAGTGACAGGGTTCAAAATTAGCGGTCGCCCGGTCGACCAAATGCGAGTGAAAGTAGCGGCGGGCGAGTCAAAACCCTTCCTTTACTAGCCCGCCGGGCGAGTCAAATAATTGTTCCTTTTCACAATAAATGTGGGTATGGTGGTAAAGTCCCAAAGAAAGCTTTTACATAAAGCTTTTAAAATAGATTGACAAGTCTGGAAATTTGCCAGATTTAATGTTGCCATGATCATTGCGATCGGAAATTGGATCGTTCATTTTGGTATACATTCGTTAAAACACGATGCACATAACCACATCGGTGCTGACTGCTGAGATCCACCGCGCAAGCACCCGGCCCCACACACAACGTTCGGTCGCCCACCGGGAGTCCATGCATAGCGTATACACAACACACAGTCCACGGTTCAAAGTCCAAGCTAACCAACATTCCGCACGCTGTGATTGGCCTTTGATAATTACCATATTCATAAGATCTTGGCTAGACTTTAACGCAGTACATGTTCACGAACGGAGTAAATAATTGTCCCACATTGTTCAGCATGCCTGCAGATTGTGTACAATACACAGCCTTGGATCAAGTCTAATCAAACATCAATAACTTTTGCCGATAGAGGGCGATGCGGGTCAAAGTTCAGTGAATTATTTCTTAATGTGCGTTGCCGACCGATCGCTGATTCACAAAGATTTTATTGCAAACGAAGTTTAAAACAACCGATCCTCAAAACATGAATCCATGAAAATGGTTGTTGATGGAAAAGGATAATTTAGGGCAGAAATTGAGGGATAAAAACGTCCCAAAACACAATTTTGCTAACTTTACTTCCGTGTTTTGAGGTGGGGTTTTTTCCCTTTACGTTTTGAAAATTTTGTGTGACGCTACATATACATGCGGGCTAGTGAAAAAACTTGGGGCGATCCAAAATTTTGGTTGAATCGCCCGGCCAGCGAGTGGAAAAAAAGTTAAGGGAAACCCCTGAGTGACAATAGTGTGACAGCAGTTGAACTTTTCTGTGAGCTCCACAATAATCATGAACAATGTAACAAAGGCATAGTTATGACAAAACTACATCTTGAGGCCATCGTTCAACTACAACGCCTTAGAATATAGGATGAAATACAGGAAACATACTCTCCAAAAAGTACAAGTTTGTCACCTCAGCATACATTCAATGCAGGGTTCTCCCCAGTATTTTTCAAAACAGGGGGGCATTCTAGACCCAAAAATTTTGAAGTTTGGCCGAAGGACACTGAATTGAAAAGAGGTCTTCGGAATGTTTTTCTACTTGGTGTTTATCTTGGTTTTAAAAGCCCTAATGAGCATTCATGCATTATAAATGGTTTTATCTTGATGATTTTTGTGAAGTTAGTATTACAAGAAAACAAAAACTTTTTGTATTTTTGCGTATCAGCCGAAATGTGCGCAAATCGGTGCACAATTCATGCGTATCAGCCATTTACGCTAGGGACAACCCTGCAATAAGTGAGGCTCTATGGTGACTTGAACCATCAATAAGGATCGCTGCATAGAATCATCAAACTATGTCAAATGATCCAACTCCTGAAATTTCAATTGCAAAAGTGTCCCCTGAATTTTCTTCAGATGCACAATGGACATGTACTAAGCCTGCATTATGTAAAAACAACCAGATCATCAAGTTATAGTTCTCCAGAGACTCGCCCCCATAACTGCTTTCATTGCATCAAACAACCAAAGTTTTAGGTGTATTGTCAATCACATATTTGGAAAGTAAACTCATTAACTTTGCAGATAAGAAATCTTTGGGTTGTTTACATTACATATTCACATTTTAATGATATATCCTGAGAAAGTTTCCCAAGTAAAAGGTTTACACATGTACAACTACAATGGCACACCAACTTGTTTCTTATCTTAAAATAACTTTTTACTTAAAGGCGAATACATTTAGTGTCGTACAACCTTGGAATGCAAACAGAAATTGTAGAATAAAATCATATTGCTATTTCCTGGTCTTGACTTCTCACAGTTTTCATTCACACACGCAGAATGAGGACTCCATTTAACTGTGACTTGTGACAGCACATCCATTGCAATGGTGGAGGTCTAGTGACATTTATTAGCAGTTGCTCCCCTCGTTTGAACCAGCATTCCACATGTAATAACACCAATTTCATACATTTCTTCATTGTAAGGAGATAGCCACCTACATTTGTGATACACCTGTTATTGGCCCAAGTTGTCTGCATATGTGACATTTTATTGGTTTCAGGCAGATGTCAAGACAAGGTGGTTAAAACTTTGGACAATAAAAAATGGGGGGTAAAAGTCCTTGGGCAAAAGGACTGGATGGGAACTGCATAAGGGCAAGCTCTGCGTGCTAATCAACATCTGATTCCTTGCTGGAGTGAGTGGCTAGCAGCTCATACAAAACCAGACAATTTCATCAAGAAGAACTTACTACTGTAGCTCTATGTTACTATACTACTCCATGATGTTCAACTTGTTAAGTTGCGTTTGGATGTTTTGGTGTTTTTGTTTTCTTTTTTTAAAGATCTGAACGCTGATTGCTTTTCTGAAGGAGAGTTAAGAGAGGTAAATTACTGTTTGTGGGTTTGTTGTCATGCAGGCTTAATCATGCAAAGGGGAAATGTGGACCAGGAACTCACAGGAGAGTAACTTTTTTTCTGTTGGAAGAGAGCCAAACATAAACAAGCTTGCTGAGCCTAGTTCTACCTCCGGCAGACTTGCTCATTCAGGCACTTTCTTTCTACATTTCCACGGGAAATCATTCATTTACGTTGTGAAGAATACAGCGTTTCCTTCACAGGAGAAAAAGGGGGGAAAACTCTGATGTAGATGAACTATACAGCTAGTCTGGGACTGCATAGGCTGAGCCCGCACAGGAATTGATCTGACCTTCGAAAGAGGTGAGTAAGGGTATTACATTTGCCATCCCACTCAACAGGTCCCCCAATTACTGGTCCAGTGCTAGCTGGAGATTTAGCCAGTCCCTGGTAAGTGAACTATACCATTGAAAGATACCACTGTAACCTGGCTCAAAAGCACACCCATGTGAATGCGTGGGAGAGACAGGGTTTAATATTGGAGCTCATATTTAGGATGCATATCTAGGAACAAACTCATGCTGTGGTCACGCCGAGGTTTAGGTTACCTTTCCCGTCTCTCCTTTGGAACCAAGAAAGAAATCTAGCAAATAGTACAATTTAGAAGTGAAGGACATGCCTCCCACTGATTGGCTAATGGCATAGCGTCCACACTGCCTGGTTGGAGCTACAGAATGCATCCAAACATCTCTCTGTTTATCGGTGTAAACCAAGTTGTGTTTGATCTTTTTTTGACAAATCGTTCGATGCCCATTTCTCAAAATTCCGAGGGGTGGTCTCATCCGAATTTGCTGTTGGTTAGGATTCCCACTGATTTCCATGTGAATGATTAATTTCTAAATACAGCTATTAGTCAGACCACACTAATCACAACCCACTGAGAAGAATCGCTTGAAAATCTATATTTAAGTTGATGTGTTTTAAGCTTGAAAATCTAGACAAAGGGATCTATTTACATGGAGTTTTAGAAATGCATGTGTAAAACAAATTCTGCAGGTACGTATTTCTTTTTTAATGTTTTAATAGCGGTCAGCGGTCATTTTGTACAACACTGTGCCATTAAGTATCTCCCCATGAGAGGGCGTTATACAAGTTCACCGTTGTTTGCAGTTTCCTGATACGGGATCCTGCCATCGTGAAAAGACCAAGGATAAACGAAGCAGTAAACCAAATGAAGTTCAAAGGTCGGAAGTCCTATCACCAATGCTTGTGTGTGACACAAAGGGTCTGCAGTGGACGGAATGCGTTTTTTTTCGGGCAATGTACACAGTAATGGCGACCATGCTTGTTTACAGTACATTCACATGTTTTTGCATCTTTATTATTGTCTACAAAAAATAAAAACCACTCAATCAAACTCCTGCTGGATCTAAGTTAAAGAGTATAGGCTTTCATTTGATGTATTGGAGGTTTTTTTTAAGACAGTAGTTCCTGAGATCGAACGATCACACTCATCGGATGGAAGTATAATAGTAAAAAAGAAAACAACTAAAATTCTGGATGAAAACAAATGTGGTATCGGTGGATGGCCGGAACCCCCATTTAATACATTTTACCATACTTGGAGCATGAATGAAATGATTATATATTGACATTACTGTATATTTCTGCAAATCAAGTGTGTAAACTTTCAATACTACTGCAGTAACAATACAATAGTTTGTGTGTGGTAAGTGGTCTGTACTTATTCTCACAAATTGCACACATTAATCACTGAATGACAGTAAACTGACAAGAGGATAGGAGAACCTTAGATAAAAAAGGTTGCAACAAGTTACCAGTCAGATCCCCCCAAAAAACTAATGGTTTTCCCAGTCAGAGCTTTCAGTGATGATAGCGACTCCCCCCACTGCCTCCAGTGTAAGATAGAACTCAATAAGCAGATAAATTACATCATGGTCTGGGGCTGTTTTCACAAGAGCTCAAATATTTCAGAAACCCTAAGCCCTGCTCAATACCAGCAACATTGTACCATTTAGTTTAACAATGAGATTAGGTCCCAAGCGGATTGAGCTGTAAGCCAACTAATCAAAGTGGGACATGGATGACGCTTCTAAAAAGCACCGCCGAAGTCATGAAATAATAAGATATTGTTTTTAAAGTGCACATAAGAAGCTCAGTGTTATCTCCCCCCCCCCTTCTAACCCCTTTTGATCAGCCACCGCCAGCTTGAATCGCGCTTGATTAGTTTGGAGGAGGTTTTGTGCTTCTGCATCAAACAAGTATCTGTGTCAAACCAGCCCTTAAGAACCACTCAATATCTCTAGTGCTGATTTAGATAGGCTCTGCTGACATCTTGAAGGTGTTTTTGTTGAGGAATGACACTGTGCAGACCAGACATAGTGCACATTGGCAGATCACCAATGAGACTTTTGTTCAGAGGAATCCATACAATAATCTGCAGAGTTGGACAGTTACTTATAAGCACTTGAACAGTTAAATTCACAGATAGGCTTTCACCACACTGACCATCTATAATCAATCCTGGAACATTGTATTTGGTATTACCTGGCAGACTTCTAAGTGGTCTTCCAGCTCACAGGAACTTTTACTTCTCTCTCGCGACCCCCCCCCCCCCAGTGTTTTTCTCTTGATCTCTTGTCCAATTTGCCCCTGGTTGAAATTCTTGTCTATTTTCATATCAATCCCAAAGCAACAACTGTCCTCCGAAGTAATCGCTGGGAATGTGATTTATTTGTGACCGGCCCTCTTGCATATTTACTTCGTTAGTTGCATTAATATAATTTGGGGGTGTAAACATGAAATTTAAAAAGATAATTTAAAGTGTGTACAGTTACTTGTGTTGGGCCCTCTTTCTATTGCCGTTCACACAGTTTAAAGTTTTGGGTGGTAGAGATTTAGTCATTAACTTGGTGTAGAAACCATTAAGGATTACTTTGGGGATTTCTTTGCCTAAGAAAACAAGCTAAACTGAACAGTACACGATGTCAAATGTTCTCATTGTCTCTGTGACAAAATCTACATGTACAAGCCTCAGGAGGAGGTACAAGAGACGCAAAGTGTCACAAGCTATTCTGGAATAACCCTCGTTTTTATCTTCCCAGACAGTGGGCTGTTATTACCTTGCTTTGTTCCATCCTTTACCCAGAAAGTTTGAATAACACACCTTCTCATCATTACTACATACCTGATGAGTCAGGTACTTCAGCAGGTCAACAAACACATCTCTGTTCCTAACACCACTTGAGTGTTCAAAGCGCTGCACAATTTCCCTCCACTTATCTCTGTTTTTAACTGACATGACCGGTAACATCCACGCCAACATCTGGTTACCACAGACCAGCTTTAGTCAGAGGAAATCAAGTGGTCCTCAGAATATCTTGGTTTCTTTTTGTTGTTGTAAACGACTGTCACATCCAGGGGATTTTTTTTTCTTCGGGAAAACAACGAAAAGGGTCAGTGACCACTTGGATGCTTGAAGTTGAAAGCAACTGTCAAGAGGATTGGTTCCTTATGCTAGGATGGGAAGGGGTTTTGTAGTTGATACCTGTTTGCCAGACTTGACTTCTACCACAAACTGTGAGCACACTGTTGATGGAGGAAATTGGTGGTAATGGTTTTACACTCAAAACACACATATTCTAGATAGGCCCCTAATGTCATTATATCCAACTGTTAAGCCACAAAAACAATAACAGCACATATTGGAAGAAGTCTCTGTTGTGGGATCAAGCAAGGCTACAGGAGGGAATGTTCATAAAATTGGTGAATAATGGAAACTTCTAGATTAATCACAACCAGCGGGTACAGTCTCTCGATCAGGAAAAACATCTACTTTAATATCGTCTTGGATTTTCTGTTTCTACATTTAATATGCTAAACAATTAAGCCCACGTAGCTCTTAAAAATCAGTGAACAAGATGCACACTTTTTTTCATTTGGGAAGTTCTAATTTGGCTTATGAAGAATGATTATGACTGATACTTTTACATCTGAGTAGCTGCCCAGTAATTCAATTTTTGAAATTGGTACCAAAATAATTAAACGTTTGGGTCTATCACATCCACAGGTATGAAAGAGACGGCGGAACCAGTGTTAAATTAAGATCGATGGGTAAATAAAACTGACAAATTCACACTCCACCCCCCACCATTTTGACCAGATCCACCATTGAACTTGGCACAAACACACTCCTTCCTCCATGACTCAACCGCAGAACCAGTTTCACGTAATCCATAACAATCATTTATTTCTATGCGTGGACTAAATTAAGTTCCTGTGATCAATATCATCTCCATCTCTTTCCATCCTCCGGAAAAGACATGTCAAAGCTTAAAAACACATATACAAGAATTCCAATAGCTTGATTAGTTGAATCTGTCATCTTGATTGAGCTGACAATAGATCAAACATACTTCCTCCCAATGCCTAATTAAGTAGTGCCTGACAGTAACGAGACCAAAGTGTTTAATTAACACATTTTTAGTTGAGCTTAACCAAGACTTGACAATTTCGTCGCGAGTAGAAGCGGAAGAAAACTGAAGTTGGAACTTTCTCAGGAATTGGTTGCGGTTTGATCATGGTTTGAAACCATCACTTTATGTGGGAACCTATTATGCAGGAGTAGCAGTTTAGACTGGTCCTAATTGCTCTCAATTAGGGGGTCAATTAACAGATTGGTTAAAGCCCATGGGTGCAGTTGGGGTAATTGATGACCCTGATGAACAGCCAGTTAGTAGAAGAATTAAAGTGGCTACTTTGCAGCAACATTCCTGGTAGTGTCAAAGATATAAACAAAACTAAAAACCTTTTAAATGCATTGACAGCTAACAGTTGGTTAAACTTCCATGGGTATGTACGGTGTACAAGTTAGGGACATCAATATAAAACCATGCTTTGTGTAAACAGACTAGAATTGTCCTTTAAAAATGTCACAGGTCCACCCCACCTCCCCCCTCCATCCCTTAAGGCACAACCTGTCACCATTTGGTGATAATCTACCCATGGAATCTCAGCTTTAAGTGATTGATTGGCTGTAATTGGTCAGGCTTGCCAAATAATGATTGGTGGTATAGTATGTGCTACTTTTGGGCCATACCCCAAATACCTGTAGCCCATTTTCCAGGAGAAACAATAATAAGTGTCCAGCCTTGATGGTGTCTGTGGTGGCAACAACCACTTAACAAATTAATGTGTGTACTACTTGGGATGTTTTTAAATCCATGAACTTCTTCAACCATGGTCTTTTTCTTTTACCACCAACATGATTTGGACAGATCAGCCTAGCTATAAAACAAAATGGGAAATTGATTAAATTTAAGATCACAGAAAAGTGTGGTTAATGAAACTGTATCACAAACCTGAATGTGGGAGGTTAACTGTCAAATTTGACAGTTACAGTATGCCATAGCACAATGGCAATTTAAGGTTGGTTCACACATAATTGCTAATTTAACTGCTTTCTTTGTTGCTAAATATTCACATTGTGGGTTCCCCTGAGAAACACCCCTTTGCCAAAATCTACCTTGCGTTTTCACTGGGCACGGTCACCATTTGCAAACACAGAGTGTCACAGTTTTGGGTAGTTTTTTCTTGGCCAGGGAGTAGATAATGTGGAAGAAAATTACAAGTTGGCTGTAGGAATAAGTTATCTTTACACTTGTATAGTTTTCATTTTTTTCGTTTTAAGCAACTTGAATGAAAAAAAAAAATTAATTTGCAGCAAATCGGAATTAGAAATGACTGTGTTTCGGCATAGAACAGGATTAATGGTCTGCTCATGTCACTAAACACATTATTTCACTGGCCCAGTTGGCACAACTTCATTCCCATTTTCCCCTTAGCAGCCTGCAATCAACTGATTAAAAGAGAGGGGACGATACAGCATGCACGCTGCACATGAGAATGAGATTTTCTGCTGGTTGTCAAAGTCTTGTTGACACAATGACAGTAAATATATGTGGTTGTGCTACAGTCATTTTTGCCTTTATTGTTTTGCCATGCTACAAATACGATCTAGCTGTTTTATGGAGATTGCCTGATGTAGACTAATGCGACCTGGAGAAAAATCAGTTGCATAGTGCGTAATAAAAGTATCAAAGAATCAAATTTCACTGCAAAAAATGCTAAGTTGCAGAAACTTTTGCAGCTAACTCTAAGCAGCAAAGTTATAACAAAAAAGATCTATTTAGACAGATCAGCGAAGTTAGCTACTGGTGTGAACACACCCACAGTGTCGATGTGCCACCTTGCAGGACATAGGTTGTAGCCGTAAATTTAACAATTTATTCTGGTTTCTGTTATGAAGACAAAGTTTCTCAGTAAAAGCCCTTGCTGTTATTTCAATCTTTGAGCATTCAATATTAAAGTTGTTCACCTTTTCTTTGAGGCAGCGTTCACTATTGGCATTTTTAAAAGCATACATTATCTACAAATATACAGACATGAATGTTTGTTATTAAGAGGGAAATGGGAAATTAACAACATGCCAGAAACTTCTTTTTTTCGGGGGGGGGGGCAACTTTATACAAGCATTCTTTATAATAATAATAATAGTAATTACACAGCATTTGTAAAGGCGCACTGAATCTGATATAAAACCATTCGAAGGCGCCGGTCAAGATGGAAAGGAGGGAATTCTCAAGTGGTAGGAAAAGCAAGTGTGAACAGGTGTGTCTTCAGTTGCTGCTGAAAAAGTGAGATGTTGTGTATTTCCCTGAGGTTTTCAGGAAGTGAATTCCAGAGCCTGGGTGCTGTGCTGGAAAAACCCCTGTCCCCGTAGCTGGCTAAACGAGACCGGGGAACAAGGAGCATGTTGCTGGTGAATCTTAGACCTGGTCTTGTAGTACGGGGAGTCAACAGGTTTTGAATGTAGAGTGGGGCTGAACCATGGAGTGCCTTGGAAGTGAGAATGATTATTTTGAAGTGGATGCATTGTTTGATGGGAAGCCAATGTAGATTAAAGAGGATGGGAGTGATGTGGTCATGTATTTTGTTACCAGTCAAGAGACGTGCTGCAGCGTTCTGAACAGATTGAAGACGCTGCAGCGTGCTCTGCGGAAGGCCAGCAAGTAGACTATTACAGAAGTCAAGTCTGGAAGTGATAAACGCATGGATGAGCTGCTCTGCTGCCTTCATAGAAAGTAGACATCTGATCATAGCAATGCCTCTAAGGTGTATATATGAAGTTTGGCAGACACAGGAGACATGCTTCTCTAGGTTCATGCACTGGTCGAAGAGCACGCCGAGATTACGTACATCTGTGCTTGGTATGACCTGGGCATCGCCAATCTGAATGTGTTGGATGGAAACTTTGTTACGGAGTTGTGGAGAGGAGATTATTATGAACTTCGTTTTAGAAGGATTGAATTTGAGAAAGTTGTCCAGCATCCATCTTTGGAAGTCATGTAAGCAGTTGGTGAGTGACAAGAGGATGTTGTCGTGATTATCTACCAAGTTGGGACTGAAAGTTGTGTATAATTGTGTGTCGTCGGCGTAGAAGTGTGACTGTAAATTATGTTTCATTGCAATTTGACCCAGTGGCGATGTATATAGGGTGAAAAGAACGGGACCTAGGACAGAGCCCTGCGGAACTCTGTAATATACTTTGGCCTCCGGTGATGATTCCCCTTGAATTTGCACTAGTTGAGAACGGTTATGAAGGTAAGATTTGATCCAGTTTAAAGCTGTCCCCCCAATACCAAAATTAGAATACAATCTATGGATGAGAACATCGTGGTCAATTGTGTCGAAGGCCGCTGAGAGGTCGAGCAAAACCACCAGTACAGCCTTTTTGCTGTCGACAGCGCACATGATGTCATTGTGGATTTTAAGAAGGGCCGTTTCCACACTATGAAACTTGCGGTACGCAGATTGTTGACTTTCGCGCAGCTGGTTTTCTGACAAGTGTGCGTTTAGTCTTGCAGCAACGACCTTCTCAGTGACCTTCGATACAAACGACAGATTTGATATAGGACGATAGTTCTTCAAGTCATTACAGTCCAATGATTCTTTCTTGATTACCGGGGTAATCAAAGCAGTTTTGAAGCTGTCTGGAAATTGGCCACTATCGAGAGACATGTTGATCAGCCGGGTTATGGGCACTGCCAATAAGTTGTTCAAGTTCTTAACCAGCGCTGTCGTTAGAGGGTCCAGTGGGCATGATTTGGGAGGAGAACTCTTGATTATCTTGGCGATCTCGTCCTCCGAGCAGGTCTCAGGTACCTTCTGTAACTGGCTCAAAAAAGCACTGCCCAAGGTCTTGCTCAATAAAAACCCAGCATTTGTTTCTAATAAATACATAAGCATCCTTGACATCATGTTTCCTCACTAACTTACGTCATTCAGTGGAAAATCAACAATGGAACTTGTTAGATTTCGTAACACTTCTCTTCCTATTTTCAACATCCCTTTCCGGGACCGTATTTTCTTCTGATAAGAGGCCGACACTTTATCAATGTGTTGTTGGCAATATTTACTTTGCAATATTAACTTTGCGAATGGTATGCATTAGAAGACGTCATAACCAATGAAGTTGACGATGATAAAATGGGAATACATCTAAACAATGGGCCACTTTAAAAGTCTGTACTCAATCCAATATTTTTTTTCTAAATGGATAGTCATTATACATGAATCTGAAAAGTTGTGCAAGAAGGTGCAATGCCACAAACTATATTAAGTGGTATGAGCTTATGTTAAAATGTACTTTTGATTTAGATTTTCCAGGCTTTTTGTGTATATTTTACAGGTTTCTATACTGTCATAGGGCCTTTTCCAAACCTAGGCTTCAGCTCCAGCTCCGGCTTCAATTTTCAAAAAGTGTATATTTTGCACGATGTTTCAAACATCAAACGGAGCCTGCAGCCAGAGCCCAAGCCGAGGTTTGGAAAGAGCCCCAATTATTAGTTATAACTGCATGCTTTTTGTATGTGAAGTTTGAGACTAAATACAATGGGGCCTTGTACTCATAGTGTGCATTAAAATAATACCTCAAACTGAGTCAACATATAAAGCTAATTGATGATGGAAATACAATAATAAATATCCAGTAGCTATTAAGTGGGATGATTTCATAAACCATTTCCTAAAGTTCTTTTTATAGTATGGTACCACTGGATCTTTTAACTTATGTTTGAAAGGAAGTTTGCCTGTCTCTTCCCACACACTCACCAATGTATGTGTAAAAGTTAACCTGGTGAAAGGTGACAATGTTGATTCAATGACAAACAAACAAACCCTTCTGGGTTTTTTTTTTTCAAGTGAAAAAATTCTTCTTCTTTTCTTTATTACTGAACTGATCAATTGTTTTTAATATTGAGCAACTACGTCAGGAATACTTTGTTTTCATTGTGTGAAGAGGCAAACTTAAAGCAGCGCTGCAAAAATGAACATTTATTCATTTGGCAGGTTTGGGTAATTGTTTTTTCATATTACCAGATCAAATTGTTTAAAAAAACAAAGACAGTATCCCTTACACATAATGATGCACATTTATTTAATTTCTCTAGATTAAATTGAAGCCAATACTGCAAATGCCGGATGGTCAAGCTCCTTTTATTGTTGGAGCACTTTGTATTCACAACAGGTATTTCTCTTGACTGAACACAAAATAATTCAGTAAATGAAACCTCCTTAACCACAAATGAAGGAACCCACAGTTGAGCATCTGTCCTGCGGCATAGATAATCACTGACCATGAGAAATACAATAATACTAGAACTGGTCACAATCAATGACGACTGGCTTAGCTGCTTCCGGAAACTCACACCAATGAGAAAAGGAAGTTGTTCACCTTTGTATAAAGCAAAGTTTGTTCATAACAGCAAACACCGTTTCATGATTGTTTCTCTTTGATTGTGGTGTCAATAGACTGTGCAACTCATGCACAAACTGAACTTCCGGTTACCTTGTATTGTATTGACCCTTTGTACAACGCGCAGCGCACTTAACACATGCCTATCCTCTCCGCCATTTTGTCGTGCAAGGGGTCAATGTGAGTTTTGATGTGTGCATGAGTACTTGATAGGAAAAAAAAGTCAAATCTCCATTAACCCTCTTACTTTCTGACCATTCAATACCACTTACTGTGGTTTTGAATGATAGATAAACTATGCCAGCCTGCAATATGATACCATGAGGGAATGCATGTACACAGTACACAGTACACAGTTAGTTCTGTGCACAGTTGTGCCACCATACACAACCTTGGCAGTCGAATGGTTTCAAATGGTTGGTCAACTCACTGGAAAATGTTGCCAAGAGTCACTGACAGTAGGAGGGTTAAAGTAATCCCTGTACTATACCGCTTCCCAGGTTGTATTGTAAACTTTGGTGTGATCTCTGGTTATATGGCAGTTTCAGGTTGAATAACTTCTGACTGGCACCCCCTCCCTCCCCCGCCCCCTAAACAAAGATATTGACGAAATAGAGAGGCTGCCATCATAGGGATAGATAGCCTTGCTCAGTTGGTAGAGCGCTAGCGTGTTAATCCTGAGGTCGCAGGTTCAAATCCTGCTCTTGTCAATTTTTCTTTGTTCATCTTTGTTCATCCTAAATGGTTAGTAGATTTACCCAGCTTCCCTTGTGATTTATTACGTTTTTGGGGGTTTTTTTTTTACACGCTTTTCCTGCAAACCGTAAATGTAAACTTTGGAAATAAACTATTCAAAGTATAAATAATTAATTAAACTACTGACGAAAAAGTTTTTAAAGGTTTGACCTGAACTTCCGGCTTATTATTTTGCACCAACCAATTTAATAATTTGGCCCAATTGGCATTCCTCTGATCATTAAGCAACACTTGCATCTAGTTGGTCGTGCTTTCAAGTTAGGCTGGAAAGATTCCCACTCTCCAACAGCACTTTTACTGCAGCAACCAACAAAAACTGGAAAATGTTTTGTAGGCCTATTTATAAATATAGGGCCTATAGGCCTATATATATATTTGTTTTACCTTTTCCATAAAACAATTATTATTTCAGGTCAAGGTGCCTCCTAGTATTTTTCCAGTTAACCACTGCACATTGGCTGACAAGTGAAATATTTCTTGGTAGAAGTCCGGTTGGCGTTTATAAATGCCTGCATCAATTTCAGAGCCTCCTTTTTGGGTTGGCGTGACGTGTTTACACGCCCCCAGACAATTCATTGTGTAGCCAGCACAGGCATGCACCCACCCACCACTTCATTTCACCGTACAAAAAGGGACAGAGGGTACTGGAATTCATGCATGATATTGGTCCCCTTTTCTGGGAGTTATTGTGTAATCCCGACGTCCTTTTGTTGTACAAATGAGGACTATCATAATAATGAGAGATTGAAAGGCTGCCACCATTGTTTTGTACTGTATTCGGTACAAGGAGGTACGTCCGAGATTCCACCATGTGGTTTATGGTCAAGGTTCGGGCCTATTCTTAGAAAGACATTCCCTAACTTCTCAAAAGAGAACGAAAATGAGAACTTTATGAGAACTTTTGTTGTTTTTACTTTATTTAATTAGGGTTTCATTGTAATAACAATAATAATAGTGGCTTCTTATAATAGCCCTTAAATCCGTCACTCAGTGACGCTCTTGGCATTCCAACATTATTATATAATTTATCCTGCAAGGTACGTGGAGCTACGTTTTGAAGTGTGAGACCTTTTCCTCTACATAGCACCATGCAAGGGTTTACAAGGTGCCGTGGTGCAATATGCAGCAAATCAAACCAATCTGACAATGATATTCCCAACAGCAAAAATTACTTCAGAAGTTCTGAAAAGTTTCTATAAATCAAACCGTGCACAGTAAAGGTTTTTTTAAATGCCAACTTGAAGTGGTTCAGTCTTGTGCACTTGCGTATTCTCAAGGTCAACTTGCAGAGTCTTTTAAAAAAAAAACATCCACTGGCCTATCACACACCTGAATACCTATCATGCTATCAAAGTTCTACAATCTAAGTACACTTCCTAGAGTAGGCGTATGTTACAAATTGAAAGGAAATAATGTCAATCGAAAAATACTCCAAAAAACACAAACAGTAAAAACAAACAAGTCTAATTCTTGTTACTAAACAATGGGAGGAAACAACAGCATAGGTTCATCTCTTTATTATGTAGTTATTATCTTTGTATGGTAGTGGTGACCTCTAGTCGATCAATTTTGGACAGAAGTTAAGATAACAGACGAGCTGTTAATTCAAAGTTTTGACCAAGTTGTTATCATTAGGACCAACAAACTCTGACCAAACTAGAGTTTTTCAATTTATAAGAAGTCAGGGTTCCATGGTCACAGACACAATAGAGATTTTGTGCACATTTTTATACCCAGCAAGAAGTCTGCTCGTTGATTCTGGTTAAAGGGGCTTTGATTGGCAGATGTCAAACGATCATAAAAGTATGTACAGTCCATCTGCTCAATTCCATCCATTCCGGATCAATTTCCTGCATTTAAGAAATGCCTTTTGAGAACTTTTGATGGGTCATTTTAGGGATGCAGGGATGCAGTTATAACTTTCCTCTAGGTGGCGTTAAGGTGTTGACGGGGGACCAATTTACAAGTGCTAGGTACAATAAACTCCTTTGTTTATCAAGTCCCCATCCCTCATCATGCCACTTTCCTTAGCGGGCAACTTTGTATTATAAAAGCCCAATGGAGGAGGAAAACAGAATGTTCCTTTATGAATCTACCAAAGTATCATCCCCCATTGACATCTATCCCATTTCTCACTTATCCCTTGTCCTGGCAAATTATCATGGTCAAACGACTCAGAACAAAACACCAGAAATGGCAACAGCATTGGCACAGTGATGAAATCTGACAGGGTGGTAGATGATTCATTGATCTCCAAAAGACAGTCTGCACGCAGGCTGCAAAACCTGGCCCTGTTAGCTGTAAATAATTTGTGCACAATTAAAGGGAACACATGGCAGGCAGGGCAGGCACCCAATGGAAGTTCAACAAGATAAAGACGACGATAACATAGCCTCCAAAATGAATACTTTGTATGCCTTTTGGAAAGTTTTGGATATCAAATTAGCATACTTCTTCTATTCTGCAAAGCTATTATATTTAACACAAAATTCCACACTTGTATTGAATAATGTTAGTAATTTTGTTTATTTTTATTTATAATTATTTTATTTGTTTGATGCACATGATAGGCTTTGTAACCTCTAACATCTATTGCCATGGTGGAATAAACACTTGCTATTTGTAATCTGTTTTTCTTCCTCATAAATTTTACAATCTGTGTCAGCGGAAGCTATATTCCTTCTACAGGTTTGTGATGGTTTCCTGTTATTTTAATAATATTGATTTATTTTGTTTCCTTCTTTATTGGATAATTCCGATATTTCTTCACTTCCTGACTAATTTACCTTCAGCCAACTTGTCGCGATTTGTCGATTTGGTAAAATCTTGAACGTATATTCTATGACTATGTTCCAAAAACAAACTTTCAGGGTTATATCGTTAAGGTCAGAGGGCTTGGAATGATGCAAATGTCACAGGTTCCACAGTGATTGCCAAAATTGGATTACATGCCATTAATTTAGCATTTCCGTCTGCCACTTTCATTTAATCATCAATTAGCTAGCTAACGAACTGATGATAACTGCCCATGACAAAATAGATCTCTTCTGGGGACAGAGACTATAACATCAAAAATACCAGGGTAGCATGACTGTAGGAAAATGTTATCATTGAACAACGGAAACTCACCTCCACATATTGCCACGTTCTCAGCATGCAGAAGGTGGAGAAAGATCCAAGTTTGAGGTTATACTATACTATTAAATGGAAATCCCTAGTCTACAGACATCTTGGAAATTCATGGTCAATAAACAAAAAAAACTCATGGTGTGGCCCTGCGGACAAGTGTAGCTGAAATCATTTACATTAAGTATCCACATTTTAAAAGTTTTATATCGTACTATTATTGACATACTGTTTGGAGAAAAAAACGCATGAAACGCAAGAATTCTTTTTACATTAAACTATTTCTGTGACGTCACTCTATTGTTCAAAGTGTAGATTATTTTTACGAATCTGCACTTAACTGTAGATTCGTTACAATCTACAGTTGAGTGGATTTGTTACAAACTAAAGTGAAATGTTCGACGGGAAAATGACTGTCTTTCCAAATTGAAAGGATAACATGATGTGCACCAAACACAGCTTTCAGGAAATAGTTTAAGTCAGAGAATAGACTCTAAAGTGTAGATTCGTGAACACAATGTACTCACCTTCGGCTCGTACATTATTCACAAATCTACACTTTCTCGTCCATTCTCCTTAACATAATTGCAGAAAATTAAAATCTGACAAATATCTCTAAATGTCATGAATACTAAAAAACTCACTTTTTTAGTACTTTTTACCTATAACATATTTTTTTGAAGAAGTTTCCTCACCAAGATAACGTCAAAATCGAATAAGCCATGATCAATGAACTAAAGTAAGGTTCCCACTAAGCTACTGTTGGAACTCATATACATATCATGGACAGGGTTCCAAGAAAACCATCAGAGTATACAACACTGGTCACTTCTATTATTAGCATAGTGCTCTGACTAAAATTCACATCATGCTCAAAATACAGATACAGATCTCCTTCATCAGGGAGACCTTCACCTACCTACTATAACCCTAAGACCCACTGCAAAGCTTTCTGGAGAATTCACTTAGGCTTGATAAACACTATAAATTGTCTCTTTCTGTCTTCCTGATGTATGTTTACATCTTCTTTGAGGATTTGTTTTCTTGGTGATGGCAAACTCTTCTTGCACCACCCACCATCGCTGACCCAAAAAGTGTGAAGACCTAGAGCAGTCTTGCGCAACCGAACACCGTGACCTTATCCAAATACTGCCAACTACATCATCATTGGATTCGAGTAAAAAAAACCAGGGGAGTTCACCTACTGCAGTATAGTCTCCTGCTTTATAAGTGAAACATGACCGGAAAATTAGGTCAAACGAAGAGAAAACAAACCCTGGTGACAAAATACGGCGGCTAAATTTATGCCGACCTGGTGTAAATGATGGGACGTTTAGGGTACACAGATAGGGGGCGAGCGGGAGAGATCGTTTGATGCAACGTCAATGTCACATATGGTGGATGGCAGTGAATAGAGAAACTGTTATGGCACTAGGCTACTTTACAGCTGCTTCTAGACCTTAAGGAAACAAACAGTAAGTTGTGTTGCCAAGACAGAAGATGATTAAAGATACAAGTTGCTCAGATCAGGCCGATTAACAACTCTATATTTGGAGAAAAGATTCAACAGAATCTTGCTCTGGTCATTTCCCGGTTGGTTTAGGCGTGCTGTAAATATTCCAGAGAGAAATCAATCCATGTTTAAATCAAGATCTCAGCTAGGTAGATTTTTCGGTGAGAAAAATGGAACAACAAATCCAATACTAGGCACTCTGTAACAGAGAATGAGAAGTGACGACAAGTCAGAGAAGTTATATTTGCCCTTAATCTAGGTCAAAGCTTTCATCTTTTACTGGGTTCCCTGTTGATTTTCAATTTAAATACAAAATAAACAAAATGTACAAAAAAGGGAACAATATGAAGGCCGACTAGTGTACTCCTGCCTCAAACCATCGAAGGAGTGGTAGTGAGTCTGTAAACACTAACAAATACATCCAGTGAACTGATTCAGTCAGCAGTTGCAGTCTGAAGGAGAACAAAAATCTTTTAATGTGTTTTTCTTGCCTCGTTTACAGCTTAGGAACCTCTTAAAAGGTTCGGCAAAAAACAATGCACCTCATTAGAAAGGGCCAAGTAGTGGAGAGATTTGTTTGTGTAGCTTTCTGTTTGTGCGGAGATGGAGTTGGGCCAAGTCACGCATATCTGTCTGGCTGGTTACAAGCACAAGAACAACACACTTGATTGTGGGGGCTCTTGTCTCTGACCCCTATGTAGTGATACAAGCACAGTATCATCATCTGATTCAGAAGTTTGGGCTTTTGATTTCCCACAGGGTATTTGGAAAACTTATAATAAATCACAGCAACCAAGACAGGATTTGTGATGCAAACAAGGGAGGTTAAAAGTGCATCACTAAAAATACTTGTACTGTAACATCGAGACCTGAGCAAATGCACCAAGACGCTGGAAAACTAACAGCAAGTAAGTCTCCTTCCTCCATGGTCTCAATGACCAGGCCATGAGAGCTGGTGTAAAGAAATAATAAGCATCTCACCAGATGTAGCACTTGAGCCAGTAATATTGTTGTAGGCTAGTCTAATAACCACATACTGATTTATAATGGGCTTTTGTATCCAACATACATCTGCTGAGAGACCAAGGGGGTAATGAATTGTCTTTGATCATGTACAACTTCCAGCTAGGACAAGCTACTAATGGTGATGATGACATGTTACTAGAAAGTATCAACTACCTAACAGATACAAAGTAAGTGTTACATGCCGGTTGCTTATTGAAAGGGTCAGCAGGTAAAGACATGTCACTTTTTTTACCTGAGTGCCTGTATGCCCAGACAAAGCTTTCAGTTTGTATTCACAATTTTGAAAAAAAAATATTTATTGACACTTATGGTAAATTATCAAAACAAATCTAATCGTTTAGTTATTATGCCCTATTCAAACATACAATTTGCAGTTTTCCATACTTTCTGTTTCTAAAGAGGAAAGTTCTTTAACATACCACCAGATGCAAAGTTTTCAGAATATAAGACGCCTAGAATACAAAAATAATTAAAACAACTGTCGGACGACGATGTAGATGTCCCACCACTACATGAGCTGATTTTGTTTTAAAGCAGCCAACATTTTGCAGTTAATCCGCAGTAACCACTAAAGACTATCATTGTCTGTACTCGGTATGCTTTTCCCGGACAAGCATGACCTGTCTTTGCATATTTAATGAGTCAGACCATTTGTAGAGTCTCGGTCATTTCTCATTTTTCAGGCGTACATTCACCAAAATATTCAAACAACCAACTTCAAAAAAAGAATTCCAAGGTATCATAACAATGTTTAAATTAAAATAAGATAACATTAAATGATTCCTGGCCAAAAAAGCATTTTACTTACTGTACAGTTAACCAAAACGTGTGTTGCAAAGGCCCCAAAATATTCCCCAAATAGGGAAAACTCAAATGTCAACATCCTCTTGTTTATTTATTTATTTACTTGAAATATGGATGCTTCAAAGTATGCATTTCTGACTGGATAATAAACAAATCCAAGGCCGGTATTATTACAAATCCTGTCATCTTGGAAATTGGAAAAGCCACAAGTCCCTCGGGAGCACATTCAAAATAGGACGTGATTACAGTACAGAGCTAGGAGAGGGACAAGCAGTTTTCCTCAGCATTGACTCTGATTTCCTACCTCAATTGATGTGGGTCAAGATGATGACAATTCACGTCAGGATATATTCCAAACTATTAAAGTGCAGTCTGTATTTAGGATGCAGTTCACTATTGATAAGATCTAATGGCAAAGGCTGGGTAATTTTGTTTTTTTGAGGGGGTTGGGAATTGAAATCAAAACAAGAGAAATGGATTCAATTGATAGATTGATAGATTGATTGACCCTACAGGAATAGGAGGAGGGAAGATGCCTGCTTTTATGTCATAAGTGTGTATGTATGTGTGTATTTGTTTTTAGGGGGGAGGGAGTGGGAGATCAGACTGTCAGTTCCATTCAACATCTGCCTGGTTTGATGTCCATACTGCCAAACGCTTAAATCCTATTATCTGTTTTCTTACAGAGCAAGTTTCATATTGCTCAATAGTGTAACAGCAAGCAGGCTGCCAGCAAATCTCTTTAATGCTTGCGCGCATACTTTGTTTTATATGTTATGTTTGTAGAAGGGGGTAGAGAACTGTTTCCTTTGGTCTTTGGTTAGTTTTTTGGTTTGTACACATATTTTAAGCTGGTAACTATTGAGTCCCAAAGTAGACGTGACAAACAGAATTATGCCGACCTGGACTTCTTGAACTTAACTGTGTATCATACCCCTTGCAATGAACATGCACTATAATGCTATGTCAAGGACAACATATTATTACACAAGTGAACAAAAAAAATCTCTCAAACGAAATTCAGAAAAATAACTCAAGAGTTCAGTTTAGAAAAAAATAAGGACAATTCTGATTTTAGAAGACAAAATAAGAGTTCACAGAAGGTGTTATTATCATTGAAAAATATTTTTACCTACACTAATAATGGTATTTAAAAGTTATCTCTGTTTTATACCAATGATGGCGATATTAAATGCATGTTGGTTTGTTTCACAACTAACAGCAGTGACATTCCAGCCAATCGCTGCTTGAATTACACCAATCTAAATTGATCAATCAAACTCATGCCGCCTCCATTTTGCCCTAGACCAATCCTAATAATATTGACCCTACATTAACGCTTTCGCTGAGATCACAGATAGGCTGTGACATGGTAGGCCAAGTGTAACAGGTCCCCACCCCACTGTGTGTGTTCAGGCAGAGTGGTGCCTAAACAGCAGGCAAAGCCGCTTGCCACAACTGTTGTTTCCACTCTTAAAACTTCAACCAGTATGCCAAAGACAGAGTCATATCACCCAATCCACACAAAAGCAGAGAAAAAATACTTGGGCTTACACTTCATAGCTGCACCCAAAGCTGGGGCAGGTCAGGTCACATGTTAAAACCGAACCCCACCAAAACTGAATTCCGCCCTAATGTTACTTTCAATAAACGAGTCTTGTGTTTGAAGCCCACCTATTTTGATCTCAAATGGAATGTCAGTTCAGCGTATTGAGCCGTCTGGTTTCAAATGCAAGGGCAGTCTGGATAGGCTGCCGTTGACAAGTCATCTAATCACATCTTTGGGGTGTAATTGTCGGGGGTATTTCGCTGCAGCGTTTTTCCTAAAACAGCTGCAATAACATGTTTCCTTAATGCCTTATAGCTGGACGCAAAATGGGAACCTGAACTCTGCTCTCCCTTATAAGAAATGTTATCTTGTCTCAGGGTGAGGAGGTGCGGTCAAACTGGAGAAGGCGGGCACACCTTTCTTGAAGATATTCTGCCTAATCTAACCAGTCACGGTGCAGCTTTCTTCCCCCTTGACTGGTGAGTATATTAACGTGACATTGATATCATTCCTTCATATGACCCCCACAGTGAAATCTAGGGCAAAGTATCCATCACACACACAGTCCAGACTTGCATTAATGCAGACTTTTACAAGTCGTCAATGTCTTGACCATGTCTTGGGAGATGACAAGGGACCCTGGTCTCCTGTGTTCTTCCCAAGTTCATGTTTACATGCTAACATACAAATTGAGTCAGTGATTGCACCTGTTCCAAATGCAGACCCCACAACGCAGTTGAACTGATCCACAACTTTGTTTACATTATTTGCTTTGGAACCCCCTATAATGGAAATGTTCAACTTACGTCTTGGGTTTTCCTCAGTGACAGACTCCAGGAAGTCTTGCATTGTCATGTAGATTTGGCCATTGTAATCGATGGATGCAAATGATCGAAATCGCTCTTCTTTGTCTGATATGGGATAGTTGGAATAGTCTTCAGGCTGCAGAAACAAAACACACAAGAATTCATCAATCACAGTCCTTGTCTCAACAGTTTTCACACAAAAATTAATCTGCTGAGTTTCATGCATTCCTGTTTGCAGATTTCTTTTGATCACCATCATTCCCAACATTTTTTGGATCCTTCTAATATTGTGCTTTATCACAACAGTAATCCACACTAATTTAGCATGACAGTTGAGAGCATGTTCTAAAGGCCAGGATATACTTTTGGTAATATTGTCAAAGACTATAGTATCCTCACTTGGTGTTCCCAACATATGCATCAAACAACAAACCTGTGAAAACTTGGGCTTATTTGGTTATCAAAGTTGAAACAAATAATGAAAGAAAAAACACCCTTGTTGCATAGAATTGTGTGCTTTCAAATGCCTAGAAGCCGTTCTCAGATTCAAATATTTTAGTGAGAAATTACCTCTTTCTCAAAAACTACATTACTTCAAAGGGGGTTGTTTCTCACAATGTTTTTACACTATCAGCAGCTCTCAGTTGCTCCTTACCAAGTAAGTTTTTTAATGTATTTCTAGAGTAATTACCAAAGTATTCACAGCCTTCAAAAAGTAGAATTGCATCTCTGTGATTTAATGAGTCATAATCATCACATTTAATGTTGATAATTTGTTTCCTGAATCCATCATATAAAAATCCCATTTGTTCACTATATTCTGATCTTAACCTTGTGCCGTGTTTAGGCTACTCAGTAAAACTATCAACTGGAAGCTCCAGGGGGCAGGATGCAATAGAAGAGGGTCAAGAGCTATTATTCCTCTTGAAAAAAAAAAAAAAAAGAAGAGATTCTTCAAATTGTAATTTTCCATGTTTATATGCACCCACCCCATCCTATCCAAAGCAATCCAAATGATTCATAGGGGTTACAATGGATCAGAAATTAATGTCTATGATGAACTCTCCTTAACCTTGACCTACATGTACATACTATGTGTGTAGTCTAGTGGTCACAAGCGCGGTTACCAGATTTGATACAACTTATATCTCAAACCATTTGAATTAGCAAGAAGGGTGATGGCTTGAGTCTTTTTTTTTAGTAAGTATTTGATTGTTCATTTATCCCTACTCAATAGTGGACACCTCAAAGCTAACAAATGTACATTGAATCTATCGTCAAATCGTCACCCACGCAACGATAACAGACACCTCGAGTACAAAACCACTTTAAAAAAAGTTTTTGTTACATGTTTATACAATATTCATCAAGGTCTACAAATTCGATGCAGTTTAAAAGCAACAAGAGCTTGCATTGCAAAGTGACAATTATCATTTTTACAAACTGGCACACAGGTTCCATTTACCACTGTAATGCACAGCGTGCATCAAGCTCAAATGTGAACAAAAACGTTTTCAGGAATTGACAAAAACCTTGTGTGTGTGTGTGGTGCGCGCTGACCTCCGTTTTTACAAAGTAACACACATAGTGCTGTAATACTTTGGAATGGGTCACTTTCTGAAAACGGAAAATGTCTCTTTAGCTTTTTGTTTGGTTTTATGAAACCTTTCTCACTAAATTGCTTATTAATTTACAGCCCAAAACAGTATTTTTATCTAGTTCAAAGCATCCAATATAAGAAAACTAGTTTGAAATTCTGTTGTCTAGTGGTGTTTTAAAAAGCGTTCAACTTTAGGTGCCGTTTTTCTTCGGATACTTTTTACTAGTATCTACGTTTGTGTCAGTTCGTGGCGTCAGTGATGATATATTTCCCTCATGGGCTACATGGGTGAAGGTCAGTAAAGTAGGGACCATGAGGCAGACTTAGTGCCGTTTCTCAGAAATGACTTGCTGAATGTTGAGGTTGACTAATGATTTCCTTTTCCAAGAGTATATACAAAGTATATCCAGGAAATTCTTATTTTATCTTGACTGTAATACAAAGAAAAGAAGAGAGGCAGGATTCCGACTTCCCCCTGCCCCTCTCAAAATCCAAAGTTTAAACCTGTTTAAAATTTAACTTTGACTTCCGCAGTGTCCCAAAAGAGCACCTCCAAAGTGAATCAAATCCCTGCAGTGTCCCCATACAGACTTCACCTCTGGCTGCTAGTTACAAGCACCTATTGATCTACAGTGATTAACTTTCCATCATTTCTTTATTTTGCAACGTGCAAATATTGCTCGCAGAGACACTAAGCATGTACTGACATGATTGTGTAGTAATTGTACAGTTAACAGCAGATAGGCCTACACCTTATTTCTTTAGGTGAGGTAAAGGTGGCTATAGATCATTCCCAAATGCTCTAAGGTTGAATTTCAATGCAGTTAAAGAGGAGTAATGCTTTAGAGCATGTAGGTATAATGTTATAACCGGATAACTTACTCTGCAGGAATCAAATGTTGTAAGGAAACTAGTGTGATTCATGATTTGAAGAGATAAGAAGACAGGTTTTAAGGAAACTCATAAATACGTTCACGCCGGCCTTTCTTTCTGGAGGAAAACATTTTCAGCACTCTGCAATAACCGATAGGTCATTTATGTGAGAACAGAACTCTGGTAAAATGCAATTTAATAGGATAAGCTCCATTAATTTCTGTTTTCCCCTGATCATAAGGAAACAACACTTCCACTAGTCTACTGCCCAGGGTAACCGCATTGAAGGTCTATGGGTAAACCACATTGCAATACAAGCTTTGATGAAAGCCCTTCAAGCCTTAGCACAATGTGTCAATGATTTTAAATTCTCATACTGCGTTTGGAGAAGTTAACTTTACATAAATGAAAAGGGGGATGATATAACTTCTGGGATTGCAATTGGTGTTCACAACCTTCAACACGTTTGTTGAATCACTGCAGAGTAAAGCAATCAGAAATTGTGATAAAGACACACAATGTGGTACTTCTATTCCTCCAGAGTTATCACATCCACTGTAACCACAATGAGATTGTGGCTCATTGGACAACAGCTAACTTGATTTCAGTAGCAGACTCATAATACTCATAATATTAGCCAATGGTTGCATGCCTCCTTTATTTTCCTAGGCCGATAATATTTATGTTAATTTTCCTGATAACCAACAAAATGTGTATTCTCATTGGTCATCAGTTTCAAATTGTTTAATCAGCTTGTTGTAAATAGCAAGTTTAAAGCCCACAAGAACTCTGTGGTTGGTAAGCTATACATGCTAAACAACTAATGGCTTGTGAGCTTGTATCCATCAGCTACAGAATGAGAGCCTGTGATTGGACGTTGTGCAAATCAAACTGCCCACTTTAACAGTTATTCAAATCAATGGATCCTCCAATTAAAAATTATCGCTGTAACTCCAACAAATGGAGAAAAAATAACAAGCTGGCATTTACAGTAGAAACAAGGCTTTTTGTGGAGCCTCGCTGTACGAGGTTGCAAAACTGCATCAACCCCACCATACTTCATACTCCTCTGTCACATTTACATATGTACATGAACAGTTTGTGTACCAAGGCTTGCCTGGCTTGTGGTTGCACACCAATATGCAAGCAGGCGCACTTGTGTACAGAGCCTTGGACAAGGCTATGGTTGTACAAGGTTTCTGAGGTGAGTCAAGGTGGGGGAAAAGAAATAACAAAGAAAAACTGCAAGCTGACAGTTTGAGTTTATTTAGATAATGCCTGTGTGTTGGATTGGACACCCCCAGGACATTCACACTACATCCACTGGCTGTCAAGATGATCACCATCCCTATCACTGACAATTGAGACATTAGCTTCCTGGGGTGAAGGCAATCTGATGGCTGCCAGGTCAAAGGCACAGGCCTCTGAAATAGCCTGGCCAGGTATAGGACCTCCAACAGCGGTTACAGGATGGCTGGGCAGGGAGCGTGTAGCGTTTAGTTTGAAACCAAAACAATGGGTTTGCCCCCAATGGGCCTTAGGCTTGTATTGGGCGGCTTCTTTGAGCTGGTCAATTAAGGAGTTTGTTTACAGATGAAAATGCTATGGTAATCAGCCGTTAGGGAGGGAGCAAGGCCGAAGTTTTGGTTTTGTGTTTCAGATTCCAAGCTGTAGTATTATGGCGGTCAGACTCCAGCAGGCAATGGACCTATCTCTCCTCCCCCATGAATACACTTGTGTCATGCTGGCAATGTTTGATTCCAACAATCCTACACCAACCTTCCCTGGGGGCAAATTATCTGCGTGCTCAAAAATTACTCCAGCAAAATGATTCTTGGATTACTTGCCATGTTCCATCAGTGTAATCATTTGGTGACACAAGCCCTAGCTGTGCCTGTGTCGCCTGCTCTATTTGAATACCACCGAGCCCAGCCAAGGATAACAAAGTGTTCTTAAATGAACTTCTCCTACAAGGACCCAGTTGACCTCTGGTCTTTTGTGAGCTAGAACTCAGCAGTAGGTTTATGTCTTGGATTTCATCAAGTCTTTTGGGCCATCCAGGATGCAAACCGATCGGCCTGTCTGTAATGGTGCAGTTCTTCACAAGATTACATCTGTCTGCAAACAGTCGGACTCAGCCCTTGACATACAAATTCTCTTCTTTTTTTTTTCACTGTACATATAAGTTGTTTGATCCTTTGAGTTCATTCTTGGTGTAATTCCAATTAATTTGACAGTTACTCTTCTCTCATCCACTGATAATGTTGTTTCTTGAATGAAAAGACTCCCAAAAGAAAAGTTCAAGATTTGTTATTTAACCAGTTCGCTTTGGGATTCACAAAACATTTTGTGGGACCACCCCATGGGATTAATTTTCAGAATACTTGCATACATTTTTTTTTTTTTTTTTTTTTTTTTTTAAATATCGTTTTCAAAATGAAAGCATGACTAATCCAGGTAAACAAACATTCTCATAAAATGTGCCAGTATATATTTTTTTGAGAATTATTTTTTATTGTCCATTGTGAGTCGGCCAGACTTTTGGCCTTAAGCCACAGCTGATAAGCAGCTGAAATCTTGGACTTACCTCCCATGCTGAAAACAATGGGAAACAATCGAGGCAGCCTATCAATCTCACACAATCCTGGTTCGTCAGACAAAAAGGACGAAGGTCTAGAATTGGGGATTACACAATAATCCCAGGAAAAGGGGAGATTTTGAGCATGAATTCCAAGACCTTTTTGTCTGTCTTTGTACGGGACAAATGAAGCAAAACACAGTGAGTGTATGAATTGTGCAGGCTACATAAAGAATTGTCAGGGTGAGATATCATGTCAACCGCTGTTGCACTCAAACTACAAAAAATGTTCCAGGCGTGTTATTACATCGATTGCAGAACACAAAAGGTCACTTTAAAATTTGCATCTGGTCTCCATTCTTGTGTCTATGAAAAATAGAACATGTTCACTCAAGTCATCCATTGTTAAGTTGTTAACAGGGCAATTTATTTCACTGTAAAAAGCAAGCTTATATTATAAACAGCAACGCTTTTACTGAACTTAGAAAAGCTGAACACAAATCTCCCCAAATATTAGTCAGTAACGGATCTATTTTTAGATGAGCACTTCATAAATTCAAGACAAGGTGTTGACAACACTTTTGAGGGCAGGTTACAACACACTAGGTCATAATTTATCTGGCCAAATTATAGAGTTAATATTGTTAGCTAGAGGGCATACAACAGTGCTGTAGGTTAAAGCATGGTTAAAGCATGGTTAAAGCTTATACTCTATGGTTAGGGGAACCAAGGGATATAATGTAAATGATAATTATTAGTTCTATGAGTTCAACTCTTTTTTGGGGGGGTGGGGATACATTTTTGTCTGAAGCCAACATGGTGACCATTTTCACCCACGTTTGCCCCCTAAAATACTTCTAAGTTTTTCAAGATTCACTTGACTTGTTAAAACCATGATCCTATGCCACACCCATTGTATTCTCTAATTAGGCACTGCATCCACTGCATCCAGAAAGACTCCTGGGGGAGTATCTGAATTAAGTACCAATTTCCTCACTTTAAAATACTCAGCATGTTTGCAAGTCCTTCTGAATGGGCAATATTATGAATGGTGATATGTGTAGTGCCACATTCACTTTGGAAGAACGATCGGATCGACCAGAATAGAAACTTCATCGAATTCAGTTTGTGTAGTTTGTGGTTTATCTTCTGATTTCAAAATAGGCCTTTACTTGTATGTGCCAGGTACTCATACATTCCAACACGGTCCAAACTATATACACACGACACTACCAATTCAGATCAACTTCTCTTATGACATTATCACAACAAACCATTCAATCCTACGGCTTTACATTATTAGGTTTGCAGTTCCTACCCGTGAAAAGTTGGGGCCAGTCTAAGAAATCATGGGTAATGAAATAGAATTTCACAATCAAAGAAAAACTTTTGTGAACTGCAATTCAAAAAGCAAAGCCCTGAGGCTGCTTGCTGCCCTCTACTGACTTATAAATAAACGGGATTAAATGAAATCCTACGGAAGCTTGTTTTCATTTTTGTTCCTGCAGGACAACAAAGTTATATAAAATGTTTGTACCATTAGGGCCTTCAGCAAAATTATACAATTTCTGTAGCTATTGGATCCATTCTAAAAGCAAACAATATTTTTCTTCCATATAAATGCTGGCAACTTATGTTTAACTTTTGTTTCCTATTTTCAACATGAAAATTGGATTTTTAACAAATTACCATTCATATAATTAAAGTAGGCCTAAACTGTGATCAGGCCAGAAGTATACCTACGGCAAATCTGTTATTGCCCACCCAAATTAATAACCTTGTGGAGGAAATGACAATTTGACATGGAGAATGACCCAGGTAAGGATCCACCCAGAAGTGTATTCCCAATGGGGTGGGTTTGTCTACTTAGGGGGTAATGACTCTTAACGAGTGCATGCAAAGCAATTTAAAATAGGAAACTATTGATATGCATATTGTGTATGTTCGGGGTGTGTTCAATATGAGTGAGAACCTTTGTTTCTTCTGAGAAGTTACAACTGCGATCATTACTTATAGGAAGCTTATTTAATAGGCCATGTCTCCATGAAGTGAAAACACACTCTGAGCCATCCTCTTCTACTACACATTTATCAGAAGAAGAAAAACAAACAAGTAATCACAGTCTCTATATCAATTTCCTTTTGCATCCCCCATTGTGGACTAGTCTTGGGTTCGGCACCCGACCAACATCCTCCAGAGACCCTGACTCAACCAGAATACAGCTATTTCAAGCTTTTGGAAAGAGGAAGGAAAGAGGGTTTGAGAGAGGACACAGGAGGGGACAATTCTTGTCCTTCAAGTGTATACTACCTGGCTCTGACACACCCTTGCTCACACAACGTAGCATCTTAAAATTCATCACGAATGTGCACCACAGCCAAAATACCATGTTTGGAGAAAATTGCATTTGAAGTTTAAACCATTTTATCAAACTGCTGCTTCCGAGCTTACTATTTTTTAAAATATTTGTTTCTATTTTACCAACTTAATGAAAACGCTAAACTTAAATAGGTCAACAGAAAAAACAAAAGTCATACCACACAAGTTTGGCACGTGCCAGTGCTATGTTTTGTAATGAAAAAAGTGAATCTTGAATGCCACTTCGTGAAAATGCAAAATGCAAAATGCAGTGATTCGTTGGTCATGCTAATTAGTTAATTACAAAACTGGTACCTGTTTGATCCTAAAATTTGCTGGAAATGTTAACAGTAATGAGTGTGTCAAGAATTTGTCAGATTTGCAAAATTTTGTGATTTTTGACACATTTGTTGATTTCGTGAAAATGGTCATGAATTTACTGGTACACATACATTCATCAAACATTTTGCCAGTACTATAACACAGTTTTAATTAAAAGTAAGCATTAAGCAAATCATGGCTTGGTAGTTCATTCTTCAGCGAAACACATTTTTTAACAGTAACGTATTTAATGAGGTTGGAGTTGCCTTATATCTTGCTTTATCTCTTGCTTTATGTCAGTCACCATTTTGATGCTATTATTATGATTGTGTTTGAAAGCGGCGTTTAAATCATTCTTTGAATCATTGTCTGTGATTTTCAAGTCAATTACCAGAAACTGTGAAATTGGGCACTTGAAGATAATGAACCAATACAAACAGAGTTAGTCCATTTCAGGTTTCATATGGCCCTGTCCCCCTAAAACATCCAGCTGCCTTAGACTAATTGTTTATATAGCCCTTTTCCATCAAGCCGCCTCCCTTCCGCTAATATTTGTTCATGTTGACCATTTCGTAAAATCAAACTCATATTTTGGGGTAGGGGGAGGTCTTCAGGGACCCTTAGGTGTCTGTCATTATGCACCCTTCGGAGACAAGTGTGGCCAGACTGTAAAGCTTGTCCCCCTGACAGGAGCCAGGCCGGGACCTGGACCCCTCTGGCAATGTCACCAACAACTTGAAACAGTTTGTGGCTGATGAGGGGCCATGGTGTGCCTGACCTGATTTTCAAAAGTCAATAACCTTGATTGGGACTTCAGTATGCATTTTAAACGAACTCATCATATCTGGTGAATTGGTTATCTAAACCTCACCTCAATTTGTCAACCTGGTTTTGTGTTCTTGCCGCAACCATTCATGGGAAGTCATTGCAAGTAAGGTTGGTTGCCATATAAATAACCACCCTCCCTAGCTAACATGCCACAAGCATCAGTGGAAATTACCAATAGTCTGAGAGTTCACAAGCACCAAGAACTGGGTGCAGCCTTTTCATCTGATTGGCGAAAATAGTGGTTGTTCTGAAAAGCAAGTTTGCCTCTGCAAACAGACAAAATTTACCTGGTTAGCTGAATGAGTAAGCTGGACCATTATGCCATACAAATGTACATTACCACATATTGTTGCACACAAAGACTCTCCCCCTACTCAGGGAATAAGAACTAAGATTGGAACTCGTGGATGAGGAGCTTGAATACCCAAGAGCCCATTTAAAATGTGTAATCACCCTTGCAGTGTTAATGACATTCATTTGTCATGCCAAGCTGAAACATCATCAAACCATATATTAGTCTGATTTCCAAAACGTCAGGATTTCTTGGAGAGCAAAACGCAAGCCCTTCTGGGTCTACGCAATATGGATCCACCTGTTCAGTCTACAGCTCCCACATGTAGCAATCTTGTAATATCTCATTCTGATTGTGAACATGATACACATGGAGTACACCTGTGCCAAGTGCACAGTTGAACTCTAAACACTCCCAGTGGGATACCACACTTGTAAGCCTTCATTTCCCTATCACCTTCCTTGTTTTTTGCTTGCCACAGGGGTGAAAAGGATACAGTTTTGTTTGGAAGTACAGCACTGCATGGTTAACAATTTCATGCTGTACAACTTCTTCAATCTGCTACCCAACTGGTTGCCATTCATTTAATAACCATACAGCTTGGAAATGAAGGGTGCACTCTATTTTTGTATGTCTTCCTAATTCTCAACATGGAACTAAGTCGTTAATAAACCACATTCTAATTTCCTAAATAAATACGTTTCTCAGAATAACTGATTCGCTGACTAAGAATCAAACAAGCTTCCACTGCTTGTGTTGAATCTCACTGTTTTTCTCAAATTAATTGTTATTTTCCTTTAAATAATGTGCATGTAGGCCTACTTCATAAAACTGTTAAGAGTTGTGGCTGGCGTTCATTAGCCCTTATATTGAAAAACCATGAGGAAACTATTCACAGTCTAACCAAACACAAACAAGGTTGTACGTGTTCGATGTGTAATAAGTGGTCAATGTTACATCTTTATTTCCCCGATTGTGAAGACTCTCAAGGGCCATGAAGTGATAATTCGCAGATTACTTATGTTTTCATTTGCTGAACTTTCTTGATAGATACAGCTCTCAGCTGTTGAAAGTTGATGTCATAATCTCAAGTGTGTTATCGTTGCACAAGTGCCCAATGAAGATACAATAAACCTCAAGGGTGGAATGATCTATTTCCCATTTCTGTTATCCACACAGATCTTTAGTAATACAGTATGTACAGGTTTCTCCCCATGCACAAGCTAGCCTATCGGCCTGATACCCGCGAATTGCATGCCAATACGCACACATTTCGGCCAATACCCCAATTATTGATTTGGGGGTTTGTTTGTTTATATTTTGGACCAAATTCACAAAAATCATTGGATAAAACCATTTAGAATGCTCCAGATTGCACAGTAGGGCTTTTTAAACCAAGATAAACACCAAGTAGAAAACATTCCGAGGGCCTCGTTTCAATTGAGTGTGCTTTGGCCACACTTCAAAAATTTGGGTCTAAAATGACCCACAGTCTTGAAAAATCCTGGGGACAACCCTGTGATGTAGTTTCTAACTCTACATTTCTCTCAAATTAAGAGTAACAAGGATTAGTCAACATCTTGTTAATTTGATTGTCACTTCCCAAGTATTATGCAACCTGTGCAAGCACTTTTCCAAAATAAAGCTGCAACACATTTTTGTTTTAAAAAAATTACTTAAAAAGGAAGATCACATTAAAATGCTCATTAATTATATCTTACTAAAATAATTTCATGATTAAAAGATAATATCTAAGCTTTTGAATAAGTTGGTTTCGTTGGTAAAAAATTTAAATGAGATTCCGTTAGCACTTGATGATTTATGCCAAATATTGTTTGCAGACAAAATGGTAATGGTTTCAGCTGAAATACTTGCGGGACTATATATCAGAAAGCTCTGATCCATCTCTTTGTTATCATAACCTTCTCAAAGAAAAACCATCTGGGAAACCCCATGACTGTAACACTCAAAGTACATCTTGAGGAGTACACGTACACAGAGCTCTGTCCTTTCATTTCAAGAATTAAGGCACATGTGGTGTAGGCCAAACTTTGATTCTTGGAAATCTGACTGGGCTTGTGCAATTGTTTATTTGTGTGTGTTTGTAGGGTTTGTTTTGAGAAGTTCCAGTATTGGCAAAACAGGTATAAATTGAACTGTTTAAGCCTAACAAGCTTCTCTGTCCTTCAGTTGTACTGTTATAGGCAAGCTCTAGCATCTTTATTATATTTGTTTGGATACTTCTGTGTTTAGGCTTTCAGTTCATAGAAATAACTATTTATCAAGAGTTCACCCAGACACAGTCATCCGCAACAATAACAGACATAGAGTTGTACATATCGCATTAATTACAGACAGTTCATACTGTGAAGATGACGCATGATCACGCATCATTATACATGTAACATCAAATGTTGAAATTTTTGTTTCATGCCGGTCCGTACCAAATAATTTATAGATTTTGACCAAGCACTGAACAGTCTGTATCGGGAGAATATTCCCAAAGATCTTTGTACTTCAAGCTCTATTGCTGCCGTGTAGCATCAGTTCTTCATGGATTAACAGCAAGACATTTCAACATGACCCAAGGAGACCAAATGCTGCTCCACCAACACAGGCTCTTTCATGCCAGTGCACAATCATGTGAATACCTCAGACCTGTACATCCATCCCTCCCCCCCCCCAACACCCCACCGTATCCTGAACATGCCATTGTAAGGCAAGAAGAGATGAATTTGCAATCTGATATTACGGCTAATGCTGCAGATTATTAGCGGCAGACAATTCATGGTGAGACTCTTGATCATTTTACACCACACCTAATTTGACAAATATCCTCCAGTCATTCTTCCTCCACCCATGCACTTAAGCAATTTGCTCTATTGACATTTCTGACTCAATCCAAGTTCTAAATTGACTTATCTCTTATTTATTGGCAGTCATCAAGCATTTTTGTAAATACTTACTGGTAGCTTTATTATCTTCCATCTCAAGGTAATTTTCTATTTTGCTCTGATAAATATTTTGGCATCCATTTTATTTAACAAACAATTTTCAGATTGAAAATACACACAACCAACAACAACTTTGATACATTTCTACATAATACTTTGTTTGGCCAGTGCAATTGAGTTGTTCCAAGAAGTAAGCTGCTCTTAAAGTTGATGAGACCAATTATCACACCATTAGAAGTATATATAATAGATATTTACATACTTTTCAAACAGCATGCTTACAATGCCCCCATTCAACGTTTTTCTGCAATCCAGAATTTCAACGACTGCCCTCCTTTTTACCAGTTATCCTCTAACATCGTTCATTAAAGTAAATCAAGTAACATCTTATCTTACTGCACAGACTTTTCCTTATCTTTAAAACATTAATCCAATAGGCCGATATATCCCACAAACTCAACAGGAAAATAAAGAAGGTGGAAATAAATGTCTAACATCATAATACAGCCCAGCATGAAACAATCTGAAAGGGGTTATTTCCAAGCACCAGATTATGACACTGTCAGGCCCAACATCACAGACATGCCGTCAACAATTTCCTGAAATGTTTTCACATAGGTTGATTCACTTCTCAGGATGTTGATCAAATTCTTCATAATTGGAAACTGCTGTGTCCTTGTTATATTGACTAAATATTAGAGGAAATTTCCCTGAAAGTTATATTTTTGTTTTCCATTCGCATTATGGCTACATGTGTTATGCTGAATTTTAAATAACAATAATAAATGATACAAAATAATCAACCAAGATCCTCCTGCAAAACTGGGACAATGACATGTGAAAAATAATTGCTTGACTTTATAGTGTTCTAAACACCTGATGTAACCTATGAAATATAGGCATAGATCTTGAATTTAGCAGTAAATTACAAATGGTTCCAACTTTAAACATAAGATGAAGAAAAAAAATCCCCCAAAGTTGCCTTTTGTTTAACAGCATACAACTCTGACCTAATTCTACAAACGGGGTGAACCAACTTACTATTTCTTTCAAAAGATATTTATTTCAGACTAGAGCAAACATAAACAATTTGATTTATGTACAGTCGGAACCCTGGACAAAAACATTAACAGACTTCTCAAATGCTTTAGGAAATTAAAAGTGAAACAAGCTACGTCTTCCAGAGCAACACAAACATCTATTACAGACTTATATTTAGAAGAATGATCAGATGAAGAAAACGGTTCTCTTGTTACTTGCGAAGACAAACATCTTTAAATGATGGGTTTTAGATTTATTGCATCATTGTAGGGTTAGAAACATGACCATAAATATGTCTCAAAAGGGTTGAAAACTTGATTCAATTTAAACGCGTCTGGGGATTTGATGACGACGATTTGGATTCTGAACCTTCTTTCATTACACAGGATGTGCTTTAAAAGCCATCACATCAAACATTCATGTGGAAGAGAAACTCGTTTTATGGCAGGGTATAGAAAAAGGAAAACACATTCTGAATGTAAACGTGCTGGAAATTAATTATAAACTGATTAAGCGGTAAACACATGTTTACCAGGACAAGCTGTATACATGTGTGTGTTTTAATGGGTTAACCTTGGTTATACTGTGCCAATTTTGATCTTCCTGAAAAAAGACATACACTCCTCAGTGTCACATTTATTGATATCAAGGTCGCTTGAGGTCAGTGGCTCAGTCTTACAGCATCCCTCTGTACAAATATACAGCCACAGCATGAACAGACCAGGACCCTGGCAAATCATACAGGGGCCTACTCACAATCACATGATGAAGGCTGGTAAGTTCCACCATGAGAAAAACACAGTTACTAACACTTTGTAGGCCGAAATTACTTATTTTTATGTGTAAAGACACTTGGTGTCAAGCACTAGCAGTTAGATTAGTGGTATAAGGGGATATTTGTTTGTCTCCTTGAGCTTGGTCACACTAAAAAAAAAACATTTGAATTTTTCATCCATTTGACTAATGAATAACAAAATGTGTAACTTCGGTGAAAAACAACAAACTAATTATTCAAGAGGAAATTGATGTTATGCCAGCAGAGTGCATTTGTATCAATTTCTTACAGCTAGTCTCTCAACTGGTCATTTTTTCATTAGTTTTGTTTAATTTCAAGTCATTTTGGAGTGTATGAATATGAGACCAACCCCTACACTTACTGACAAAGTCATCTGAGACTACAATTAATGAATGTCTGGCTGATGTTGGTGTATATCTGATTAGTTTGGTTTCATATTTCCTATGGAATCAATGTAGATTGTACAATACATGAAACAGCTGGCATGAGCCAAGGAAGGAAATACAAGACTGGAAAGTGAAGAGATGTCATTAGCTTGTGGGTACATACCATTGCAATCAAATGCACCGATTGAAAGAGAGCATTCCTACACATAGGCCATAAATACAAACCAGTCTACAATAGATCTGTGACCGTACCAGCCTACACATTGACACGCTGCACAACAACAAGATCAACATTACAGTAAGTAGGGTGTTTACTCCATTGAAGTTACTACAAACAAACAAAATGATCAAATGATCACTTACATTTCTTTGCTGAAGCACATAATAAATGTACATGTATCAAACATCCTGAATGTTGTCATCAAGCTATACTCTTCCTTCCTGGCAAGATGCCTTTTTTTTGGGGGGGGGACAAATGGTTGATTAAACATTATGTGTGAACGATCAAATGACAGGTCCAAGTATGTCTATCTTACTTCACATTGTCCCATAACTTATTTCTGATGAAAACAGTTCACAAACAATCTGGAAGAATAAACTAGGATAGGATAGCTACCACACAACTCGGAAATTATTGAAATGAAACAGGCTTTCATTTCAAGGGGATCCCCTTAACGGCGTTATAATAAACTCTTGCAATGAACTTTATTGGTTTCAGCGACATGCATGGAGAATCATATATGCATTGGCCATGTATATTATATACAGTGTTCTAGCCAGAAAAAAATTATAGAGTAGGGGCATTTATAAAATGTGAAATTTGCGAGCGCGAAGCGCGAAGCCTCTATGGCGTGGGGTCTGGTGCCCGCTCAAGGGCCCCGGAAATTGTTTACGCCGTAGATGCTCTCTGGTGCAATCTAGGCCACTCAGAGAAGTTTGTAACCCTTTAAATTCATCTGAATTATTTTAAACCCAATGCAGAAACTGCCTTATAAGTTAGTCCACATAATATTTTGTGACCCTTTTTTTTGTGATAACAGATCTGTAGGCAAATAAATACAAATAAACAGCAAAGTTTTCATTAGGTCATCACTGGTTTTATTGTAAAATGAAACTGCACATAATTTAGAGAACATAGCTATGTAAGCGTTACTGTAGCCCATACTCCGAATCCAGATTTTTGCTTTAATTTGTGCTTGCTGCAGAGCTTACAAAGCATACCTAATTTAGAAAACAATAAATCAAAATTCAATTAATTTGGTATGAAGAGGTGGTTGTCGTATTTAAAAAAATCTTTGATTATTTTCGATAAATACCTTTACTGTCCCATTGGCCATACAGTTAAAAATTGTTCCTTACAAACCTGTTTAATTGTATAAAAAGGTTTATTTAACTCTTTTTCATTTAAAAAAATAAATAAAATTTTTATTTTACGTTGTGGTCGCGGATTTAATAAGCCGTTCACGAACTGTTAAAAAAAAAAAAAAAAATGTCCCCATTAAAAAGCACCCAACAATGGCAATTTTGATGTACATAAAACAAATGCTACCGTCCGTCCCCAACCCCCTCCCTTCCCGAGTCCCTTTCCCCCGCTCTCAAACCATGCTAAAACCAGACTTTCCATCGCGCGCGCAGCGCGACAGCGCCCATGAAAAAAAAAAGATTTTGACTGGTGCTTGGCCAATTTTCAGTGGTAAACTGATTCACGACATGCAGCCAACCTGCACCCAAATGGCCATGTGTGACTAGACTAGCCATTGATGATCTGCCGTGCGTTATCTGTTCTGGCAAAGATGTATCCGTGTGGGGGTGCGTGAGGTTGCGTGTACATGTAGTAGATATAATTACGTACATGTCGAGTTGGGCAACTTGCTTGCTAAAACACACAACGATGTAATCGTTTTGCGGTGTTCATGGTGACGACGACGGCGTGATTTGGTAAGCTGACTTATGACGTATGGCATCGCGCTGCAATCAATGTTTCGTTACAAAAAAACATGTTGATCCACAATTTAACACAAAGAAAACGTTAAAAAAAAAAAAAAAACAGTTAATATTTTTAAAGCGTATCGATAGCGTATCGGAGGAAAAATAGCGTGTCGTTATTTTTCGATAGCGTGTCGGTCCGGCACGCTACTTACACGTAATGCCTGGCTAGAACGCTAATTATATATGGAGGTTGATATTACACACAGGTTCTTAATTGGCCTGTTGGAAAAACAAAAGCCTAAATATAGCTAACTTATTTACATCAGAACTGTCACGCAAGGCCCAACAGCGAGTCTGGGGTGCCAACCTCTTTTACAGAGTACATGTGCTACTGGACAGTCACAGAAACCATCTTCCTTAAGAAAATCGTTATTGCTTCTCATCCAGTTCCTTACAAATGATTAAATCAGAAGGATGGACATGGTATAATACATCATTTATTTCTTTGAATTACAACAACGATAAAACAAACCCGTTAACATTTTGGCTTTCAAGAAAAATTAAATAAACTTCTATTTTCTATGCTTTTATCATATTTTTTTTTCTAAAAAGTAAAACTATTTCAGTATACATTTTCGATGCAACATTTCCCAGAGCCTTTTATAATAAATAAAAAAGGGAAAATACCATGGCTAACTGAGGAAGGCCTCTGACCTTAGAAAAATGTTTTTTTTTTCCATGTTCCGAACTTGCAATATAATCAGTGTACAAATGAATGTTAATGATGGAGATTGACTGAGACACTTGAATGTATCAGGGCCAAGTGCCCGGGGGCATAAATACAAGTTTCATCAATTGCAATGAAGGTTATTTTCGTTCACAGGAATTGTCATTGTTATTAAGCCGCACTAGCCTCACAGTTAACAAACCAGTAGAAAACAAATCTTCCCGACTTCACCATTCCATCATACCCAACAATAGCCTATAACGCTAAAGAATGTAAGTATTTTAATACAAAGAATTGTTCCAGCCTATGGAACCCGACTAAAGTAAATACTTACATCTATCAAAAATCACTTTTATGTAGGCCAGTAACTCAATCTCCTTGATGTAACCCGTGGCTAGGTTCACCATTGAGAGGAGATCAGCTTTATGGCCACCACTGTGTGATGCTTTTATCCTTAACTGAACCTAGAACTTGATAACAAGGTACAACATGTCTCTGCTGTACAATTGATGAAAAGGTTTAGATTGTGGACAGACAGCGCTGGATAACAGTTTACAACTATTGGTGGTGCCAGTGACTACTGGGTGGTAGGCTGTAATTTATGCTCTTGGTAAGTTATAAACAGCACCCCCCCCCCCACCTCCACACACACACACACACACACCATTGGAATATATGGAACTTAGATGTTGTTTAGTGTAAAAAAAGCTGAATTTATGAGAATAAAAAAAAGCGTCTGCTCTTCCCTTGAAATTTATTAATGTCAATATAGTGTAATGAAAAGAAAGTAGTTCCTAGTTAAGTATTTTTTGTGTTCCACACAACATATGCGAGGACCTGCATAATGAACGCACAATGAAAGCACAAATGTGCACTGCCATTCTCCTTTATAAATATAGGTATACTGATGACAGCATTTGCCAGCCAAAGAACATGGTGCCTAAACTAATCTATGCCTAAAACATGGGAAATAGTTTATTAGAAACTGACACATTTACCCAACAAAAGCTTGCAATCAATTAAACCACCTGAAATTGCATTGGTCACCATCCTGCACCTAATCATAGCCTGGTACATGTATGTAGTTCAATATTTTTACAGACCCTATCTGCACAATGGGCAGACAATTTTAGTCCAGGCTTACCAGAAGAGCCTTTGTCAGCTGTTAGGATGAGTGAGTGACAGTCCATGAGGTGGATCAACCCTAAGGCTGATGAATAACTATTGTCTCAGCTCACTCAAGGCCAAACCAAGGGGGTTGGCAGGATAGTTCAACTCAGAGATGCTTCAATGCTTCAACATTGTGTGGCCACAACAGGGGGCAGTAAGATCCTACATATAGTTCCATTGCTCTCATTGCTTCTTCAGGCAGGATTAGGACATCCTTGGACTTCAAAATGCATCTTCTCTGCAACCCTCAATGCCTTCAAGATCTGCTGTGACCAGCAATTACGTCAGATCACATAAGTTCACAAAGAACTTCTTGCCCTCGCAGAATGTTCCTCTTTGTTGTTTCCATTGGCAAGTGTGACAAATAAGGACAAAGGCAATTTGCTCTGAATTGTCATTTTGTTTGGACTGAATCGGATGAAATGTGACAAGGCTGACCACAGACAAGCGAAGTTCCAGAATACTTGGTAAACTTCAAATAGAGGAAATGCTTACATGTTAGACAGTTGCTTTGAGTTACTGGGGTTGTACCACGCTGAACAATTTGAACAACCCGTCTTGCCTGGATCCATATCAACTTTTACAGAAGCAAACCTATCAGCAGTATCAGTATCAAGACACAGAGTTCAACCATTCAATTGTATACAAGTCTGAAAGAGATCTGACTGGCATCACAAAGCAAAAGAATATGTGACTACCAACCGATAAATCCACGATTGTATTCACTGTGTTGAAGGTGAGTACCTTTGCATGCTGTCGAAAAAAATTTAAACTGTAAAGAATGGACCGCACCCAACTGTCAACACCTGTACGATAAAAAATACATCACAGAAGTATGCTGTGCATTGTGCAATACCTTGTGACATGTACAAACTGCTATGCAATTATATTTCCAGTCATACTGTTGAAAATATAGGGACAAAATGTAATGTTGACATAGCATGGACTTCCCCCACTTGTGGCTATTTAGGAATATTATCTCACAAGTTGCATCATGTATATCATTGTGCATGAGTCCTTCACTTGCAGCCAGTTTGTTTTTGTCAACGTGTCTGAACAAGCAGTAAGACCTTTGCCTGGTGGCCTATTTAGTCCTCACTACTAACGGTGCATTATTTGCATAAGACTGATATAAACAATAATGTCAAGTATAATTTGTCTAGGAACTTTATTATAAAAACAGGCCATAGTTATTAGACTTGATCTACATGTTATAAATTATAAAATAGTCCAGATTTCCTGAACTCTTTTAGTGTATGATACATACTGTATGTGCATCTACTCAATGATTAAGACACACTAAGTGAAGTGTTGTAGTTACACCATCTTTAGAATTCTTTCCAAGTTAACTATCAACTTCCTCCAAAAAGACCCAAATGACCTTTGGTATGACCCCGAGTTGTGCCATCCCACTGGTCAGCAAGGATTGTTTGGGAGATAATATCGGTAGTGGTGGATTACTGTCCAGAGAGTCACTCACCCAAGAGGATGATTGAAGAGGGTGTCAATATTTAGGAGATCAACTTCTTATTACTTTCATCCTTGGAACATTAATATCGTCTGCTTTTTTGCCGGCTGCATTTCCAGCACTATTTAGTACAAGGTAAGAATTACAGTAGGTAAGAAATGTTCTCTTTAACTTTATTGTTTAATTAATTCACGTTTGTTACTTGTGTAATTCAAAACATCATTCTCCAAGAAAAGGTACTTCCGTATAAATTTGATTTGAACATTATTTATTGAGTACATTATCTAGCACATTATTTAGAACATTGATTATTGATACATGCTTCAGCCCATAAGTCATTCTAAAATATTGTAATGAGTTTCATTTTTTGATTCACTACAACTTTTTGAAATAGCCTTTGTTTCACTCTTGCAAATCTGAACAATATTTTATTTCATTCTTGTTTTTTGTTTCTCCTAATACACTAAATATGTAGTTCATAAAGTGCCACATAACAATGTAGTATTACGGCCAATGACTCTTGCGATCTCAAAAGTGGATGAAATCATTTATAGATTTACAATGCAGAAAAAAAAGAGGTCAGGATGTCCAGACAAAATAACTTGAGACGCGAGGAAAGGGGGCTGATAAATGACTTAGCGTATGCAGCCTACTCGTTTTCCCCCTTACATGATCATTTCAATGAACCACATAAACCATACATGCTTAATTTGCTGCAACAAGCTTTGGGCAATTTCCCCTATATAATTAGCAGGGTAGAAATCTGAACATGGCATGGCACAGATGCAGAAGTAACCACACACTAATCTCACTCTTCCTGCCATACATTAAACATGCTGCCATTTTGTCTGATGGAGTTTCATTGGCTTAAAGTTTACTTAGGAAGCCCAGATTACTTGTAAACCAAAGCTGTGAGCAGCTGCCCCTTGCCCCCCCCCTCCTCCTGTAAAGTCAGAATAGATGAGTTTATGGTAACACTAACAGAGAAACAAACCCAGTGATGTAAGATAAATTAGATGGATCCGTGATAGCTGAGAACCTGGTAATTTGCTTTATTCAATGACTCATTTGTGTTTTTCTTTAGTTCAAACAAACTGGACCTGGAGGTTGGGGGAAAAGTCCCTGGGTATTGCGTCATCACCAACACTTAATCGATTCTATAGATATATCACTGAATCTAGTGCAGTGATCGTGCCCTAGTCCGAGATATTTGTTGTACTAAACAGAAATAATGCCCATTGGCATCAGACACTGATCATTGACACCTCTAACAATGGTCCCATAAGACCAGGGGTATGGTCAACAAATAGAATACAACAGTATTTTACATATTTAACAATGGGTCAATAAAAGTTCATGGATGTCCAATGGGAGTTGTGGTGGAGAGATAACTGATGATTATCTGTAGCTATGTCTGAAGCTTCAGTTAAATCATTGGACTGTCCCAAATGTCCTCTAGCCTTGGTTGCCTCTGGCTATTACTCTCCCTGTGGTTCTCAAGGTTGCTGGCTACACACGTTCTTTTCATACTGTCTCATCATGCAGTGTGTGTACAACTGGTAAGACCATTTTTTTGCCCCTGCAAAACTACAATGTATTTGTCTATGGTGCATCATGTGCCCTGTGTTTCTGATTCCCATGAAAACATACAGATCTCCATAGGGTTGAGAACTACTCAAGCATCATTTGTTTTGAAGGAATTATCAACATTTTAAATTACACTGACGAAAAGTATGGGATTCTCTCAGCTATCTAAACAGTAATGTACCATTTCAGAGTGTATCTTTGTAGTTTGCTACACTTCATAAGACATGTATTGACGCTCTACGTCATGTACATGTCTGAACAATGTACTACTAAGGCTTCCCATATATGCGCAAATGTAGTAACTGTTGTTGTAGAGTGTAAATAAATTTGGTTACACTTTACTAATTACAGGTTGCAATAGTTTTATGTTCAAGATGCAATGTGCTGTTTTGGTCACTTACACCATGCCCCAGAATTAAATTAGGTCGTTAACATTTAAAACAAAACCACAGATACAAATAGAGACTCCAACAATTATACTCCCACATTACAAATCAGGATATTTATAGGATTTAGGCATGTGGAAATTCATGGAAAACCTTGGGAAGTAGTCTCGTGGATTGGTTTTACCAACAGGATGTTTGCGTGTCTAGTGGTCAATGAATGATCCAATTACATCATGAGTTCCTGTAGTAATTGTAAAACAAACTGTGTACAACCAGATGAGACTTGCCAGCACAACACCAAAACGAAGCAGAAAATTGAAAGTTCGGAGTTGTCGGTAATCTCAAATTCTGCTAGTCATCAGCTTTCAAATAGTCTTACTGTCAGTTGTTACCCCATTCATATTAAACTGGACTGCAAAAGGGTAGAATTAAGCTTTGTATAAATATTTTACTTTGCATGTTTTTATCACCTAAAGTTTTATAAGTTTAGGCCCAGTGTATAGATTATTATTAAGTTAAATAACAATCAGCATGTATCTATACTCTATGCATTGTAATCCTATTGTAACAGATAGTAAGAAAACAGTAGTGTACACATCCTAGACTAGTAAACAACCACAAGGAATAGACAACACATGGGTAATTTACATACCTTCCTTTCTCAAGTGTCTGAAACAAGTTTGAATGTAATTGATCAAATAACAGTTTCCAACTTAAAGGTCAGAGTCACTCCTGTGCTCGGACCAAAGTTCACCCTCACATGTGTTGGTTACTAATAACCAGCAGAGATCAAAACAAACAGACTGTATCTGAACTTATCCTTTAATTATGTCCCTGAACTTCACTTGGTCTGCTAATGAAAATCTGAACAACTCTTTTTTGTGGTTTTGTTGTTGTTATTTATTTTATTTTTTTGCTTCTGTCCATATATTTATAAAAAAATTACAAATGAACTTGATTTCCCCAGTAGAACAGTGTGAATAATAACTCACACCTTGAGATTTGCGTACACAAATAAATGAATTGTTTTCAGAGGAAGCAACAGCTCGGTATAAGTTTTGCTGTAACTTGTACTTTTACCAAAACATTTTGACCAAACATTTTGAGCATGTGACTGAACAGTGAAACATCTTACATGTTCATGAAAATGTTTAGTTTTATTGTAAAACCTTTAAAGAAGTTGTTTCCACTTTACCACTAATATGTTATAATTGCTTCCCACTGTAAAAACTGTGGAGGTCAATTCAACTTGACAACTGGTAGCAAACCCTGTGCTGTAGGCCCAGTTGTCAAAATCGTCTGGCCCTGGTCTGACTGAAAGGGGTACTTTGAAGTTCCCACCAGGTAGGCTGACCATGGGCTGATGAGGTGAGGTGACCCATCTGGTGCCATATGGTCCCCTGTACAGGTGCGGCCAATTAACCTGGTCATTAGTAACTGTTGAACAAGGCCCAATTATGTGATATCTGTGATGGCTGATTCAATCCAGATGCAAATGGGCAGATTGTTTTACATTTGTCCAGATTATAAAGTTAGAGCATGGTTAGAGCACAGAGTATGCATACATCAAGCCAGGGTTGGAATAGAGCTGCTTGTTAAATCCTTTAGGGTTCAAGATACTTTTTTATTAAAATTACGTGCCGTAGTTATGTGTGCATATTTTTAGTCCTACAAAAATACTTTAAACAGCCTTGACATAAGTTTCTGTACAAAAATTACTGTAGTACTAGAGTACTCATTACCTCAACCTTGGAATTTGGCTCAAAGTTATTGATGGGGACCAATGTGAAGATAGTCTAACCTTTCAAATGTCAAACTTGCCTACTGGCTGATCATTTTACATATCATCAATGGTTTTGTGCATTACGTGTCATGCCAACACGGTCAATGCAGTATGTGTATTCAGTAAGTACACCACTCTTTTAAAAAAAAAAAAGTTGAAGGAGCAGTTTAAAAATGGAGATGGAGAGAACGCTTCACCATGCAATAGTAAAACTCACATAGCAAACTTGTGGGTCATTAACACCTACAGAGTCCCCTCACACTGGGGGCCAACAGATTGATCACATGGTTGTTTATTCCGTAAGCCATGTGCTCTGTAAATTGTGGCACTAGCTTCCACATGGTGCCATTTCCCATTGCAACTCTGTGATTGATGTAAATTCTACGTGAATGTTGTCTATTCCCGCACTGGTTTTTTTAGTAGTATTTCCTGCCCCGGATGAGACTTTGCTATCTAGTCACAAATGATGAGAGAGATCCTGAGCATATGACCCTACTTCCACTGCAAAGTCAAACTCATGTTACGTTTTCCCATACACAAGAAACAGATGTACTTCATTACTCTTGGAAGTACCTGGTCCACTCCTACTTTGCCAGGTTGGAGCAGACAAAGCACCACACAACATAATAACTTACAACTTAGTATTTCTAGCGTCAAACTTTTCACAGATTTGCAGACTCCTACATTACTGTAAAATGACTATATTTCTTAGAATAAATGCATTTTAAAACTAAACTATTGGAATCATTATAAACTATTTGTAATGTATGCGTAAAAGCACTAAGTTGTAACTTCCCTCAAAAAGGATAGAAAAGATTAATAAGCTGTCTTCCATAAATAGTGAACATGAAGCAAATTGAGAACAATTGAAGGAATATATGATTGAATGCTACATTGCTACCCCCAAACCACACTAGGTCCTAGGCAAATAGTAGAAAGGAAATCCACTTATGTTATAATGAACAGCTTAAAGTTTAGATCCAGAGTTCCTGGCAGGACATAATGATGTCATAACTATAGGACAGGTACCACACCCTATCTTCATTGTGGGATTTGTTTCTGTTGTAGAGCAGTATCTGATTTTGGGCTGTTTTACAAGAATACAGAGGATATAAATTGGTAAGATTCAACTTTTATTTAATTTTCTTAGTCTAGATCACATGTAAAAGTATGCAGTGGATACTTCAAGCCTTGTTGAACTGGTTCTCAATTTGGGTTTTTGAAGAAAAAAAAAGTTTAAAGTATCGTCCTGATTTTTTTTCAACATTATTGCCGCAGCTGGCAACTGGCAACTGCAGATGCATTTGAGGTAAAACTAGTGGACTTGCTGGTACTGTGTTTTGCATTGTTATTGATGGAGGGTCCAGGAGATGAGCTGTGACTGAAATTTAAGGTATCCATTAGAACAAATTTGTCAATCTCCTTTGACTCCATTCACAGGGAAATGTTTTGTTTCGTTTGGCTGAGTGATGGACAATTAAATTAATGTGTATGAGGACAGGAGGAAATTGTGTTTGAGAAGTTATAACTACGGCAATCAATGTTGTTTAAGGACAAAACAAAAGAGGTGATACATTCAAGACATCTCCACAGACACCAAGACCAAAACGAAAATCAGTTTATGACTCACAGAATTGATTTTGTGTACATGTTTTTCACTGGTAGATGCCTCAAAATTGACAGAATAAGTTCAGCTTGTGAATAGTAAGACGTGGTCTCCAGTTTCCGTTAATACTTAAACTTTGAAAGCCGACCTGTTCCGTACTAGCGATAAGGCCGTTTGTAGCTGAGCGCCTGACGATGACCAGTTCATGACCTGATCATGGCGCTTAGCACGCCATCTCTGAGTTAACCGAGGGAAATCGAAAGACAGATAACGGGAAAGAGCTGAGTGATGAATAAACTTGCTTGTGCTTAGTTTGTGTCATTTTCAATTTAGCCAGCCACTCCAAATGGGCAGAATTCGTCACACAGTGATGATCCCCACAACTGTTTCAGAACTCCGGTTGGGGATGACAAAGTCTCGACACATTCAGTCTTAAACTGCACATTGCATCCTCATGTCTGTGTGGATGCACTGCATATAGCTGCCTGCCTAAAGCTGAATGGAATATCATAATTGTGCTTTGATGGATGAATAGGACGAACATTAATTACTTATTGTGGGATTTTGTGGATTTAGCCAGAGACATTAAACTGTTTCAGAGGACTTTGGATTTATCAACCAAATAGCAGTAAGTGTTTTTTTATATCTTCCAAACACACAAAAGAGAGTATACATTGCTTGGGCAGTTTTTTGGGATTACTGAGTAGGCATGATATATTTGTGTAATACCGAACAATACCAAGAGCTGTTTTTGAAATACCAAAACACAGACAAGCTCAGCTTTCAATTTCAATACTGCGATATAAACCCAACCGTGACCGCATGAGCTGCAACCTCTACAAAAAACAGTGATCGGGTCCAGATCTGTGTTTCAACAGAATACTCTTTGCATATCTGTAAATCCCATTTACACACTTGTAGAAGCCCATTATTGTAACTGATACCACCATTACCAGCGATTCATTCACCCAATGCAGTGTGTTTATGTTTGTAGTCTCTAGCCTTGCTAAGCAGCTGCAGGCAGCCAGCAAGAGATTCACACTGACCAAGTTCTGCGCCACAATTTGGGTGCGTCACCTGTAGAGGGCACCACAATTTTGCAGCACACTCTACCAGCAGCTCAAATAAATTGCGGCAACGAGCATCAACCAGTGGCAAACCACTGATAATCTCTGGCAATTAGAAAATCACAAGACTTTCTGCAGTCCCTAAAAATCCTTAGATAACTTTCGTTGTGAATATTTTCGTCAGTTACAAGTTTTCTTAATTTTTTAGAGGATGACATTATCTTTTCATTCTTTTGAATGTTTGGCACAGTTTTTTTTGTTTGCTTTACCAAACTGAAGCTTTGAGGTTGGAAACATTAGACAGATCAATTCAGATTTGGAAACAAACGAACGAAGTAAAATATTTGCTATGTATACATGCTAGACCGTGGGTGCACCAGGGCATGCGATCGCAGTTCCTCAAGTCAACAGACTGCATGCATGTAACTTCTTTTGTTTTAATAGCCCCACCAGAAAAGTTCTTGGTAGTACCGAATACCATGGTATTTTGATGAGTGTATACCATGGATACCCAAAGCTGAATACTTTGTACAATACACATGTTTAGTGACCAATGGGAGATGGAACTGTCCCCCTTTCAATTGCTAGCCGGGGATACAATATGACGGTGACTATCATGGTCAAAACTGAAATGTTTTAACAATTTTATTAAATTGTTTTGACTGAAAAGTTGTCATGATATCATTCACATTTCATGAAACATTTTGGATACACATGTACAAGTACTATTCCGCCAACAACCCCACCAGTTGGATCACAGTCCAGTTAACCATATTCATCAGTCTTCATTTCAGACGTAAGTTTTTTCATGTACCCGGCCTTGCACCAGAAAAATAGTTAGGTAAAGGTTTCAATTTTTTTCATCAGTACCACTTGTATAGTAAAGCAAATTAACATTGCGAAACTTTAAAATTTAGCTGTGTTTATTACTTCAATGGTAGATATTAACAATGGTCACTCTCAAGATGACACATGTCTAACTTGGCCACTTTCAACTAGCATCCTGTTGATTACTGCAAATAAGGAATTTGATTTTACTGGTCCTTAGGGTTTGGGGTTTAATTACCAAGGACAAGTTTGAATACTGTAATGGTGGGTACACCTTCCAAAAAACACAATCTGAACCACACAGATGGCTATCACCTTTAGAAAAAAACTTGCTTTTTCCCAAAAGATTGAAATATTTCAACATTGACGATTCTGAATGGCCCCCTTAGCTCTCTAGCCTTTACGCTGCTCAATGTCCCATGACAGGGGACAGCATTGGCGATGCTACATGATACCGAACGGGAGGAAGGCCTTCATGCATACGTTAGCATCCTACAAACTGTCCACTATCATCAAGCGGCGTGTCATGGCCGAGCAGTTAAGAGCATTGGACTCATGCTCTGGTGTTTCTGATCTGCAGAGTGTGGGTTCGAGTCCCGGTCGTGGCAGTTGTGTCCTTGAGCAAGATATTTTACAATAATTTCTTTGTCCTTCGGATGGGACATAAAGCCATTGGTCCTGTGTACTAAAATTGGTAGTGCACGTAAAAGAACCCAGATCACTTACTTATCGGGAAAGAGTAGGGGTTAACCAGGCTTGTTAGCTACAATGATTAAGTTCACTTATAAGGCAACCTTGGTTTCATTACCAGAAATATCTAAATAATAGGAAGAAGTCAAAAAAAATGTCTACAAACTAATAAAATTAAAACTGCTGTATTTTAAAAAGCGGATCTACCATCATTGATCCTGCTTGAACTACATCACAAGATTATGGTCAGACACCTTTCTCGTACATGGTGTACAAGAGAGTGCAGTGTACACATTACCTGAATATTAGGAATATCTGCACTGACCATGTCCAAAACAATTTATGAGCGAGACATCCTTCAAAATGTATTACGTCAATGACTTCTCCTAATGAGTTTCTACTTAGTTACACATGACACATGTTGGGTAGCTGTTAGCCCGGTTAATTATGGGTGTGTTCAGGAAACATTCACTTTCACAAGTATTACAAAGGGAGTTATGATTTTTTAATCAATAAGAATTGAACCCAAGGTGATCACAAGGATGACACTATCCTGGGTCCCAAGGACAAACTGAAGAGGATACCAACAGTTCACTGAACAAGGTTGCGTTAGTTGACAAGTTATTGGCCAAATCATTCACAAAACTGTTGCATAAAATTAAAAAGAGAGAGATGCAAATAATCTACATGAAACAAACAATCTAAATGAGATGAAAAAACGAACACTTTAGCTTATCTATACAGTCATGTGTACACAGTTTATAGAAAACCTTGTCAAAACTCATTAGGCTAATTACACACAGCGTAAAGAATTACAAACTGAAAAATGACTGTCAGAAACAATGTCGGCAAATACAGACAAGAGAAATTTAATTTCTCCATATGCCCAAACACATGCTGGCATGTTGAGAATTGAAGACGTGTATACGTGTATCTCTAATATTCAAGTCTGTTTCATTCATCCGGAACAATTATTGGCCACATGCCTGTGCAGTCTGTATGATGGAAACTTATATAATAATCATAGTGACATAAGTCCAATTCAAGAGATTTTTCCTTAGCCAGAGATGCTGCACAGCTGAAGAACAGTCTTGCAAGGATGGTTATTGATTGGTCATTGACATCACAGCTTATTATGTTATGGTTTTGTATTTGGCACCGTAGTGTGCCATTTCGTAGAACCAAATTTTGGACTCCACTAAATTACGAAACGTGTTAGTTCACAAAGTTAAAGGAAAACCACACAATGTTGAGGGATATTTGTGTGAATCACTTTATCCTACTTAACCATATTCATTTCATAAAAAATGCTTTTACAGCCCACAGCAATCAATCCGAAGGCAATGTGTCCTTTCAAGCAGGCAACACCTTCTCAAAAGGCATTCAAAAAAATGAAGCTCACAAATTTGTTGGTAACTTTCCATTAGTCGTTTTTCTTTTCGCAAAAGTAAGGGTACAGCATTTTTGCCAAAAGGTTAGACTGCCTTAATTTCAGAGGGCTACATGTGCATTCCTTTAGCGATATCCAAAATTATGAGGTCATACTTCCCCCCAACTGTCACTACAGATTTTGTCATAATGCCTGTCCATTTTGCGTGCAGCTGAGTTCATGGATGTGACGACTTTAAGTAAACTGGAGCCATTCCAAATTGACTCATGGTTTTCTCACTTGGTATTCTAAATCTTAGGACTCTGGTATAAGCTAAATGGAATGGCAGGCCCAATAGCATCGATCGATTTGTCTTTGCCATTGTCTTTAACATTGATCGATCGCACTTTTCCTGTCGAAGGATCACACTTTTCCATTGGTGTAAAATTTCTGATTGCAAAAGAGCTTTAAAAAAAAGACCAATAAAGAAAGACTGCCTGACCGAGACCAACGAATGTAAATCAATGAATGTATATTGATGTGCAGACCATGTCCATAAATCAATGCATTCACGATGACAAATGAATAGACTGATGTACGTAAAACGATGAACTATTTTTTTTTCCACACAGAAAATACCACCAGACCTCATTATGGCCAATCTACATTACATGCATATTCATGATTTGGGTAATCCAAACAATGAGCAAAACTACACACTGCATACATCAACTAGGCAAAAGGAGCAGTCTATGAATGCGAGTTACAGCATGGAGCTATATAGACCAAGGGGAAAACAATCTCATTGAATAAAGCAACAAGTCCATAATTGTGACAAACTTTAAAACGAATCGACAATAATCATTTCGGTTGTGGATCTGTGATTTCAGTTCAACTGTCCCGGAATGGGTATACAGCACTGGTGTATAAAACAAAGTGCAGCATTAACCACATTGCACTTAAAAATATTGTCAGTCATGACTGTTGTGGAAAAAAGTCTTTCTAGTTTACCTTACTTTCCCAGATAGACCACTTTATTTTCCAGCTGTGTACGATAATTTTTCTTGATCTTCCTTTGGAGATTCCTGAGTTAAGTTTTTTGTTTTTCTGATTTATATGGATACATTATTGCAGTTTTATTGTGTCTGTTCCAATACTTGTGAAAGTTTATCAATGATTTCCACTGGGTTGATTGCTTTTAGAACTTTCACTGTGCTTGTCAGAAAACCCCAAACCCTGGTATTCATCCAGTGTTATTCCTAAAGAATGCCACATTGGAGACAGTCACTAAAAAGTGAACAACGGTGGATCTAAGAATGCTAAATACACGATAATATTAAACCAAGTCACTCTGGTATTATTGGTCTTGTTAATTTGGTCTACTCCAATCATTTCTTCTTTCAAAAATGCTGTCGATCAACAGGGAAAGTGCAATCAATCAAAGTAAAAGTGCGATCGATTGATGTCAAAGACCTATTGATTGATGCCAAAGTCTGAGTGATGTCTTGATTGGAGTTTATGCCTGTTTGGTTTTCCTAGCTGTCACTGTTGTGGATAGGATAATGATACTGGGGCCTCAATTCTTCACAGTTATGGTATTTAAAAGGGTACTTATAAACGCTTAGAAGTAAACAGTGAATAAATAAGTAACTCTGGAAGCTATTTTGTGACATGTTTAAATGATATGACATCACTTCAGAATCCTTCTCCATGCATCAAAAGTAAAGTCTTGAGTTGTTATACCCCTGAAATTTTTCTGAACTAAGGCACATTACATGACAGTATCACAAACAGGTCTGTTCATATAACATATAGCACACCACCTACAACAGGGCACTTTAACGATCACCTTAACTGAACACCTCAGCCTTGGCATTCAATAAGTGCAAGTTCTCCGAAATGTTTTTCGAAAGATTAAGTTGAAGAGTAATTTTTGGAGGCATCAAGGTTACAAGACTACATGCACATGTGTCTAATAATGGTGATTATTAATTGTCACTTTTATTTTCATTCCTTAAATGTAGGCCTACATACGAAGGTACCAGATAATATCTAAAATCCACCATCAGCTATAGTATTTTACTTCATCCTGGCAAACAAAAATGACCTTAGCCTTGTGATTCTAAATTTGCTCAGATTATATTTGCTTGACTTTTGACATCGTTTTGCACCACCGAGAGTGCCATAAGGCACAAGACAGAACTCGTGTGTGTTCTCTTAATCCTTACGAACCAAGCTGACAATATGTGTCAAAAGCACCCACAGGCTAACATCAATTTTGAACCCGTCTGCATTCAATATTCCTATTTTAGTGGACACATACAAGTTACCAGGTCAGCTGGTGTCACAGACAGTACTTGCCTTGCGGCCAGGATTTATTCTATCAACAAGTCTGAATTAAATGTGGACATATGTGTTATTTTACACCTGTAGGGCCTCTACTTCTTTCCCTTGCAGGGTTTAGGGAAGAAAATTAAACATTTAGATAACTCAATTAAGTAAGTGTAAGTTGTTGTTGAGAAAAAGGCTAATGACAAGACAAATTGGTAGAGTTTAACCCCAAAACATGCAAGCAAACCAAACTACATTGTTGTAGGAAAAACTGTTCAATAGATAATTATCACTTATCACACCAAGTGTATAAAAATATTATTTCCTTGACTAAAGACCAGTTTAAGTTAGACCAGACATAATTGTGTGGATTTATCTGTGCTCAACTTACTTGTCAGGGTATTCTACCATGGGTTACTGACATTTGTGTTTAATTATCAACATTCCTCACATCTATTAGACTGGTTCCTGCATCAAAGATCTCTTTATTCCAATGGTTCAATGACCACCAAAAGAGTCATTCTAGTTATTGAGTCTTATTGAGTTATGGCCTACAAAGTTTTTCAATACATGTCAGGAAATTGGGACAAGCCTACGGGCAAACCTATATTTGATCAAGCAGAAACAGAAACAGAGAAGCAAACAAGAGATGTCACCAAATTTCTGTACATATATTCCAACAAACTGCTACAGCAATTGTGAAAAAGAAAATTCAGAGAATTTCCCAAAGGGGCTCCTTCAAATGAAAGGTAATAGTTGGCTTTCTGTGATGCATTGTAGTTTTTGAACTGGTCTTGGTATTTAGTATTCAGTATCATTGTACTGGAAACATGAAAGCATCAATTGATGATGGTCATACCTTTTTGTCTCAAGTCCCGTCACACTTTGTGAAGGGAAACACACATGATTCAAGGAATAAAAACGGAGGATGGGCTTCAAAAGAGGGCTGTCTGAGTTGTTTCTGGTTTTCAGTTATCAAGGGAAAAGGAAATATGGATCTGAATTTCAGTCCTTCTCCCCGTTTGCTTAAGAAAACACAGTTGAGTTAAATGCGACATGACAAGGAAGGCAAACTCAAACGTGTAATAATTAGGTCATCGCTCATTAATAACAGATGCAGGATTTAAAGAGCCACTATGCTTTATCTGCTCTTCAGAATCTCAATGGCTGACCCAGTTTACAACCACATAGAACAGAGAAAGAATGTTCTCAATTTGCTTGCATAACAAATGTTTCTAAGGCCAGTTTTCTGAGTATATAGCCTGTTCCTCCCCTAACACAGAAGTTTAATCTAAGTATTAATATATTGAACTGCACTCTCTCAGAGCAAAAGTATGAAGGAACAAAAACAAACATGTATGAATAGCCAAACTGAAGCACATTCAATGGTGTACAAAAGAGACAGCTTTGAAATGTTGCCCCTTGGACAACTTAACTCCAAGGTCAACCAGCGAGGTCAAAATCAATAAGTGGCCACTTGACTCATAAGTTTATTTTTCTATGTTTAATACCTCTTGAACAGAATGGGCTATTGTTACACCAAGTACCACATGCGTGATCGAATGATCAAACAGTGGTCTGAAAGCAACTTCTAACTGTTTTTGTATTTAGCAAGGGAATTATGGATGTATTTATAGGGTCAGGGACAATGTTTAACATATTAGTAGTACATTTAACTTAAAATGACCATGGGAGAGCCAACTGGAAAGCCAATAACAGTGGCTATCGACACAAGTACACACATGCATGTTTAATACAGTAATAATTTGTACTAATGTGAATCATGCTTTGATGACTATTTTATGTATGCTGTCAAACAAAAGGTATGTGCTATTGTTTGTGATTGTATTTATTTCTGAATGCAAAGCCTGGTTTTTGTTCAATTGCATCCACTGTGTGTTCGGAGGAGTTTCCACTGTTATGTACCATTATACCACAAAGCAAATAACAGATTGCACTGAACAAAGAGAAAATCTAACAGTAATACAGTGATGCCTTGTTTCTGTCCAAAGGAATTCATTTCTGAATTTTTGACTCATAATTCTGAAAGGTGTTTAGTTTAAATGTAACTGGGATTTTTTAGATCAATGTGAACAGTGTACATGCTGACATTAAAGACACACCATTGGCTATTTCAATTGCTCCTTTGAAAACTTATTAGCAGACCGTGTTATATCTGTCTATCCCCACTCAAAACTAATTTTGTGACAAAGAACAGTTTTTATGGACATATACAGAGTACCTCAACTATTAACTGTTTATGAGTCACAGTATAAAGCTTGGTGGATCTTTTGATGAACATTGTAAAACTCTGAGACTCCCAAATAATAGCAATTAATGAGGCAAAGGAATACCGCCAATGTGCCTCTTTGGTGGCAGTGATCCGTTATGCGGCCTTAATGGGGGTTTGTCACAGTCTTGGCCACATGCAACAATAGCCAGGTATCTGATACCTGATTAGTGTGGGATTTTGGACAGGTTTTCATCCAATAATGTTAATCCTCAGGTGTTGGGGTGGTCCGCTCCTCAGGGCAGCTGTTGTAGCCAAACATGCTCTCTTCGACTCACAATGTCTTCAACACCAAAGCCACTTTTTTGGCTTGGAGATGAAGGTGTTAGGTGATAGATTCATGGCTAGACAGTGTCCATTACTTAGTACTGTTAGTAAAACTCTTAAACCTTGTACCCTGGGCCTTTTCTTACGCTTGTCAGATCCCATTTGGGGATAACTGTAAGTATTGGGGCAGCTGGGTGTAGGTTTAAGGCTGATCTTCAATACCACTCTTGAGAGGGGGTAAAACCCCTTGAAATAATCTCCCACACCACACTCTGACAATAACGCTCACTCCCAAGACGCTTGTGTGTCCAGCAACTTGGCATCCTCCCACCCACCACCAAAGATTAACTCACACTAGCTCTGTAAGTCGGCAAACTATGTACATATTGTTGACAACATCGAAGTTGGGCGGAGCTAAGCCAACAAACATTTACAAAGACTTTTGAAAAAATATACATTTAGTACTGCACAGATATTCAAGTGAGATTACCATTTGGACTGTGGCTTGTTTTTTGTACACTCAACACAAATGCATACTGAAAAATCATCACAGCTGTGGATACACGCTTTGAAAGAAAACGAACGCACGTTCAACCAAAAATTTCTACTCCCCATGCAAATCCATTAAGAAGGTACCCCTTATGGTACCCCTTATGGTATTTTGGCAAAAGGCCCAGAGTGCAAAAGTAGTTCTAGCAGGGTGCACAAGCAGACAACGTTTGAACATAGTTTTAGTTTAACCCCGCAAATGGCAAAGTAGTATGTGATGACATCATTGGCAAGTGGGACTAAGATCCAACAAAACCCAGGGAGACAACATTCTGTGTAAGTTTTTAAAACGGGATTCTGAGTAAATAAATTATCAGATTCTGCACAAAGGGCCAGAGTACATCAACAAAAGAAAACAGTTTCAAACAAACCATTGACTCTGGACAGTGTTCTTTTTCAAGCACATTTAGCCTATTTGTGCGATGGCAAATCCTGTCCTGAACAACAACTCAAATGTTCCACTGATTGTTTTACTTGCCAAATTGTTGCAAAGTTTCTCCGAAAGAGAACAGCATAATTTTTAAGACTCATGGTAACATGTTTAATAAGAATGACACATTTTTGACAGCTGCACATGAATGTGGCCAACTTCAGTTTTGACAACCATTTAAATGCCACTTGAATGGAACCGGAAGTGACTTATAAACACAAACAGCCGGATTGTTTCAATCGACAGCCAACACATCAGATACTACATTGTAACCCCTAACCTAGACTAGCAGCAGTCTCGCAAGATAGTTGCGAGAGAGCCCTTTCGCTATCACCGCGACAGACATTTAACGACTTTCCCACAAGTCTACCCCTAACCTAGCGAGCTGATAGTTTCGCACATCGACATTTCAAAGTCAAATTACAATTGTGCATGCCCTTTTTGATGTGGTCAGCAATGACAATGCTTTACCAACTTTAATCACCTTGCTGTAGGGGTCTGTAATTTAATGATTAACATTGACAAATTATTCTATTCAATGGATTCAATTCATCCTGACACTTGCTTAGCCTATTGGGCTTTAGTAGTAGAGATACTACATCCATCCAATGTGACTATTTGGTTTCCTTTGCACGAGACAAATACTCAACTGTCGTTTTTCATGGATCTCAGAAGTCAGTAAAACTTTTGGATATATGCAATTACTGTCCTTCAAAAATGCAGAGCATCCGGCTGTTCATTCTACCTTTAGAAAACCGCAAAGTCTCCTGGGCAGTTGTTACACCAGTAATCTTAAAGCAACAGTGATTCAGAGGGTAAGACGGTGGGATAACTTTAAGACACAATAATGTGGCTAGCCTAGTGTGGGGATGTTGGGGTTTTTGTGTGGAGCTGTCTTTACCAGGCAACCCATTGTAGAGTAGAACTAAGCTGGGCCAACAACCCCAGGGCAAGCTCAACACTGTTTGTCGGGGAAGTTTGTAAAAACCTTGTCAGGAACTTGTAAAAACCTTTGAGTTTGTACAGTTTCTTCTTGCTCAGAGGGTTGAGTAAGTGTTACACAATTGGCAGACCCCTCTGATGATAATCTATTTTGTTTATGGACAAGACAGGTTTATATGCATCAACAATTTACAGTGATTTAGTTGCATTTTTGGTCTCATCACATTCAAATAAAAAAACATGCGATCATTATGAAATATTTTCTTTTAAAATATTTTAGCGAAAAGTCCATTGTTGTACTTAGTTTGTTTCTAGAGAATCAACAATTAAAGCAGGCACACAAATGACTGTTTGTTAGGGGTTTTTTTAACTTAAAGGAGCTGCTCTATAAAATGTTTTCTAATGTTTTCTTTCTGTTTTTTTAATGTTGGTGTCATAATATTTACAACAGGTCATCAAGTGTTAAGTACGATAATTTACTCTTAATAACCTCTGAATACATTTGCATCACAGACCTTTATTTAATCATAACGTAAGCAATCATTAGCATTCCAAAACAGCTCTGAACTTTAAAGACTTTAATTACACACACTGTGCTACATTAAGATTGACTATTAGTATTAAGCCGATGGAAAGATAAAATATTTAACAGTTTGACGTTTGTCTGATTAATTTATGGCAGACAGGTTTGTTTTCATTGATCCAGGAATGTGTCTGCTGATTGGAAATTTAATCAAAATTGTATCTGAATATTTGACAACCCTTGTTTATAAAAACGTATTTGCACACTTGTGCTACAAGTCCCATAAAGCTACATGTGGTGGTGGCACCTGGTTCATGATAGGAGCACTTTTCCCCCATTTGATTATGTTTTATCAGGTGAGCTTTCAACACATGTTATAGCAGTTTACAAACTCTGTTTCTGGGAGAAGGAGGCATGCACAATTGACAAACAGTCCCTGAGATAACCTTTCAAATACAACCACATAACTTTTCTGGATGAGCTGGCAAGCCTCACAATCTGGTACGAGCTCTGAAGGCCCTCCGGCAACCAAAACACAAAGTCACTAACCCCCCACCAAAATATTTGGCCCTCTTAAGTCTCTTATCTCATCATCACTACAAGTGAAAAGTGATCGTGCATCAATTGGGATGGGCATGTAGCCCTGGTGTACAACACCTCACCTATTGCTGTATTTGTTTGTTTGCATTGCAGTCCCTCCCTTACCAACAAAATAGATACTGTAGCCTTCAAGTGTCCTACAATCACACAGAGGATTTGTTTTGGGGCATTCCTTGCATCCCAGTAGGGATTTTGGCGGCTGCTTTTTTCAGTGGGATTTTAGGCATACCTTAAGGGGAATGAGTCGTGGGTTTTCAGCAGAGGGTAAAAACTTGTCAACTGTTTTGTGTTGACTGCTTGCGTGCACGGGTGTATGCATCACTCCAACAAATATCCCTGGGAACAAAAAATGTGGTCGCAGACGCAATCGGTACAGGTGTCCACCCCCAAAAATGTCTTTATGAAAAGCGCAGCACACCGTCTTGTCAATTGATATTCAATCATCAGTTTAAACCTTAACTCAGATTAAATAAGCATGCTGGGGCATCCCTACGTGCGCGCTAACCCCTAAACCTATTCTTAGACAACTTTGAGTCGGAAGCGGGAAGACCTTTAGTTCTGTAAGCACCACAGGAAACTGCTGGCACAAATAAGAAATGTTTTGACAAATTACGGCTCCCCTAGGCACTTCCCTCTCACACCAAACTACCCCCACCACTGTATCAATTACATGCACTGCCGCTTTTTCTTTCATCTAAAGTCAATCTGGTGGTTTGCAAAAAGTCGGAAAGCTTCCAGATATATGGTTGTCTGTATACAAACATACTTTTGTGGCAATAATTTGCATGCACTTCAGGCATATCAAGCAATAAATATCTCAGAGGTCTTAATCTGAGAGACATGTGCTTTTACAAAGCATGTCAGATACTTTCTGCATTTTTACTTACATATAATTGTAGGTCAAATTTTAACCACTTTGTTTAGTTTTTGTAAGTCATACGAGCTGTTTGTATTAGATGTGTTTCTGAAAAAGACATCTTCTTTTGGGGCCTACCAGCATGAGAATAGCTTTGCACTACATGTATGTCGTTATGTCTTGGGTCACATAAATAAAATAAGAAGTGCACATTTAAAACAAAAAGATTTTCATCCTAAAGTTAGAGAGAAAAAGAATAAGTGTTGGAATTCCCAACTGCAAAGTGAAAGTTGACACAAACTGCTGAAAGCAAATGGGCACAAAATGTGGGATGCATAGTTGAAGTCATTGAAGTCAAATGCTTCTCAAGTTCTTGAGAAAACAGTTAAAAAGTAACTGAATGGAAATCTTAATGTATGTCTGGAATGTATGGAACACTTGACATGGCTGCTCAGCAAATCTAACAATGTCTGATACTCCCAATTGTGACGTAATACATGCATTTGGAGACAGTTATTCTTTGCTCTGTGATTCACATAATGCAACTTTTATTTGATTTGCAACAGACCATAAGTGATGTGTGTAACCAGCAAACAGAACAGAAATGGATAGAGGTTCTACTTGGACAAACTAAGGTACAAAGAAACAAAGTGGCTTAATTAACAGTTAAGCTACATTTGTCACAAAGGGCCCCGCTAAGCTTTACCTACATGTATACGCTTTGTTGTGCCAACACCGCACGTATGCTATGTAAAGTATACATTATCATCAAGTAATATCACTAAAGCCCCGACAATTGACATAGTGGGTGGCATATGTGGACAGCCTTTCAAACTTGGACGATTGCACTACCATGTGTTGGCTCTACTCTTAAAATGCCAGCATTGGTTAGCCACAGCTCTGTCCGATTAACATACTTCGGCAAGTTGCAGTGGCTTTTGTCACCCCATTGCAAATGCTCCAGTCATAGTGTTGGTTTTTTCCAGGACATAATTCTGTATGGAATTTCAGTGATGTTCTTCGCCTTGACTACAAGATCATCACAGTAATTATAAACAATAGCAAAGCAGTGTCTCTAGGGTGGACATATTGACTGGGCAAAACTAGATACTTTCTTTACCAAATGCACAAAATGGTTGGGGGGGGGGGGACGGGGACACATGATAAAACATAACCCATACATCAGACATGCACATCTACCATCATTCACCCCCCCCCCAAAAAAAAAAGACACAACATAACAATTAGTGTAGTACATGCAGCATGTAAGTAGTGTTTCCATTTCTCTAGAAGACTTCCACTTCCCCTTTAAAAGCAACATAAGAAATTGGTAGCTGGCCTGACAGGCTGTTTGCAAGTGTCCAACAAATGTTCTAGGTCTAGCCCAAAAGAGTTCACCTGAGCAAACAAGTCAGTTCACAGTAGCAACAGGAGACTAACACCGACAAAGAAGTTGCTACAGTTACTGACCAGGGTGCCTTCCCAAGACACCTAAGCAGGTGGAGATGAACTTAGTGCAGGGAAAGGAAGTAAGGAATACACAGGTGTATAGCTTCATGACTATCGGTCCCAGCAGTGATAAAAAGATAACCCTATATGCCGTACTTGTAGAGTAGGCAACCAAGTTCACTCCCTACAACACATGATAATCAAACAAATAATCAAACTATTTTAATTGTTTGAAAGTATATTGTATTCAAACATGCAGGACTAAGTGCTGCTCTATGGTATACTACATGGTACAAATACTGCACATAAATAGCAAACGGTTTTTGGTGGTTGACATTGTTCAAGGTTGTATTAGGTGAGTGTTCCCTTGTCATAAAAAGAGTCTCGGTGGCCACTGTTGTTCCGAGCATAATAAATATACCCTCCCATACTCAACTCTTTATCTTCAATAGCTGTGCAAAGTGATGTACCAAACTGTTAGGCACCTTGTTTCTCATGTAGCTCACTTGTTCAAGAACCTTGCTTGCATGGAAAGTGGTGTTTTTGTTTGCAGGGTGGAGGAGGCTTGAACACAGATAGCACACAAGCCCCACAAGCCAAAAATAAAAGGGTTCCAGCTAGGGTTTAAAGCTACCCTCTGAGGCCCTGTAATTGCTGATCCTCCTGTTGTTCCAGAAGGCAACAACAAGGGATTAGCTTTTGATTCTTCAATAGAGGCGGAGAGCCCCACAGGTACAACTAACCCAGAGGGGTAAACACCTTCTAACTGAAGGGTGTCTCCATAGGATAAGACATGTTTGGTGCCATCTTGAAGCTGTGGCAAGATATTTTGTAAGTACCACTCTGTACATATACAATGTGTCAACACTTCTAAGAATTTTTTTCTTTTTGCTGGCCAGGGCCTTTCAAAATGCCTGGGAGAACTTTCAGGTTGCAGTTGCAACAATGAATCTCACTCTAAAAAAACGGTAGTGAAAGTTGAATTTTCATCTTCATTATGCCAGGCCTTGAACCTTGCACTGAAGGAGAACAGCAATTTTCCCTTGGTAAAAGGCATGTATTTCTACTTCAAAAAAATTGTAAATCTCTAACCCTGCACCTTCACATAAAATGTGCACTATACACCACAACAAAAAGAAAATCTGACTCCCATAAATAGCACAAGCAAGATTTATCTTGGAAGGTGTCATCAGGTGAATTGGGTCACTAGTGTTGTTTTAAGAGTTAAATTTCTTTCACTTTTCACATGATTTTTTGAAAACATCTTGCTGTCAGTTTTGCTACTGATACATTAAGGTTTGTATGGTTCCTAATAACAACTTTAAAAACTCAAACATAATATAACCACTTGCACAGGTATTAAATCAAAATTAACAATTTGTCCACTAATGGTAATCATTATTTTTGAAGTCTGATGTAAAATCAATTTTGCACCAGATTACTTTTCGTGATGCAGTGTGCAAGCGCATCAAACACCCACACAAACAAACACACCAAGTAACTATGACACACCCTTATGGATGGAACTTTAATTTTGGGGTGCAGACACTGGCATTCCACAAAGTGTTAAACAGTCTTTTTCATCGCCATTACTTCAATTCCACGTGGGTTATAAAAATAGTCAATATTTGTACAGCTTATTGTGCACAAGCAAAGGACAGATACCAGCTGAAGCGGCACCTGTGTGTCAAACCAAAGACACAAATTTGTCAATCTTAAATACTGCTACATTAACTTTTGTGTGTGTAGAGGGGCTCTTTTTTTCTCATCGGCTCCTTTCAAGTGTACTCTATCCAGGGAAGCAGGGCTTACAGGGGTAGGATACACCCACCACTATAGAAAAAAGAACACCTAATCATGTCTAAGGAGGGTTGTTTGCCCAGCTAATTGGTTTTTAAGCAGACTGAACATAGTTGAGAGTCCCCATGTAGTCATGGCACCCACTATATATAGTATAGCATCGGAACCCTTCTCTACCTCTACCGGCATCCCCTGTCTACTCCAGGGCCTTAGTGCTGATGAATGACATAGGTATTCATCTACTTTATACTGTGTTGACAACAGTTTATGTAGACATACCTCCTGTGTATGTACATGTACATGTCCAAGAGAAGTCTAAGAACATTGTATGCACAACTTAACAGTTGTATATGATCAAATATTATTACTCGAAGAGAAACTGCTACCTCCTCTGCCTTTCAATCGACATTCCATAAAAGGGTTTCTCTCAACTTTTGTTTACTTCCTTAGAGTTCAATTTAAATGATACCCTCATTATGACTCATCTTAAGTATTTTTGTCTTTCTTTAGTTTGAATTCATATGTACAACCCATTCGGTTATAGTGGTGATATAAAAGAAAGAACTGCTTGTTATGGTTTTTTAAACTTGCTTCATAAAGGTGTAATTATCTCGGCTGGTCCCCTGCTTACTCAAGACTCAGGCCCTGGCTTCTGGAGCATGTCACCCAGCATGGTCCCACACAATCAAGTTCAGGCTCAGGACCAGTTCAAATTTAGACAAATAATGTGCACCTTTCATTGATTAGGGCCAAGTGCTGGACTGTGCAAACATAGCTGGATCCAGTTAATTGTAAACACCAATTAAGTGCAATAATGGGGTGATAATTGCTCTCAGTTGATTCAGTCAGTACATTTTGTAGAGGGTAACAACTGAACCCATGGGAGAGAGAACTGTTGCCAACACTGTAAGGTCAAAGTTTACCGCAAACAAAAGCAGGTACTGGGTATTGTCAGCAGGGTTGCAGGTATATTTTAAACAAAAAACTACAGAATACATGACTTGCCAACATTTTTAAAGTAGCTGAACTGTTTTATTAACTGTTACTTTGTCAATTTTTCTTTGTTTAACCCAAAATTAATTAAAATCTTCCCAGTCAGTTTCCCTTGTGGTTTATTACTCGGTGATGAATTGTTAGTCAACAAGCTTGGATCCTATGAATGACAATGATACCCTACATGTTTCACATACAGTGAAATCTCATTCTGATTTAATTTTTCTTTTAGAATGCATCAATTCAGTACCGCATAAAGTTATTGGCATTGGATAATCTTAATAAAAATGTCTTTAGGATAATGAGGCTAACAAGAAATGATTAATAATTATTGAAAAAATGAGTAAATCCTGTGATCTGAGGAGGGAGCTGTTGGTATTTTATACCTGTGCATTTCTGCAGGAGTAAATGTACAGACATCTTAGGTAGTAGCCTATATTTTATCAAGCCAATCAACATTTCTCACATTGTGTTGATTCTACACCCGGATATCGCAAATGACATCTGCCTTTCCCCCAGCTCTTTAATCTTCATAACACATCAAATTCAAAATCTTCATTAACCATCCTAAGTGAAGGATGTACCCAATTAAATTTATAATTTTTTCTTAATAGCCACTTGTGATTAGTAATACAACTCAACATGGTTCGATCACACAGGTTTTTCTGTTTGCTGAGGTACCGATAGTAATAGGCTACCTTCGATATGATTTCCCTCATCAAATGACCCACACCAGAAAAATGAAGACTCACAATTTTAACCATTGCATCAACTCACCATAGGCAAGTGTTTAACATTCCATGTTGTGTATTAAAAGTTTAGGCCTACATGTGTAGGCCCTAATGAAGGCTAATGTTGCTTCACTGTGTTTGTAAACCAACAGAACTGTACTTGTTTATTAGAATGATATAGTATAGGTCAAGGCCTAAATGTAAGTCAGCAGGTTGTATAATGGACTTTGTACCCTAACGTTTGATTGCAAAAGGACATCACAAGCATGTGATTGGTGGTATGTAAGCGTAGGCGTAGAAGACAACGTAGAACAATGGAAGTTGGCAAACTGTTTCTAATATAATCTACAAAAAATGAAGGATTTTTCTATTTTTATTGCTTACATAACACACTTGCAAATATTTTGAAAACAACAGACCCTGGGAATGATTATTCTGATGTAAATTGATATCCATTGGGAAATTGGAACTAAATACTTGCTGATATTCCAAGATACTCTGTAGTTTCTGTTTGTAGGGATTAGGCAAGCTGCAATCAGTGTCATTCCCATGAGAAAACACACACAAAGAAATAGTTGCCATAAGTAAGGTGACATCCAGTGGATGCCTTATAGTGAGTTTGGACACTCTTTTTTAAAGGTAGGGTTATAGATTGCTTTTTGTCAACATAACACTGATGTATCGTAGGCAATATTATAAAGAAAGATACAATAAAAGTCACCTGTCTTACTTTCAGCAGAATACAGTGTCTAACTTGCTGAGAAAACTGCAAAAAAACCTGTTAATATATTTTCACAAGAACATCAAATCCATCCACCTTGCAATAAAGGCTACTAGCTGCAGCATTCACGAATGGACACCAACCCTCAGAATCTGAGAAACGGTTCAAGCATGAATCTTTCCTCAGATTCAAATGTTTTTGGGTAAAAATTATCCAAACCTTAATACTTCGAAGGGAATCCTTATAGTTTAAACTATCAAGTGCTTTTCACCAAGTAAGTTTTATGGTCATAAATGTTTGGAGTATTTACCAGTCTACTGTATGACCCTAACTTTGAAAATCTTATTTTGTAAAATTAAACCTTTTCGATTATGTTATCATTTTTTCATCTAAATATTATTTCCTCTCAATCTCTCAAAAAATTTGATAAAAAAACAGAAACAAATGTTGCAGTCCAAGTCTTACCGAGGATATATTTTAAACAGCATTTAATACTTTATTTCTCATGGTTGTTATCTCTCATTTCTGAAGACAAGGGAGTAAATTTGCCTTTGGTAATGGTATCACATGATTGGGTTGTCTGTCGGCAGCTCAAAGAGGTTGCAAATGTATTTCTGTATTAACCACAATTTCATAAATAGTGTTCAGCAGTAGGGGATTTCTGACAAAGAAACCACAACATGCACGAAGAGCTAACAAAAAGGTTTACTAAGTAGTATAATGCATGTATTATGCAGTTTGGCCCTCAGGGAGAGTAAAAAATGTGCAACAAATTTAATTATAATTCAATAAATATGGTGGGGAAAGAGTAATAAAAATGTATATTTGTACAGGAGGCAGCTATAAATAGTGTTACAGCGGTGTAACCCACTAAAAATTGCAAGTTCTCTTGCTGTTTGCGGCAATTACACATACAGCAGACGGACTGTGCCTAGCTACAGGATAACGTGATTCAAGACAGTTAATGGAAATCTTGCTTCCTGATTTGCCACCCCCAGTCCCTGGTGACCAGCCTTTTTTTCTCCTGCTGGGAGGACTTCTGCTGCACAATGATCAATCACCTGGCATTGTAAGGGAATTGGCCAAGTGTCTTTGTAGGAGTGACCACATAAATTTACGACAGGTGTGCCAAAGAAAGGGCGGGAGACAAAAATCGGAAGGGATTGCATGGACTTAGAGATTTTTCCACATGACATTTTATAAAATAGAGAAAAGACCACCCATACAAATGTGACAAACATGGAAGTAGTTGTTAGAAGGTAAACTTTCTCTACCATAATCCCCATTAAGATGCTACAGTCAGATCTGGCTTCATTCTTCTATCTTCAATTGTACTCCGCCCAGTAATTCCTTCAAATGGATGACAACCTCTGACTGCCATTTCGACTTAGCCTTCTCAAATCCCTGTTTAATTATTTTCCTTGACATCCCTTCTTGAGGGGGCAAATTTGACTGCATGTTGCAAAACTTTTTTGAAATATATCCTTCAAGTTGAATTTTATTTTGGTCTCAAATGCAACTTGCATTGAAAGTTGCCAAAGACACATCTCACACCTAATAGTTCAAGGTCCTTGATTGTTGAATGATGCCATCTTTTTCCCATAGTTGAACATGACAATAGTCAATAGGAGGTTACATGCAGTGATAATATTACTACAAAAGAAGCTGAACTCCCCAAATATCCTCATCGCAAAACATCATACAATCTAAATTTAAATTGATTAAGTTATCTAAATACAATGCAGGCCTGAACTAGAACAACCTAGATTTAATAACCAAACACAGCTATGTCATAATTGCACAATGAACAAATACTGTGGGCGTAAGAAGTTATTTACATGTAGACTGCTTAACAACCATGTTGCTTGTTCAATACATGTACAACAGTACTGGGGTAACTGTACAGAAGTATCAAAGCTCTGAACATGTACAGACATGTTCTTCTTCAAACAAACAGAGAAAAGTGTTTAAGTACAGTAGAGCCGTTCCTATGATTGAGGAATTTTACTCTTTTACTACTCAGGAATGTTTAGTGTATTGTGATTGAATTTTTCAGTACTCCAATACAGTCAAGAGTACTTTTACTTTCATTTTCTAATCAAAAACATGTTTCAATGTGTACAAGGTACCACCACCAGTAGCTTCTTCATCTCACTGGAATATATACACATTGTATTTATCTGTGAATAATAATGTTTGAACTGGACCTTTAGCTACTGCACCTGAGCTATAAAAACATCAAATTTACAATGTTTTGTTTCATTTTAAAACTTGATGGACATATGATGCAAGCTGATGGAGCCCCTTCATTGGATGTGTTGGGCTGGAGATGGGTTTGTATACAATTAGTTGTACCCACAACAAAACAATTTACAAGTCTTTATGCAAATAGCTTGGAATTAAACAACATATTATGACATGCCAGGGATGATTTGTGTATAAATTTACCCAGGAATTTGCCAGGAAAGGACCTTTGTAAGCTGCAGGTATCATAAATGGGTGGAGGATCACTGATAACATGAGTGTGTTTGATTTAAACCTCTGCCCAGTTCTTTATCTTAATTAAATCTCTTTAGTCTAGTAACAAGATTACAATTATCTTTTCTAAATATATATTTTTTATTTTAAGATGTGGGTTTGAGCCAAACAGAAAGTGCACAAGTACAAAAACATGTACTGTACACTTTTTTTTTTGCCTACTTACTTCAGGTACTGCTTTATAACTTTTCCGTCAGATTTATAAATAAGTTAAAACAATTCTTTTAAATGCATCTATTCCTTTTGCACTGTGTATTTACCACTGTGAATGTGGTTTGATGTATCAACTATTAATAACATAAAGTATTTTTCGAGGGTTTTCATTGTTCAATTTCATTTTTTAATTAATAGATTATTTCACTTCATTCTATACAGCATAAAACATGAAACTCTGACATTTTCAGTTGAACTTGTTTTTTAACAAGGACACAAGAATGCGCAAAACTCTTATGCAACACACAGCGGTGGTCTTATAAACTGGCATTCGACTTTCTGTGCCTGTTTGGCGGTGGTCATGTCATCACGCAACGTGTAGTGAGGCACTGTGGCAGTTGCGCATTACACAGCTTCTGTTTTACAGAGTCCCTATGGTTATGGTTCAGTTGCCCTGGTGAAAAGGCACTGTACAAAAAAATGGATTAAATCTTTGGACAGATTTGTGCCTAATGCCTTTGTCAAAGACCTGTTCCTTTCAAATGCCAGCCAAGATTTTGTAAAACCGAGTTATACTGCATTGTCATTAGGCCTCCGGGATGCCATCTGTTTGACCAGGCATGGGTCGATGATCAGCCGTTACAACGGCTTGATTGTGCTTCAGAAACACGACCGTAAGAAAATACGAGCCATTAAATACGAGCCATTCAAATGTCAATGAGAAAACGTCTTAAATCAAAGTTTTAATTGGCAAAACAAATTTTAAATGGCTAGAGTTACTGAAAAAAATCCTTCACCGGTAGTGGGAAAAACATCTTTAATCCTGAAGCGAACTGGTTAATATGATCTCAAAGTTAACCAATTGCATTACTAATATTTATCAATCAGGCAGTAAAAACGATGAAATGTGTTTCAGAAGGCTACATATAAAAAAGAATTGCTCGTGAGGTAATTGTACACCAACACTTACACGGCAAAATAAAACTTTGCAAGCTCAGTGGATAGCATTACCATTTATGGGTAATGTGCTTAAAAATGACAAATTTCAGGTAGTTGGTACGCACATGAAACTAACATCATAGCATAAAGCTAACCACCAAACAAAGTATTTCTATTTAGTACAGTGCTGTTAATTTTCAAAGCTAATACTAATAGTCTGGTTCTTGAAAATAGGCATTAAAAAGTTTATGATGTGTAAGAGACTAGGTCCCACGCAAAAATTTAAAACGACCGAAAGAATGGCCCTTGAACACAAATACTGCAATTAAAAAACATAAACTCAGATAATTTAACAATTTTATTGTTAAGGTATTTTTAAATGCAAATATAGTGATAATAACGTTGGTTGGTGGCTGGCCGTTGTTAAAGTACCTTGCCTTGGTTCCGTCCATTAACAGTGGCCCGCCACCAACACAGTTTGTGGCTGGCTGCTGTTAATGGACCTCACCTTTGGCTTGGTCCAACCATGGTCCAACAGTGGCCAGCCCCTATTACAATGCAGGGAAGACTGGGTCCTCACACATTTATTGCCTAATTAAAACCCCTAAAAATTTGATATTGTAAAAACAACTACTGGAAAAAAGCACCCGTCTCCATATTTTAAAACTTTATAAAAATTATACAGTGCAGTTTCCATATAAAATGTAAGATTTGTTTTTCTTCCATTGCGCTGTGTACTTGTAGATGTCAGTAGGAAGTTCGGCTGTGTGGCTTATTTGTAAACATATGTCATGGGTGCTACGGGCCAGTAAAAAACATTGCTTTTTATAACTAGTTACAGCAGGTAGGCATACCATGGGTCCATATGGTACATATGTATACTTTTAACCCATGCGTAGTACATAACATGTATGTACTAGAAACTTTAGAAAGTATTTAAACTCTAAAGTCATTAATAAACAGTAATTGCAATAATTGTAACCCTCAATCCTCCTGACGGCTGCAGACTTGGTGGTTTTTACGAAGCCAAGTTGCCAAATTCTTTTAACGCTTTTAAATAGGCCCTATATATTTTTAATGATTCCAATTGGGAACGTGTAAAATGTTGGGAGAACAACACACTTTGAGATGCCCGTAGATAAAGTGCTTTATAATAACTAGTTATTATTATAATTTTGTTTTAAATATGCAACATTTAAAGACATGGTTCTTCGTAACCCCCCCCCCCCCCCCTCGGTCTCTGTCCGTCGGGAGGATCGATTATCACAAAGTAGTATACTAACAATTACATTAGTACAATGCACAGTGTACATTGCACAGGGCTCAGGCTGTAAACAAAGTTTACAGTATACTTCAGTACATCTAATTGTTTTAACTTTCTATATAAAAATAGTATTTTTTATTGAATTAGACAACAGTATACTATTAATGATATTTTGTTGCATTTTGCACAGTGACAGGAAACACTTGTCACCAGAGGGCAAGAAGAAGTAGAAATAACATAAGACCGTTTCTACCTACATGGATTTAGAGGAACGTAAAGTGGGTATGCTAACACTGCAATACCTATTGTACAGCATTCAGTATTGTTGACTTTACAATCATAGAGTTACAGTTACACCCTAATCTAATGAGTTCAGTGAGTTAGTCTTCGAAAGCTTCAAGTTCAGGTCCAGGTTCATTGAATTTGAAGGCTTCCCTTCAAAATACAAAGCTATTATGATGACGTAGTCTATGTGTAGAAACACTGACCCTGGCTAACATTTCTGAAATACCACCAAAGATTAATATTCCAAGAATTCTTGAATGCCCATGACGGAAGAGGGGAGCGTTGTGAATGGGATACATACCTTACGCTGTACTTCTAAAGCGAGAACTGTTGTTGACGGAAACGCTCCCTCTCTCCCCCGGTGTTGTTGGCGATATTGAGACCAGAATACCCCACCAGCAGCACAAAGACCACAAGTTCCGATAGCTAATCGTTTAAACTTAGTTGCAGTTGATGCTGCATCTGACGCCCCGGTACTCATGGGTCTCAGCAAACCTAAATTCGTCCATTTCGACGTCCGTCTGCCAAAGATTTTCCAGGATGTCGCCATCTTGGAAATATTTGTCAACCTACTGCGACTGCGCGGTAGGTTTAGTCTGTTGACCAGTTTTTATGTGTTACGGAAAGCAGTGCGGGTAGTCTGGGCTACGCACTCTCAGAAAGTTGCGAGCAGACGACACTGCGGGCTGTATGTGCACCTTAGATACACAAATATTGTTACGTGTTCCCACAGTCCACATGAAAAGGCCCGCATACACCTGCGACAATTTCACAACCGCTGGAAACTCACATTAGTGTTATTAGTTTCTGCACAACGAATGAAGCAGTACCGAAGTAAATTATCTTTTAAAAGTAAGCATTTTGATTTGTTGTCTAACGAAGCTGGGTAACTTTGATTAATAACAAATATTTTGTTCCCTCTTACTTCTTCTCAAACGTGGCATATAAAGAATTGTACTTGTTCTTATTCCGAGTTTGTCATTAAATGTGTTTGCTTTTATCGATATTCCGTACCACTTTTTATATTAGACACATACCATTGTCCGTTCAAACGAAAAACTCATCTGCGATGAATTGTTGTTGCTTCTGTTATAGCATCGTGTGGTTTCTCGTGGTGTGACAAACGAAGAGATTTTAATTCATAAAACGTCTTCTTTACTTATTTTGTTTTATGCAATGGTTAGTTTTGTGATCAATTGTTTTCTCCAGACGAATGTTTATTTTAAACTCGGGTTACAATATAGAATACAATATACATGGTAATTATAGTGAAGATTATGGCTGGAAAAGTTTCGGTTGCGGTTCTATATTAATTTTGTAAAAGGAAAAAATCACTTCCACAACGATTTTTCTTTCCATTTCAAATTATGTACATGAAACATGAACAGTTTAGTCTCTTTTACACAAAAACAGAAGTAGTAAATTATTATGTAACATTAACAGCGATAATTCGTTGAGAACACAGTTTGGGTCACTGAGTGGAACTCAACTTTATCCCATCTTCTCAGTGTACGCATTCACCATACCCATATTAAAATGTTCGGGACAAGCCATTCGGGATCTTCTTGATTGACTTTCTTCGATTAAAACCAACTTCGTTTCGTCCAATCAAGTAGATGCCGTGATAAGTAGCATTTTATTATTTCTATAGCCTACAAAATTATTTCAGTCATTTTTCTAGGCGGCCGTGTGATGAACTAAAAAGAGATTGGCCTGGATTCCATCCTGACCTTGTCTGAAAGTCAGTCTCCTGGGGGGCGAATATACAAAATAAACAAACTGACTGAATATTTTTCCATCGTTAAAAAGAACCGACCACAATAAACACGGTGGCGAGTCTGGAGCCTGCTGAACCCAGCCAGGGAAGCCTCCACGGGGAGAGGGCGAACATCGGATGGTCCACAGCGAGAAAACAAACGATCTCTTCAAATCCACACCGTAAAGAATTATAGGTCTAATTGGACATTCATAAATGAATATGGCTGATAAAACAATAATTACTCGGACTGTACGTTTGACATTTTGAAGTGGGTGCGTTTGACTGAGTGGAAAAGCATAGCCTTACGTGTAAAAAACAAAACTCCGTTTGATTTGGAGAACATGTTTTGTTTTGTATATCCTGGAAAATAATCCTAATGTAGGTTTGAATATGTAATTTACAATCTTACAAACACTACCGTAATTGAATAGTTAAATTGCATTGAGACGGTTGTACACACATTTAATTTGGTACACGTCGATCAAAAGATTCATTTAATGTTACTCGGTTCCCCGAACTAACAAATAAAAATGTAAAGTGTAAATTGCCTATTTCAACCTGCACAGTTTAAAGTTTAAACCCAAATGTGCAGGACAACCTCGTCGTGCTGCCTGCTAAAACCTTTGCTCTCATACCGAAATATTAACACAACATTAGTGCCTTGCAGCGCACCAATTAATGCATTAAAATGCAATCTGCATGCAGAATTCACTAGGTGAAAATGACTTAAATGAGTCATTTTGTTATCCCAATGTTCATTAACCTATTGTATAAAACGGCTTCCCCGACCGCATGTCTTTCCGCAGTGACACCACAGAGTCGGAAAATAGACTATTGGTGGGAAAATACAACTTCCGGCGGAACTTCTTGTATTATTTTTCTGATTAAACGGTTTGTAGGCGGTACGGAAATAGGATGGACATCAGAGATTAAAATACGTCACAACTCGCGCATGTTCTGCAAAGGGTTTCCCTTGTGTTAGTGACTTCCAGGGTTAGGTGTTACTGACAGGTACACAACATGATTTCATTAATAGCCTGTTACGTGTACGTGTGGTTAATAGTTTCCTATTGTTTTTTCTTGGTTCGTAAACAGGGTTACCCACGATTTGCCGCAGGCCGCCACGCTTCTGGCGGAACACCACTCGTCCGCAGCGGTGACTGACGTATCGACTCTATGACCGGATCTCCAACTGTCTGATTGCGAGCGGAGGAGGAGAGATCACACACGTGACCGGCGAGCGAGCCCACTGAGCGCTGGGATAATAATGACCTCATCTTATTTACATGTCGGAGTTCGAAGTACATATATAGAGGCCTAATCTCCCCGGGCGTTTATCTATATCCTTGGCTGGGCCAGCGAGAAGTTCGCCAAGTGCGTGACAGTGTGCACATCTCACGCTAAGCGGATTCCCTTTTTTTGCTGAGGTTATATTGCATTGCAGCATCTTTCTCCCTCGTGGCAGAGGATAATATTGCTTGGACTAGTCGGCCTCTATTCGCTACCTACCAGACCGACAGGGAAACTTTTACGTGACGCACCGCTGCAACTTCTTGTGCTCGGAGTGTCTCCCATATTTTTGTGCGTGTGTGTGTGTATTGCCTGCGGGCCCCGAGAGAGTTGTCTGGCGCTTAATTTGGAAGCGCACGAGAGATATCAAGATGAATAACGCAATGGAAAGTTGGATTGAAGGAGCGAGCAGGAGAGCTATGCACATCGGAGCAGTGTTGCTCCTTCTCTGTTTAACATTATCCTCAAGTAGGCCCACACCGACTTTCAATGCTGCTGATGTTGTGTCATCGCGGCAAGCACTGCCCGAAACCCATGAGCCTTCAACACAAAGTACTGAGCTCGCAAAGGGCGAATTTACAAAAAACGTTGTGCATAAAGAAGTGAACATCTCGGTGGTAGAAAGGAACAATATCATCCTGAGCACAGTACAAACATCTGTGGAGGACAACAGAATATCCACAAGAATGAGGAGGATGATTGGAGAAGGATTTCGAAAGTATGAATCCGATGTGCTGAAACAGTTATACAGCAGAACTGGTTATTGGCTTGCAATCTATGACAATGAAACAATCCACGGAGCAAGAAATAGATCAGATCCTTACAGTAAGTATCTATAAGATTAAGTTATGTAATATGTGATATTTGTTTTAGGCCTCAATGTATACTTTTGAAGACTTTTAATCACAGACAGTATAATGCTTTCGTTTAAATCGCACGCGTCTCGTAAACTTATTCGTTGCCATGCATCATATTTCTGAAGGCCTCTCAACGACTCAAAACACATCGTGCGTTGTCTCATGTCCTTGAAAAACTTTCTATTTTATTGAAAGCATGTTTGACACCATTTCTTTGCAAGTAATGGGACGGATGAACCACGTCGGGTGATCGTATACACCGTGGTTGACAGAAATTTCCTTCCCCATTTTTTTTTACTAGTTTTACAAGTTGAACGTGGGACAGGAATGAGTAACCGGCAGGGGTACTTGGTCCGCCCTGGCGGGTAGAGTCGTCCCGTCGGGAGGATGCCAGCACGATAGACGCTGGGGTCATTTGCACACTTCCTCCCCGATTAACGCTCAAGCTGCGAAATCAATCGGAGCCACTTGTGATTTTCCAATGGGTCATTTACCACGTGCTAAAAAGTTAAATGATCCAGATAGCTTGATTTTAATGAATATCTAACCAGTTTACTGTCCAATGCGATACGAACGCTTTCTTTGAGCTTGTTCCCTCCCTTGAAGATCATGAATGCCGTGTTCGTGAACATTGTATAAGACCGGTACATGTACTGGCATTGCGGTTAAACAAAATCAGGTAAAAGGGGTGCGACAAACTTCGTTTGACGGACGGATTTTCCCCGAACAGGACGCCGGACTACAAACATGATCCTAAAGTGGCTTGTAATTAAGGCCGGTTGAGTGCCCGGTGAAATAGACCCCGTGGCTATTTTCCTTCTTATACCATTGATATTGTTCCTTCTCTCGGTTCGCTAACTTCCTTGGGCAAATGAGTTGAAGACGGGTCCCGTGTGGAACCATCCTCTTTACGGCATACACAGGAGGGGGTTTTTCTTACAGGGAGTGCCCTCTGCTTCACAACAAAATTCCGTTTTCACGCCAGAGAAATTGCGTCACAGCTTAGTCACGCTGAAATTGACATGAAAGAGAACATACCGCGAAATGGAAAATGTGTGTCGGTTTCTAACGTACACAAATTCCTGCTATTAATAACCCAATTGAGCGGTCCCGACAGACATTTCGGGGCGAGTTTCTCTAATTGATGTGCGAACTTTGACACGGCCTCTTTGTCCACGGGGTCGACAGCCTTCGAAGAGCATGGACCCCTCATTAATTTCAAGTGGGCCCTGGAGGAAAAAAAGTTGCTCGAGTGGTCTTCGACACCTGGATCTTGCAGCCCATCAGCCAACCATTCCGACAGATTTCCCTTAGTCTCCCTGCTACAGTTACTTCTTAAAGTAAACATAAGGGAGGGTGGTCATCAACACCCGTTTCTTCTAAGTTCATTCTTGCGTTTAAAGATAAATATGGTCTAGTATAGCAACAACGCTGACACGAAGAAACAATAACTATATAGCTGCCGTCCAATTCCCTATGGGCGTTCCTTTCAAGAATGTGAGGTAAATTGTCTGGGGTCGCACCCTCTTTTTTGAAACTTTGCGATTCAAACTATGCCGCGCCCGTCTCACGTCAAATGCTGACTAGATATACTCATCTAAATGACTTTTTCGCTATGTTGACAAAACGGCCTACATCCCCCCATTGTAATCCCTGGTAATCATTGTACAAGCAACACAAGCCCTCTGCTTGAAAACCCAGGTATTGTCAACTCGGCCCTTGTAAACCACCGGTGTACGTAAATAGCTCTGACGTCAAGAACGAGGTCCTTCAGCAGTGTGCGTGTAAATTCAAGAGGGTAGGAGATTGGTTGGTTTGGAAATGTATCAACCACTTGAATTGGGCCGAAATGGACAATAAGGCGGGCTTCAGCGGCACCTCTTTGGAGATTATGTTCAAAGATGCCCATGTTGTAGTTTTTGTTGTTGCTCTCTGTTTTTGTTACCGGTCTCAAAGCACCATTCGAAAATCACCCCAGAACGCTTAGAAATGTGGTAAACTGTCAGACAACCCCGTTGCCTTGATTGGTCAAGAGTTACCGACGGGTAGCACCACTTTCTTTAAGCGGCCTGTCTACTTGATGATAATTGTAAAGGCACGTCGTCACGTTCTGTTCAACATTCAACCTTCTCCCATAAGGGGACATGCATATACAAAAACACGACTCTATGTGAGATGTTAAATATTTGAAGGTGGATTGAAAAAATTATTACTCGTCAAAAATCCCCAGCAATTAGGCCCACCGCCGACGCGGATAGTCCGTGACCCAGAGACTGGGGACATGCCGTCACCATATGCCGCTGCGCTCGCTGTCGGATTACCAGGCGAGACTTGGTCGACTGTGTCCCCACTTTGACCTGTTTTACGTTTACAAGGATTGCCCCTCAGAATTCGTTACTGACTCGCGAATGGTGAGACGGGTACAAGACTGAAGTTCAAGGGTTGAGCAATTTATTGAGGCTGATATTCCAGGAGGGTGGTTCGGTTGTCAGATGTCGGGACTTGATCTCTTGATTGGGTTGAGTTGGGCTGCACCTGATGTAGGTTGTCGGAGAAAAGGGGATGGGATGCATGCATAGAATATAACTTTATTATACTGGGATATCCGTTATATCCGCAAGTCCCTCACAGCAGCACATAATCAACAAACACGACCAAAATCTATCACTCTGCATAATGCTTGAAAAGCAATGTTATCACCGTGAACTTTTAAACTTATGAGACATTCCTTTATACCTATCTATAAGAAAGTGTGTAACGTTGGCTTGGGTGTGATGTAGTATGTTATCGATAAGACATGGTGTCGGAACGATAACAAAACAACATTAAATTTACGTGCCCACAATGCATGTACTCAACATATCCGTGTCTTAGAATATTCATTCATTAACACAGTTGCAAATAGTTTGGTCAAGACTTGCCACCGGCTTGCCGAAATTACTATGTCTTCTTCGTTTGCAATTCAGCTCACATCTTCTTGCAGAAAATAAGAAAAGAGGTGAGGATGGGCTGTGCCATGCGAATAGACTCGTTGGCGACTGCTCCAGTTTCCCTTCGCGCGGCGCCGAGTCTACCGTTAATTCTCGTCTGCACACAATCGACACGAAAGATGACACCGAAAGATGTGCAAACTTTAACAAAAAGGCTTGAAATAACGGTCTCCCGCCAAAACTTGGAGAGAGGGAGAGAGAGGCAGACGAAATTGTCTGTGCGTACCACCGGTTAAACAAACCGCGTTGGAGACAGAATATAATAGCGCATGGATTTGTGATTTATATTTCTCGCTACTGCACTTTGGCAGGCACTTGGATAAGAAACGGCGCCCATATCCCAATATTTGACCACTCCATTATAGTGGCAGTCGTCTCCATAGCAATTTTAGAGTTTCTAGTGTTTGAGAATCCTTAACAGCTTATTGCCAGAATTATCATGAGACAAAATAGAGGCGACAATGAAAATACCGTTTCAAAACCAACGTATAGAGTTCTTCTTGCGAAATATTAAGTTTTTAATATGGCAGTTCCATGAGAGGTTTGGGTCATTCCACAAATGTATTAACATTCTGTGCATGATATTGAAACTATGGTACCTTATTTTATTTTGGAACCTTACGGTGTTAAAATATTCTTTCCAAACCTTATCTTCCAAGCCTCATACAAAAACCTGCGAATGTGTTCAACATTTGGAGAAAGTGTAAAAGAGAACGTTGGTGTTACATTTTACATTTCTTCTTGTTTTATTGACTGGCTTATTCATTTTTTACCCACAAAGAAAAACCTTTTACACTTAATATTGAGGCGAAGTAATTGCAAAGTTGTTTGCTTGGGTAGAGCTGCTGCGCATTCTCACCGATGAGGTCGCTGATCTATTTCATCTACACTTTAGCCAACATTCTGTGCACGGAACAAATTAGGATGCAGTCTTCCACTCGTAACACAATTTTAAGACAAAGGTTGCTTCAGTGCAGACCATCGCTCTAAAAACTGTCAACGCGTTAAACATGCAATGTGGAAACGCAACAGACTGGTCTCAGTATACTTGACATAGGTGGCTCTTACGCTGATTTTAAAACAGTTTTTTCCTCATTTATTGCAGCTCACTTGCGGATAACAACGCCGTCCTTTGGACGAGTCAAGATTCAAGGTGTTCTCAGTGGAATGTATGTTTGCATGAACAGACATGGCAAACTCTTTCCATCGGTAAGTAATGCTTGGTCTATAATAACCCGCCATCAACATTTATCTATAAAATGTGCATTCTTTGAATTCTGGTATATTTGAGATAAGATTGATTTTGACAATGTTCGTTTAAAACTTTCACAACCAGATGTAGACATTCGTTTTGCACGATAACGTTCTACTCTGATTTCTGAGGAACAACATAATTTGTAAAGATGCAATATTCTCAAAAGATTCACTTTCATCTTTCTTTCTAAAAAGCGACTGTATTTGTTGGATGAATTTTCTTTAAACATTGTTTGCAACGAAACAATCACTCATGGGCTCATTGATAAAACGTTACATTGCAGTCCCTAACATTACAAACTGATGAAAAACAAAAGAGAAAGTCTTGTAGTTAATGACTCATCATTATCCATTGTTCCTCCCAACACAGCCTGTTCACACGCATGAATGCACATTTGAGGAGAGATTCTTGAAGACTTTCTACACTGTTTTCTCTTCCGATCACCATCCTGTTGGAGGCAAAAAGAAATGGTACATTGGTCTAAACTCAGACGGCCGGACAAGGCTTGGGAACAAGACAAAGATACGGCACCAAATGGCACAGTTTCTGCTGGTGTCAATCGAAGACTCGTAGCTTCTGTCGAACCATCATCTACGGTAACAGATGATCATTGTAAATCAACGAGACGAGGAACTCTCTATCGACGGGAATTATACAGCTTTGTGGTGTGGGAAGCCAGAATTTGAACCTCTCGCCGGAACAATTGTAAAGAGAGTCTCGTGAACTCGGTGCATTTTTGGTTTTGAAATGAATCCCTGCGGTGATCATGACGTCATGACAATGCCGAAAGACTGCCCTCAAAGATGACTGCGCCGCCACGTAGGATGAAGCACAGACCAAAGACATAATGCTTCAACATTTCTGTGCCTATCGTTAATCTCTCAGAGTCTCGTCTTCAATTACTAAATATATAAATATATCTATATATAACGTGCAGAAAGTATTCCTCATTGACGAGAGTTCGTTGTATTCTATAGGCCTACTGTCATTTTTTTAAAGTTAAATATCTTAGTGGATTTTATCCAAAATGAACAAAAAAAAATATTTAACATTTTTTCTGTGCAAAATGTGTTACGATTATTACACATATTAAACATTATAGACAATGATGACTATCTTCTGCGAATGTATCTAGTTTGACCATGCACGCAGGAGAAAGGGCACGCATCGGTGATGTTTTTCTGTCGTTAATGTAACTTAGAAACTTTTCACAACCGTTGTTAATTCCCCCAAAATTAAGTACTACTGGCCTTGTGCGCGATACTTTTCTCCACAATAACTGACATGGCCCAACTTTCCATTGAAGAAGTGACGACATTTCCATCATAATTGGAGTCCAGAAACAAAATAAGTCCCATTCCGACAAACCAAAATTGAGACAAAGCGTATTCCATTTGATTCAAGCACTTGGGAAGAATCTGAGATAAATAATGTAAGAAGGACTTTAAAAAACGCATTGATGGTCTTGGTGCATCTGATTAAGCTTATCATAAGCTTCCTATTCATAAGGTCGTGCAGAAGTCAGACAACCATATAAATGTTCTAATCGCTGTATGACTTGGAGACTAATAAGGCTTATTGTGTTGGAATGAAACAAGATTTGTCGTGAAATCGGATGTATTGGCTGACGAGTATTAGTTCAATCCCATATTTGGGCATGCCGTCAAATTCAATCAGTGTCTACGCAATGGTTGTAATAAAAAACATTTGGGATGGAAACAAATCTAAGAGGTGTTAGGTTAATTTTTTTAAATCTCTAGTCCAATACTTTGGTAAAATCGTACCAGTTTCCAACATGGGCTTGCACGATTAGGCCTATTTTCTACCATACAGCCGTGTTATAGTTGTTCCCAAATCCAAAGTAATTGACGGCAATTTAACCACAGTTGATCTATTCATAAAAAAAAAACTCGGTCTGAGACGGGAAGCTGTGTTTTTTGTTAATGGCGGTATCCAATTTGGTGAGGACTGTCCTTCAGTGGCTCAGGGGAGAGTCCACCAGTCGGTGTCCGATCCCCTGTCAGTCATTCCAACAAGAAGGTATTCACCAAGTTTGCACACATCAGTCGCTTTGCCGACACACCTGGTTTAACCTCTATAGCATCAGCCGACCGTGAAAAAGGGGCTCAGGCTGCCAAGATTAGGGATTTCAGACAAGTGATGTGACGTTCTGTTACTAGGTCTTATTAGCAAACCGCCCGGGCTCTTCCTCTTCTGAAAATGCGTACCGTCTATACAAGTCCCGACTCATTAACTGTTTGGCTTTCTCCTTTCACAAACAACATTATCCAAGTGCTATTTTGTTTATGGTTTATAAAAGTCTCTCAAAGTAAAACATTGTACCTGTTGGGAAATACATTTGGTTTTGTGACAATATTTACAAGTAATGCCCACCGAACAGCTCCTCTAGAAAACGTACCGTTTGATTATAAAGGAGTTATAAATTGAAACATTTGGCCTACATGATGTGTACACTTTCATCGTAAATGAATGCTTAATAATGATGAGTTAAATTAGGAAGCTTGTGGATCTGAGACCCAGTCCCGCTTAGTCATTTTCTGTGAACAGCCCACTAAGTGCTGATGCGTGCTTCTGTAATATTTATGAGAAAACATCCGAGGATATATTTTTATGATGATATTTTTATACGTAAGTTATTTATACGGTGTATTTATTGAATTTACCTTCGAAAGTGTGTGACGCCCTTAGAAGTGTGCACACTGAGAAAGAAAAGTCGCTGTATAGAGGTTTTTAAGGGAGAAATGTGAGAAAGTGAAGAGGTTATAAATATGAAAATATTAGCAAATGATTACTTACTAGTTGACAGACGATTCTATAACTATGTTTATGAATTGTAGGCCCATACTCAAAACATTACGGTCAGTCCTTAATAACATTATACTGTTAATATTCGCTGAAGTGTCGTTTCGGATTTTCCCGCAATTTTTACGAGAGAATCTTACGTCTGCAACAATCATGTAATTTATATTACGTGTAAGTAAAGACTCTATACTCAAAATGCACGTGACAGTTTATCTCAGTCATGTGTACTGTAAATACTAGACTTAATAACATTTTCGGAACACAGTTATTCTGTAATTTAAATATTAACTTAAAATGTTTACAAAAACACAAAGGAAGGCCTGTCGATAAAGAATGGTTATTGCATGCAAGCCAAGTGGTAAGACATTACAAGATAACTCAAGTACTAATATACTTTTTTGTCTTAGTAGAAGTGCAGTTAATTAAGGACTAAGTACTACTTACACCAGTAGGACACTAAGACTTAAACTCGATTGGACCACCACCTATACCTTGTATGGTAATCGGCATTACAACGAGGTTTTGTTACGAGGGTTGCATAAAATAATATTTGAGTATAGTTGGAGATTTGGGTTTAATAATAGTTCATTTGGGCTATAGAAAGATTGTAGTTGTCACGATAACAGACCTCAGAACTAATTTATCCACCCTGCAATTCTGTGTTTGATTTTAAGTTGACACAGACGAAATTATGGTGCTAAAAGTGTCGTCATAATAAAATAATGACCTGCTGATTACCGGTACATTTTATAAAATTACCAAACGCACTTTTCAAGTGAAAGTATTACGCCAAATAATATGAAATAATATGCAGGGCGATGTTAATTTGGTTGTAAATACTATTGACAATAACATGATCCAGTTCACTTAATATTTTGGCGAGATTATGGATTATTTATATTAAATCTCACGGTATTCTGACACAACTCAAAAAGTGTTTAAATCGACGAACGCCAAAATAAACTGATTGAAAGGTTTTTTTTTAAACTTGTAATTTGGCTTATGCATTCGATTATTCAAATTGAATACAGTTAAAAATTCTTTTAAAGTTTTGGAAACAACAAATTCAAGGAGTATTAACGAATTACCACTTGGCACTCAAAGCAAGATTCGAAGGTGCTTTACACCAATTATTTGCAAACAAGTTTGGTTGACTGCGGCGTTTGGATTAGCTTGTTGCTTGGGCTGGATATTGTTCAAGTTAAGGCCAGTTATTGAGGTAGGGTTCTACTGAAAAGTATGATGAGTAAAAAGAAACCGAAAGATGTGCTGGTTACTTTGTCAGTATTAAAAATAAAAAATGAGTTGTGTTACAAATCGACCTGAAATCTGTTTAATATGTTGTGTACATAATTATTTATGTTTGTCTGCAATGACCCCCCCCCCAATTAAAAAACAACCACAATAAAAAAATAAAAAAAACAACTGGGCACTCACATCGTCTTAGAGTCGATATACATGTAGTTATGTACTCGCTGCAGTAAATTTCTGAGTTCTCGCGCTACCATGCTAATTGTTTTAAACAATCAAAGACAAACCCACAACTGACGACAGAACGGTCAAAGCTACCTTTTTTGAGACAGCAATAATAGAGGGCGCTATTCATTCTGTGTAGTGTTGCAAAGCCCGCCTGAAAATTGGGTCCACGTATTGACCATAAACCTGTGACACCAATGTTTACAAAAGAGCCACAGGGCCTGGACTTCCTGCAGGCACGATTTGTACACAGCCCAACGGAAGAAAACACCTGATATTAAATTGAGATATTGCACTGTCTCATTTTTTATCAACTTTTGATAAGAGGACATGGGCCCATCTCAAAACTTGTTCAGCCTACCAATAATATGCCCTGAAATGTACATGGCATCTCTTTTTGTGTTTAAAGGTAACATGGTCTATACATTCACAAAGCTAAGGTATGGTCGACCATGAAAACAATTCTTACCACTGGCGTAACCAGGAGAAGGAGCCACCCTCCGCCCCGAACCCTTACCCCCACAAAATAAGATAAAAAATGCTCCAATAAATAGCTCCATACATTAAGTAGCCTCTCTAAACTATGTCTTTTCCCCCGCTTGCACCCCCTCCCCCGATGAAAATGTCTGGATTCTGTCACTGATTCTTAAACACAAATCTTCCCACTTAAAAGATAGGGAGGTGGGGTATAATAAGTTAGTAACGTATAATAAAAAAGGTAGCAGAAATTAAAACAGACCCACACCTAGCCTACGTGTGTATGCCTTAGAAATAATCTGACCAAGATCAATGCAATTAGCCAAGTTTCTGTCTTTGTGAGGAATTAGAAAAAGCCCCTTGGGACAGAACAGTTATTTTTAAGTAAAACAAAAATTAAGTTGGTTTAAACAATTCTGCGAGTGTATATAAAATCACAAAACAATGTCCGGAAAACACGAAAATCATGTTTTAGTGTGAAGATGGGAATAAACATTAACACCATGGGCAGCATAACTTTCATGGCAGAACATAACTTCATAAACACACTTCATGGCACAACAAAGTTTTCATAAACACACTTCATGTATTCAGTCAGTCTAGTCTCCCATACTTGGTTCAAGCCATATCCAAGGTTTTCTGCTTTTTGCAAGGAAATTAATCAAAAGTGTATAGAGACAGCAAATACTGCCAGTGCCTCTGACTCACGTCACAGCTTTACTTTCCACTCCAGTCAGAATTTGTATCCAGTTACTAAACGGGGAGGGGGGGGGGTCACAACATAGAAAAACGAGCACCTCCACCACCTCATTGCTCATTGACTCAGAGCTCCCAATTGTGAGCGTTTTGATGCAACTTTCGAGCCACACCCTGAAGTAAGACAGAAGTGGGTGGTGGTGTTCCCCCCTCCCCCTATTGACAGCCATCAGTGCATTGTCCTCGATTAACAGTGCCACTTGTCACCTTGGCAGCAGTGGATCGTGTAACCAAATGTAAGTCCTCCTAATTAATCTACTTCCTGATGCAAGCCATTCCCTCGGTCACACCATAGTCACACTAAGACTAAGAGACAGTCAGCAGCTCGGATTTTTAAGGAGCCAGCATTACCCACGATGGATACAAGCCCACCTGCTGACTTCTGAGTGTCGCCAGCGGATTTCTTGTTTCCCAACAACTGCGCCGTCCCCAGCCCGCGAATTGGCCAAATGAGCTTAGCGGGAATTTCCTCTCCGGTTAGGATTGAGTTTCTATCTAGATGCAGTGAGTCACCTTACCAAGCTTATCAAATGTAGTTAGGCCTAACCAATCAGCCGATGACTTGAGGGCTGTTTGCCTCCGTGTCATGAGTTGCAAAACTGGGAGCATTTAAGCGGTGTGTTTCTATTTCTCTCAAAAATTAATTTTGTCATTCAATGTATGGGGGCAAAGGGCAGGAAATTCTCCAAACACTTTCATTTCCGAGGGGTTAGTTTTCAGACCCCACACACTGGGTTTCGTGACAAAGTGTGCCGCGTTCGCTGGCCGACTCGCCATAAACATTCTGTACAGTTCTACGAACACCATCTGCGCACGCGCACTTTGCTCAATGAAACACTTGGCGCACATGTTTAAAAATACTTGTTTTGAAGTGGTCCCCAACATGTAAATAGGAAACCAATAAGTTTGAAAACTTACATGCAACTTCAGAAGGACTCAGTTACTCCAGCAACGTCTTTTATGTTCCAAGAGTTACACTTTCCACTTCAAAAAGCACGGAAACACAGGCTCCTCCAGTCCAGTCCAACGTCACTGTGCAACCATCTTGTGATATTTTGTCAATAAAAAGGAGGCTGGTTCCGTTTACGAATATGTACGACAGTCTATCTCACTCACAGAGTACCAGTCCAAGGTTGCGCAGAGTAAATATCGTCTGCTTTGCCGAATCGTAACTGCAACATTTAACAATTATGAGGGGAAACATCTTATTTGAAAACAAAGACATTAATTTAAATCATCACATGTGTTTTTGATATAATTTTATTTACAAATAATTGTTAGGGGAACTGTTTATACCGTTTGTTTATAAAACTCGGTCACGTTTTTTAATATCAGTGGGAAGCTAATAAATACAAATATTATTTATTTACACATTTGGATCCGAACAATAAAAACAACAGGGCCCAATTTGATAGAGCTGCTTCAGCAGGAAAAAGCTAGCAAATCACAATAAAGTTATGCTTACAAGAATAAGAGACCAGCCAAAATACATATCCACATGTAGACCAATTATTAGTGACTGTAACCTGCACAATTTTGCTTAGCAGTAATGTTAAGCAATATTTTGTGCTTAAGCGGCTCTATGGAATTGGGCTGATTAAGCCAAAAAGCATCAAAGCACAAAATTATTATGCTTACTAGATTAAGGTTACCAGCCAAAATATCATGTTACATGTAAAGTTTGTGACTGGTATCAGTTGTTTAGCAGAAAATTGTTAAGCAATATTGTCTGCTTAATCTCAGTCTCAATGCAACTGTGTAAGCCCACTTCTGCAACATTTACTGAGTAAGCTGTGCACCACTAACACAAATCTGCTGCTGGGCCAAATTTCATCGATCTGCTTAAGCAGAAAATATTGCTACAAGTTTTCTGCTGAGCAAAAATGAGAAGGATACCATTAACAGGTGATACATGTGACATTATTGATTTGGCTGGTAACCTCGTTCAGCTACTTAATTTTGTTGTGCTTAGCTACTTTTTGTGCTTAAGCAGCTCCATGAAATTGGACCCACGTGTAAATAAAGATTTTTTAAACTTGATGTAAAACTTTTTGGGACAAAACAGAACTATAATGAAGGTGTCAATATTCAAACAACTTGTCTGTGCAGTGTGGACACAATCATATTAACTTTTCAACATACTTATTTCAGCATTGATAAGAAATGTTATTTGGTTTTTACCCTAACACCGATGTATTTAAAGCACTGTAAGCTCAGTACTTTCCGAGTCCTGTGAACAAAAATCCACAGGCATGTTACTCAGGTGGGATTTGAACCATTGACCTTTGCCATTCTTGAGCAGATGTCTTACCAACCAGACCACCAAGATTGTCCAGTAGCTAGAGCCAGTTCGAATCCAATATTTTAGCAGTGGGTATCGCACTTGGTAAGACATCTGCTCTAGAATGACAAAGGTTGTGGGTTCAAATCTCTCCTGAGTAACATGCCTGTTGATCTTTTTCCACAGGACTCGGGAAAGTACAGAGTATACAGTGCTTTACATACATCAGTGTTAGGGTAAAAACCCAATAATATTCTTTATCCCCGATGCAAATTTACATCTATTAGATAATAGTAGTTGTTTTTTAAATACAATTTTTCATTCCATATACTTGTAAAATGACCTCAAGTAACTGACTGTGATTACACAAAAAAGTAATAAATAAATAAAAGAGAAAAGGAAAATCAGAATCGCATAAACCGGTCAAAAATGATGATAGCCTTCATTCACTCAAGTGTGGCGGAAATAGCAAACATCAACAACAAAGTGACACAATAATGTTGTTGTCCTATTTCAATTATAATTATTATTTTTGTTATAGAGTTATTTTCCCAGCCATCTCACACAAATGCTGCATTTTAAGTGGCACACATTATACTGTAGACCTAAAATAACACAAGTTTTTATAATCCAAATAGAAAACTACTCAAAGTTAAGTCTTGTGGGAAAAGTCACAGAGAAAATAAATATTTTAGATATGCCTCTGAACACTGAATCTGTTGAAAGACTCTAAAATAGTAAAAAGAAGTTTGTGTATCATCTTGATGTAACACAAAGTAATAATCTTAACATCCTGTGGAGCAGGTAAGAGGAAAGAGACAGTAAACAACATGAAAGATTGATGACTGACATATTAATCAAGACAAACAGAAAAAAAGATTTCCGGAGGAGGGGGCGGAGGGGTTCTAAGTTTGGGCAAGTCAACACGCAAGGCAATTCTGTCACTGTCATATTTTGTGACCATGACCATGATCAAGCATTGATCATGTGCATAGACATGAATCGTGGCCACCCAGGTGTTTAAACCCCATCACAATCCCTGATTATTATCAGTTGCATAACCAGAGGTTAGCATGGAAGGAGTTGGAGGGCGGGAGCCCACATGAAAAAACAAAACAAATGCACAAATGAATGGTTCAATACATCAAATAGCTGCCCCCCAAATATGAAAATGTCTGGTTATGTCATTGCTCATTATACATCACAGGGAAATACAATTTTAAGTACCCATGTCTGTGAAAAATATATCAGTATTAATGGTGTTATGAAATGGGCCAGCAGCTGAGTAAAAGACGTGGGTAATCATCCAGCTCTTCGTTATAATACAACTCAGAAAATTATTAATGGTGCACCCCTCATTTTTTTTTTTTTTAAAGGAATGCTTGTATGCTTACAATATGAGCAATGATGATGCTTCGACAGAAGTAAACTAGTTTGTCAACCTCAAACCTTTTAAAAATCATCATCACCAAACTTTTTAGAGGTAAACACTCTAGAATCAGTTGATTCTTGGTAAAATAACTTTGAATACATGTACAGTCAACCCTTGTTATAAAGAGCACTGTTTTATAAAGAGGTTCTGCTTATAAAGAGTACAATCTGAAGTCCAGAATCTCATTTCTGCTTTGTAATTCTTTGATTTGCTGTCCTCTTTTAACAACGTTCCAGCTATAAAGAGGCAAGTTGGCCAGTCCCAGCAAGCTTGATATAACCAGAGTCGACTGTATATAGTTTTTGTGACTTTCTTTTGCTCCTTGGTCATCTCACGGTCATCCGTCATCAAATTTTCCATGAACACTTGCATGTAAATTCAAAGTCACAAATAGCCAAACCATAAATAGCTCTCATGATTCGTATTGCCCAAAAGTGCTAAAATTAGCAGCTTATAATCAGAAAAGCCAAGACAAAGAGGCACATGACCATTTCCTGAGGTTATATTTGTTAGGCCTGTAACCAGGTATTAGGTTTTGAAGAATTTGTCATGGGTATGCTATGAAATGGCCAACTTTGAAGTTTGCAAATGAATCCTTCACGAAACTTCTATCTTTGCAACTTTGTGCTTGTATGCATTTGACTGTAAAAACATACTTAATAACCTTGGTGTAAAACTAAGAAGAAATTAAACATCTCATTGTTTCACTTCCCAAAAATGAATAAGCGATTTTCTAAAAACCATTCGCATTATCTTTGAAGCGGAAACACCCAAACAGTTGGTAGAATCCTAGCTTATAAAATGTGCATAACTGCCAACTGTCATGACGGGCACCATATTTATGTAGTCCAACACAGTTCAATGAGATCAAACAGTGTTCCTATGGACTGAGACTACGATACAGACAAAATTTGAAGTATTAATTAAATAGCAATTGACAGTGTGGTTGACATGGTACAAAGTGTAGTTTGCAAAAGAGGCATTTTTCCCTGCATAACGCATTATAAGTAACATCAGTCCAATTATATCAACCGGCCCTTCCGGCCTATAACACCATTCGCTGAGAGGCTGTTCAAAACCAGGAGTCAACACTGGCCCCTGGCCAAGTTACACTGGACAGAAAGTTATAGTCAGTTACATCTGCATGCACTGTGTCTAACTGAACTGAAAGAAGAATGAATTATGCCTCGACAAATATACAATCTTAAACTTAGTTCCACATATGAAATACACTTGCACACAAATCAAATAGTGTAGCTCTTTGTACATAATAACTCGTTTCCATTTCCAGTTTGCTTCAAAGCATTTGGGTTCATTTGAAGTTCACTACTCTATAGATAGGTTGCAATGTGACGTATATTGGCCATCTTTACGGGCAACTTTGGAACACACAGTCATGCGATTTAATTGAGAACGCCTTGCAGCACGCGCACAATTCACAAAACTCATTGCACGATTGGTTAGTAAACAAGGCGGCCGAGTTAAAAGTTAGAGCGCTTGATGAGCCTGCAAGCCAAGATGTAAATTGCCCGTAAAGATGGGGTCTATGTGGGTTTCTTCTAATAATCTCAAAAAAGTATTTACAACACGGTGAAAAAACGTATCTACAATATACAAGAAATATTCCTGAGAGGTAGGATCACATCAAGGTGAAAATTAATTTTAAAAATGCTATTAAGTTACGAGGACAGAAAAAACATGGGATACACACTTGCTGTCTTTCAGCATTGCTAATTTATGAAGGTTGGAAAGTATTATGTAAATGTTCTTGCTTTTCATATGTTAATGGAGTATGGAATTTAAGTTGGAACGTATAAACTTGCTGGAGCTGACCATTTCTGTTAAATAAAAGAAACCTACAAAACTAACTTAAGAACTGGAAACCACAATCCAACAAAAGTGAAAAAAGTAGAGCAACTAAATAGAGAACTTATATTATACAAATATTGGATGCATATGAATGCACTCTCGCAGAACATAATCACGAGGTGAAATCTGGACTATGCCATTTCGAAATGAAAGGGAAAAGCCAGATTTCACTCAGTGATTATTCTGCAACAAAGCACAATAAAAAAGCATTCAGTATTTGTTTTATATATTAAACTCACACATAGATCCTTGTCATTTGAAAATGTTTTACAATAAACACAAAATCTAGTACACCGTGCTCTGAAATATCTAATAACCCCTTCTAAACAATGTTGACGACTCCATGTAGACACCAACCTTGTCCACCATGACACGACCTTGCCTCGTTTGGACAAACAAGCATTGAACGATTACTTTGGAAAATAACACTGCAGAGCGTCCTCAAATTATCCATGTAGAACTCATATGTTAAAATTTGGTACGTCACATTAGTATACATGGCAAAACAAAGGATGACATGTGATTCATGTTCCACCAATCAAATGACAAGGATCTTTGTGTGTGGTATAAAAAACTAAATATAGATGATCTATCTTTTATATCTGTACATATATATATACATAATGAATGTGTTTGAGAAATACGTTGTATTTATAAAAAATCCTGAGTTCTATGAAAAGCACATTTTGTTGTTTTTAATGAGGAATATCATTTGGTTTTACCCATACATCGATGTAAGTAAAAGCACTGTATTCTCAGTACTTTCCCCCAAATCCTGTGAAAAACAAAATCCACAGGCATATTACTTGGGTGGGATTCGAACCAACGACCTCTGTCATTTCAGAGAAGATGTCCTACCACTAGACCACCAAGACTGGCCGGTAGTTAGAGGCAGTTCGAATCCTGTATTTCAGCAGCGGGCACCCGATGCAAACTTAACATCCATTAATTGGAGGAATGTTGAACACACTACATGAGAAAATGACAGAAGTAGGTTAGTTGGTGATGGTCTTAGTGTGTGACATCACATAATCCCTGATTAAGTAGGGATTTTCAAAGAAGAGACGAATGATTTTATCTTATCAAGCACATCTATATGTCACGAGAATAGATTACAGGCTGTCACCATGAATCTTCTCCAATCCAGGTTACAAAGTTCACAAACACACTCAACTTCTTCCAAATGCTCAGCCGCAAAAGTTCCCATATAGCATAAATAAATATATTTATAATAAATGAAACTATGTTACATTGGACGGTTTTGTTGACAATGCTTGTCTTATTGATATACATGGCATATTGCATGATGCAAACACACTTATGTGGCAACAGTAGCAATTGCATTGCTTTACATTTGTTAAAGGCACCATTCAAATCCTTACAAACATTCACCAAAAACAGTGGCTGAATTGCTTACAGTGTGTACCCCCAAACACAGGGACATCTTTGATATAAAAAAAAAAAGATCAAACGACTGATGAATGTTTCCGTGTTTTCTAAAAATGTGAATTCTTCTTGGTTCCCTATGCAGACTGTCCGATTCATCATGGTGTCTGGCCTGTCGACAAACCAATTATCGGGACATTTTTGTAATCAAACATGATCTTGGTGACTGCCACTGTAGCCAAATATACTGACTGCGTCAACTGTTTCATGTTGCCACTATTGTTAATCCTGCAGCAGTAAATATAGAAAGCTGAAAATGGCAGGTACTTGCAAACCAGTAGACACGCGAGCTTCTTCAAAGACGACTTTGTAATCCCTTTGTACAGCGACACATGGATATGTAGAAGGTAGTTGAGACAGGCCAAATGTCATTCAGATTAACTACAATGTCGTCCTAAAAATAGAAGTTAGAAGGCACACATTCAGATCTTACCCTGGCCTTTTTCAAAAGCCTACACAGGTTTAAATACGAGAGCAACACCAGTTTAGAACGACATTTGTTTAGAGTTCCTAAATGAGCTCATCTTAGAAAATGCCCCTCCGGTAGTTGAACAGCTTCAGAAACAAATACAAAACAGATGCCTGTTTTTAGATTGCTGTCAGTACAAGAAACAAATGTTTTCCTGACCAATTTCCCTGCTTAGCAGGTCAATGGAATTGATTGAACAGCTCAAAGCTACTACGTAGACTGGATGTCTGTTCTGAAATCGTTTATAGGGATCCAATTGGTTGCTTAGCAGTGTTGTCCACTGTTAAACGGCCAACTACACTTTATTGGCAACTCACAGAGTTGCTTCCCTGAAGTCAGGAAGGCTTGGAAGCCGACCACCTCTAGCACTTTTGACTGGTTGCAGGGTGCTATGTACCATGCCAGTACTATTACCATCAGAGGAGGGGTTACCCCCATCTACTGCAGAGTGCATGCCATGAGACCAGCCAGAGTGATGAGTGGTGTCAACCAAGTTGTCTGGATCCGACTTGGAATGCTTGTGGTGGGTGTGATGGTGGTGGAGGTGTGTGAGGCGTCGATCACCAAGGTCCGCCTCGTGGGAGGTCTTCCGCATCAGGGAGGTGTTTGCAGAGACGGAATTCTGGAGGGAGGGGAGTTGTTTCTGGAGAGGTTGAAGACGTGGCTCTCTGGAGTGGTGTAAAGCCCCACTGAGAAGATTCTATTCAGCAAACATAATGATCATTAATGAAAGGGTTATTTTGATGAAGAATAATTACTACACAACAAAGTTGATGCTTGCTGCAAGATATTTTACTCCATTGTAACCAACATAAGAGGGATAATAAGAGGGATAATAAGATTTGAAGAGCTCAAATTATTAGTATAACTTAAGATTCGCTTTTCTTCAAATCCAACAGCTATAATCATTGACAGCGAAAATGGACAAATTTGCAAAACATGAACCGGTTAAAGAATGACAAAACTATCTCAACACAATTTCACAGTTGTGGTTTTGAAAGAAATTATCTTCCTCTTCACGAGCCCTTTAAGGTCGCGCTTCAAGTGAAATGACAAATGGTTCAAGCCAACCTTTTCAGCTGTTGGAGTTTGGTTGATCTTCCTGATTGGCTTTGACTGCTCTCGACCACCGTAGACATTCCGCTGCATTGCAAGACGCTCAGTATTTGAAACTTCCCCAGTGATGAATAACTGAAGGGGGAAGAAACAGATGCTAACTAGACACATATCCATATCCATGGGGCAGGAGGGGAGATAAAATACCAATAACAGAGTAACAATAAATCACCTTTCAAAGTGATTGTGAACGCCACGTATAAATCAAGCACAGTGACACAACAGGGGTGTCATTCTCACATGTTACTGCCATAATTTTCCTTTCAAATGCTGACTCCAACAAGGATTACTGATATACATGTTTTTATTTACAACTACAGCAGGCCAGCATGCAGTAATTTTTAAAATACATCACTGTCATACTATGTCTGCTACAGAACGATCACATTTAAACAAGAATCAATTGAATCAAAACACAGTAAACAAAACAAGCACAAGCTCACATATGCACAAGGAACTTAAATTGTCAAATTTGTGAATAAAAGACCCGTGTGCGATACTGCTTCCATTCAAAAGCAAAAGCCTCCTTAATAATAGTACCAACAGCTCAGCTATGGTCATGTTCAATAGCGCCCTCTTGTGATTATATAAACCCTTCCTTCACAGTTGAGGTGTTCCAAATTGAATGGTTTCCTGATGTTTCTACAATTACTGACTGCTCTTACCGATTGACTTTTCTTCTTCTTCTTTCTTTTGCTGGACTGTACCTCTCTCCATTGACTGTCGCTCATATCTTTAGAAGATTTCCTACAACGAGAAGTGCATGTACTTGAACCAAATGAAAAACTGACTGACTTTTGGACATTGGTAATTGAGCATGGACCAAACTTTAATAGATGTTAAATTCACATCGGAGATAAAGAACATTAATTACCCATGCATTGATGTGTGCTAAGCACTGTATACTCGGGTGTGATTCGAACCCAAGACCTTCATCAAAGACAAAGTGTTGGTCAAGTGATTACAACTCAGCTTTCAGTGATATTTTAGAGAAAGCCAAGTCCCTTTATCAAATTTCTTTAAATCATCTAAAAAAAGCTTTTAACAGATGGCATTAAGATGCCATCCTTGTGAATGCTGACAACCCTGAACATTTTAAAACTTGTTATAGACCCCTTGTATCGCTGATGAAACATGCACGCCTGAAGAGCTGTTATTGGCCGAGAGTCGTGCGCAGCGCGTACATGTTCCCATTGTTTGTCATCAAAGATGGCGGCCAGAACCTTTTCACTGACACATTCTAGACAAATGTGGGAGGTCAGGAGTACTATGCACATGTAGGATACATACGCGTAGTGTCATCTTTGTTGCATTGTGTCTCTTAGCACATGTTCAAGCAGTTCTAGTTATGTGTGTATCTGACGTGTGCGTGTGAGTACTCCGTATCAGAAGTAGGGGGTTTAATTGGTATTAGGTTATTTCTAATGTTACCTTCAAAAACAAATCTTCACCTGTTTTATGAAGGGGTTAGTTGGAGATATAGAAGAATGAATTTCAACTAATTTATCTCAATGATATTTCTGTCTTATTCTTACCATGAGTTATTGCCCTCCGCAGTGTTATTGTTGTGTTTATTCTCAATGTAGGAGTCTCTCTGTTGCTTGGTACTCTGCCTATCTGCGAGGCTGGTGGAACCAGTAGTTGACAGAAATGACGATTCAATAAATGGATTTTGATCTGCAGATAGAAAAGAATCCAGACAATCAACGTGAGGAGACACTTGATGTAACAACAAACTTGAAGTGTCAAGAGTTTAAAGTCCCAAGCAGGAAAACCAGATCAATCCAAAGCTATGACCTACCACCAAACTGATGGCCTCTGCTTTTACTACGTGGCCAGGTAGAAACCCCTCCTTGATGCCCTATGCTGTGGCTGGCTTTCTCTGCGTACGTTGCCTGCTGTAGTTGTCTGTCCAGCTGCTGCTGCTGCTGCAGTTGTTCTTGTTTTTGCTGATGGTCTCTCAATTTGAATGACTGGTTTTCTCTGATCTGAAATAGAGAAATGTACAACGGCACTGTGATGTGTGATGTATGTCTTATTTGCACTACTTCAAAATGACATGGGGAAGCAAACATGCACTGAAAGTTACTGGATTTTAATGATTTTGTGTTTGGTTCATACATATTGTGGTTTGCCAGATAACAAAGAATAAGAATTTCAGACGAGAAGTCCATTTTAGACTTAATTTTCATGAAAGAGGGAATCCAATGTCAAACTCAAAGTTTTGTGATGCACTCATTTTCCAATAAACTGTGTAAGTCTGGGACCATTGTGGTCCCAACCATATGGAGTTTTACGTGGGCGGGATCATAAAAATTATTCATGTTGTTGGGAATGTCATACTAAGTGATAAACAATGTGAAAGTAAAACCAATTCAATAAAATAACTAAGAAAACCTTAGAATAAGACTTGACCTCCGTTTCTGGTTACTTGTCAAAAGTTAAGAATTTTGCCCAACTGACGGTCATGTTGTCATTAAATCCATGTGTTGGATGCACAAATTCGGGCGTGATTGGCAAATGGTGTTTCTAAAAAAAAGCATACTCGTCCCCAATTTTTTTTTTTTTTCAATGTTAATTTGAACAAAAATTGAAATTTTATTTATAACAACTTGCTAAGGGTATTTTTGTTCAAGAATTTTGCATAAGTATAATTTTAAAAGAAGATTTGATTTCATAGAAAAATATAGTCTTTGTTCGAGTTGTTTTACAAAGTCTAAAGGCATAGTTCTCATGAAAGCTGCCAAAAATTACAAGTCTCTAACCTTGTAAGGTGTAAAATGCCATTTTATTTGGTACTCTTTCAGAGCGAAATTTTAAACATGACGTCCTTGAACATCAAAAAACAAAAAAGGGTCCGTACATTCCAAAGAGGAATTTTTGCACCAGTCAAAAGGTCAAATTCAATGTCGTTTTGACTAAAACTTCTCTATAAAAAAATGAACAAACTATCTATTTGAAACGAGACATTATTTTCTTATTTTGGCAAAAATTGCACTAGAAGGGTATAAAACACAGTGGTATTTTACACTGTTTTACCCCCTTTTCATAAGGGCTATGTCTATTGGAAAATGGGTGGATCACAAAACTGAATTTGAGCTTGGAGCCCCTCTTCAAAACACAAATAAACAAAACTGGTTCCCGATCACTATTTTGAAAGCCATTTGCTGGTCTTACCTCCTGCTCATCAGCTTTGGGTGTCTGTATAATGCGTCCCTTGTAAGCAACTGATCCCTCGTGCTTCTTCTTGCCAGACTTCGGCTTCCGTAGGTCTGGCTCAGTTGAAGTATTCTGGCTGCTTGTAATGCCCTGTGTTAATGGAAACGGAGGAGGTTAAAACCTGGTAGGTGATCTAATGCCAAGTTTAGCATGAATAGATATGACTTTCAGCTGCAGTTTGAGAAACTGAAATCATGTAAAAAGTGTACTTGTGTCCAAGCACACCAACTCATCTTTAGCAGAAGTAACTATAAATAAATAGTAAATTTGCGTGGGAGTGTTGGTTCTGAAAAGAGCCGGTGTGGTCTTGACGTTTCAAACAGTATACTCCGCTCGTCTTCACCGGCTCTTTTCAGAGCCAACACTCCCACAAACGAGATTTAATACATGGTTGTACCCGCAAGTTTACTATTTATAGTTACTTCTTATTTCCACACCATGCAAAGCTTCAAACACCACTCATTTTTAGCAGTAGTTCTTTAGGATAAAATTTGTGTTAAATACACTGGACACCTTTGGTAATTGTCAAAGACCAGTCTTCTCACTTGGTGTATCTCAAAATATGCACAAAATAACAAACCTGTGAAAATTTGAACTCAATTGGTTGTCGAAGTTGCGAGATAATAATGGAAGAAAAAACACCCTTGTCACACGAAGTTGTGTGCTTTCAGATGCTTGATTTCGAGACCTCACGCGTGAGGTCTCAAAATCAATTCAAATATTTTACTGAGAAATTACTTCTTTCTCAAAAACTACGTCACTTCAGAGGGAGCCGTTTCTCACAATGTTTTATACTATCAACAGCTCTCCATTGCTCATTACCAAGTAAGTTTTTATGCCAACAATTATTTTGAGTAATTACCAATAGTGTCCAGTGCCTTTAAAATAACGGTTAGTTTCATAACTGTCCTACCTTAAGAATGCTTTTCTTTTCAGTGGACTGTGGGTTTGGTCTAGTCACAGACTCTCTGGCTTCCTGACTGCCAATGTCTTTATGATCCACAGACTTGTTGGTACCCTGACTTCCTTTAGGCTGTTCCCTTGGGGAACCTTTAGGGGAAATGTTGGGCGAGCCGTTCAATGATCCTTCTTTAGACAGGTTCCCTCCATGGATGCTGTCTTGGCAAGAATCTGTGTCCGGAGCAACATACCTTGGGGTTTCCGAGGTATTTGACAAAGGGTGTCTACTCCCTTCAAAAGAGAGCTTCAGTTTACTTGGAACAGGAATAAGGGGAAGTTCACGCTCTGCGAGAGTAGCGCTTTGATCCAGGTTACTGGTCTGATTTTGATTTGAAGCATTACTCTCAGGCCCTCTTCTCTTGCCATCATGGAAGTTTAGAGAGGGTTGCTTAGGTTCAACTGTTGGTTGACGTGGATCACTAAACAACACAAAGCTGTTGCTGTCCGATTGAGTGGGTTCACTTTCAAAATACCGCTGAATATTTTCATTGACAGTGCCAGGTAGGGAGTCTTTGGATGCAGATTTTGCGGCTCCGGAATTACTTTTCTTGTCTTGGTTTTTGAAGTACTTTGACGGAGGTATGTTGGATCCCATGGGGTTTGGTATGGCATTTTCTTTATCTGTAACATCTTCTCTCAGTCTGTTGTTTTTCATTTCTTCAGACACTGCTTTGCGGACTTCATCGTCCTCGGGGAGAGGGCGCCCTCATGCGATCCACTATCCCCACTGTTTGTATCAGTATAACCATGGTACTTGGAGGTCACTTTCGTGTTTGCGTATTTCCCGAGGTGCTTTGCAAATGATTCCGATGGTCCCTTGCTATGCGCAGATTTGGCTAGGCTGTAAGATGCTCGTTCATGAGGTTTCTCATTCCGTGTCTCATGAGTTCTCTCTCCTCTGGCAATTCTCTCCATTTGAGTTTCAACATGAGGGTCGGTGTGAGGTTCCTCTGACGAGTTCCTCATGGACTCTGTAGGGTGACTGGGTTCCCCTGGCTTGTCCCAGTGGATCGGAGGGGACTTGGCTTGCACAGCCTTTTGTTGGCTTCTCCAATTCTCCACGGTGCTATTCATTTCGGCCTGGAGTTGCTGTTGCTTCTTCTTGCTGGACTTGAGGAATTTCAGATGGGTTGCCGGGATCTGAATGCTGCTTGTTGTTGCATCATCTTGGGTTTGCTTCTGGTTGTGGGAATAATCATCCTGAGATGTCCTGACGGTATTTTTATTTGGATTCACTCCTGATAGGACTTCTTCTTTAGGTTCTTTGACAAATCCTAGTTTGGGACCATTTCTGTATTCACAAATAAAAATACAAAATAAGGTAAGATGAGCAAAAAAAAGGCATATACTGACAGACTGGCTTGAAAAGGTTGGTTAAGAGATGTTGACAAAATAGGGTGACCGCCAACATAGGGCTAGATAGCTCAGTTGGTAGAACACCGGCATGTGAATCTGGAGGTTGCAGGTTCAAGTCCCACTCCAGTCATTTTTTCCTTGTTCAACCCCAAATTATTTTAAAAATTACTCAGTCAGTTTCCCTTGTGGTCTATTACTTGACAATTGAAATAAAAAGTTGCATCCCCTTAAGGTGATCCCCTGGCTGATGCTTCCCAGGTTGTATCTTAAGCCTGGGTTGATCCCTGGATATACGGCAGTTAACGGTTGTATGGCTTCTGACTGGCGACCCCGAACAAAGATATTGACAAAATAGGGAGACCACCATCTTATGGCTAGATAGCTCAGTTGGTAGAGCGCCAGCACGTTAATCCGGAGGTCAGAGGTTCAAGTCCCACACTAGGAAATTTTTCCAAAAGATTTATAATGATGCAACTGTATAAAGAATATTAATCATACGCACTGCAAAAAAACTTACCTGGATGGCATCTTCTCAAATTGTCTGGATGAATAGGCAGACTTGGGTCTTGGAAGATCTCGATGGAGTAACCTCTCAGTATGGAATGCTCTGTGCTCCAGACACTGCTCAATAGTGAACCGATCTGATGGCTCTAAGCGTAGAACGTTCTAGTGGAAGACGAGGTTAACAGTTGGTTATAAATCATGTCCGATTTATCATTCCAAAACAGATGGCTCACACAAAACAACATGCTACTGGAGACTAACTTAAATACTAAGAAAAACTATGTTGGTAAACTTGCGGCACAACCATGGATTAAACTCTTTTGGGAGAAGAGTTTGCTCTAAGAAGAGCCAGTGTGTCTCCACGTTTCAAAAAGTATACTCTACTCGTCTTCAGTAGAATGCATTCTCTTGAAGAGGAGCAGAGTATGACCTTTCTACTGCAACGTCACAGCCCAAGTTTTTGCCACCCAAGGTTGGAAAACTATGGGAAGCCATACATGCAAGACAAAAACAGATACAACAGTTTGTAACAATGTTACACAAATATTACAAAAATAGTGTTGAATTTGTGGTAAACAAAGCAACCAATTACGGGATGTATTTTTTTATTGAAAGATTGCAGAAATGTCACAACATTTGTTAACGCGATTGAATGTTTTGCTAAAACTCGGCCGGCCATGCCAACCAGCACAGTTTGTTTATCAACAATAGAAAGGTCTATGCTGTTGGAAATGGCAACACTTCTCCCAAAAGAGTTTTATACATGTTTGTACCCACAAGTTTACTCACTACAGTTTTTCTTATGATCCACACCATACAAAGCTTCAAACGGCACTTAAACACTAAGGTCACTCCTCATCAAAGTTATCAAAGTATTCACATTTAGGCAGGATGACAGAACGCAACCTTCTAACGCGAGAGATGAACACCACACTGCGGCGTACCAATACTCCGTAACTGGTGCATCAAAATGGCACAGAATCACAAAAGGTGTTATAAAGCCATGGTTTATCAGTATCGTGTCACCGTATCTAGACCATCTGCTATGCAAAGTTGTTAAGGTTTGTACATGTATTAAGGACTGGCCTAAACCAACTGGCCAATCAAATACTGTCCATCAAAATTGTCTATGGACAACTAAGACTTTTTTTATACGGACAAAAGGTTGTTAACTTCTTTACAGATGGCAACATTTCACCCCGAGTTAGGTGAAGTATGTGAAGTACTATAGATCAAGTACTATGGAGGATCTATGGGAACTATGCGCAAAAAGTACATGCATTGCTTAGAGCATAATACTATAGACCTACAAGGACAAGATTGAATGAACAGCAGGTAAAAGTATTTGATGACCACCATTGCAGAAATTTAAAAGTAGAATTATTCTCACCTTCATGAAATCTATGCTGACACTGTTAACAACTCCTGAGTATTTCCTCTCTAATGTCTGAGGCTCAGAAACTGATGGAAACTACGGAACAAACACACAACAAACAAATCTTTTGCATTAAAACTAAAATTGTTGAATTGTTTGGCTAAAGCAGTTCAATATCAACCAACAATTAATAGGGGATAAGTTTGTGGTGACACCGTGTAATAAATCTCTTTTGATTAAAGGTGGCTCTGAAAAGAGTCACTTTTTACTCCACACAAAATTCCACTTACTATGGATAAAGGGTACAGTTACAAACTCTAAAATGCTGAATGTTATTGACGTTGCAGTTACAAATTAAATTTGTTTATAAGTACAATAAAAGTTCAAACATGTAACTATGGTAACAGACGCTTAGATGCTTTAACCCCAACATGCCCACATTGCCATGGTATGGAAACCAACAATAAGTAGAGACCTTTGAAAAGTTCGCTCATGGAGCACAAAATGACAACTCCCACATGATTGATGTGGAATTAATGATTAATCCTGATTAAGGAGCCGACGATCCTAGGCACCAGACGGACAAGCCACTTTAGTACCAGACCACTGGATGCACTGAGCCTCTGTCACCATCAAGTACATCGTTAGAGTGAAGTGGGTCCACTCAGTTTAAAAGCACAATGTTATTGATTTTCGTTTCAATTAAAAGCTTTCCACATTCAAATGTTGATAAAGCTGTTATTTATTTCTAGTTTATGATTCAAGTATAATTTCTTGGCCAAAAATTCTGTCAACTTAATCAGTTCCATTCCAACCCAGTCAGTCTTACCAAACAAACAAAAAAGTATAAATTGTCAAAATACTGATAGAGGAAAACATTAAAAAGTAAACAAAACAACAAATTCAATCAAGCTTTATTGTAAAATCAATGCTAACACAAATAATTTAAATTTGTCATTATTACAAATGAGCTAAACTATGTGTACACTGACCAAAGTATTTGAAGTGACTGGTTGGTACACAAACATAATGCTCCAAATTAAAAACCCTCATCTGATAAAAAAAAAATCAAATAATGGTGAACCACAGCACACCCTACCAAGATCAGTCTGAGCTGCGACCTATGAATCAAGGCTCAATACTTGAACCTCAACCCTTGCAGTCATTCTATCATTCCTCATTCCTCTTTACTCTGAGGCCAGCCGCCGATTTCACCAAACTCTTCCTAACTTAGGATTAATCTTAGGACTTAGGTCGAGTTAAGTTCCGTATCCATAGACATTAGGACACATTGAACCCATCCTAAGTTAGGACGAGTTACTCATCCTAACTCTAGATAGGATTAATCCTAGCGCTTCGTGAAATCGGCTGCAGGGAACCATAGATCAATAATTAAACATCACAGAACCCATCCTTACCCTGAGCCCAGAGAATCAAGGTTCAATATTTAAACCTCAACCCTTCTAATCCATCCATCTTTCCTCATTCCTCTTGACTCTGAGGCCAGGGAACCATAGCTCAATAATTAAACACCAAGGAACCCATCCTTACCCTGAGCCCAGAGAATCTTGGGTTCTTCTCAAACAGTTCCATCTGATAGTTGGGTAGAGCTCCTACAACCTTCTGTATGATGTAGAGTTGGTCTATTTCACTCTCACCCGGGAAAAGAGGTTGTCCATCACTCAGCTCCCCTAGAATACATCCTATAGACCAGATGTCTACTGCCTTGCCATATGGAGCACTTCACAGGAACAAATATATAATCAAAATATCAAATTTATTAATACAATTCCAAGTGGGTAATCCCAGTATCATTGGAGTTGAAATGGGATCGAAATATCGCTGAGTGGTAACTACATCACTTTATCACTGTTTTGAGATTCTACTAAAATCTTATTATTTGGTTTTACCTACACCGAATTTGTGTTAAGCACTGTATATGCAGAACTCACATTGGATTTGAAACCACGGGAAAGTACTGAAAATACAGTGCTTAATACACATCTGTGTATGGGTAAAACCAAATAATATTATTTATCCCTGATGCAAATTTAACATTTGTAAAAAATTTGCAGTACCACGGCTAAAATATAGGATTCAAACCAACTCTAGCTACCAGGCATTGTCGGTGGTCTAGTGGTGAGACATCTACTCCAGAATGGCAAAGGTCGTGGGTTTGAATCCCACTCGAGTAATAAGCCTGTGGATTTTTTTCACAGGAACCGGGAATGTACTGAATATACAGTGCTCAACAACCATCAGTGTATGGGTAAAACCAAACAATATTTTTGTATCCTTGATGCAAATTTAAAGGCAGGGTACACTTTTGGTAAATGTCAAAGACCAGTATCCTCACTTAGTGTGTCTCCACATATGCATAACATAACAAACCTGTCAAATTTGGCCTCAATTGGTCATCAAAGTTGCAATAAAATAATAAAGGAAAAAACACCCTTGTTGCATAGAATTGTGTGTTTTCTCAGATTCTAATTTTGGTGTGAAAAATTACCACTTTCTCTAAAACTACATTATTTCAAAGGGGGTCGTTTCCAACAATGTTTTATAATATCAACAGCTCTCCAGGGCTCTTTACCAAATAAGTTTTTTATGGTCATTAAATTGTGGAGTAATTACCAAAAGTAAGCCTGTACCCTGCCTTTATAACATCTACTACTAAATCGTCTTAGTGTCTGAAATTTTGATCCAGAAAGTGCTAGCTTACAACAAGCACAAGTGTGTTTATATTTTGGAATCATATTCAATGAAATAGTGAATAACTCACCCTAGGAGTAGCTCTGGTGAGCGATACCAGCGAGTAGCCACATAGTCTGTGTAGTTCCCTGTACCATTACCACCCAAGTTACGAGCAAAGCCTACAAGGGAGGGAAAATCAAAGTGAAATTTGCTGTTAACTTTCGCAGTGACTAGCAAGCAGGACTTGTCAGCTTGTCATTTGTGCTTTTGACTGGTCCAACATTGTCATTTGTGTTATGAACAAACCCCGATGTGGAGGTTTACACGTAGCACAGAGCTTACAACATTTGCATCTTGCAATCAGGGAGATTTCATACAACAATCAGGGAGATATTTAGAATTACATTGACATAAAAGGGGGATAGTTTCCATAATCTGGGAGGTTTTAAAATTTGTTCATCAGACCTTGGAAAGATTTGTTTATTTTTAAGAGAAACCCTTTGCAGAATCAGGGAGACTTTCCAGCTCTTGTAGCAATGAATTGATCAGCTTGGACAGAATTTTAACTGGTCATCATTTTTTTGTTTTGAGCAGACCATTTTTAAAGAAAGAACCCTGCAAAGGTTGACAATTTAATCAGTTTTGTTGAATAATGATGACTGAATTGAAACTGAGAAATTGCTTGACAAACGACTGTATTGATTTCTATTAAAGAGTAAAGAGTAACGAGTATTTAACAAAGAGTATTGACAGAAACACACAAGACAACATTTGACATCTCTAAATAAGGTGGGACAACTTACCGAAATCACATAGCTTCAAAATGTCATCTTCACTGATCAGCAAATTTTCTGGTTTTATATCTAAAGTAAAAATAAAAATACCCAAATTGAAATGCTTATTGTCAGATAAAGAAATTTCAACTCTTCCTTTACAATAGATGTTATATGTTGATTTAAAACATACATTTTTTGAAAAATCTAATACTTAATATAATTATTTCTTATTTGACATTTGATTTCATTCTTTTATTGGTTGAATCTTACTGCCAATTTGTTCTATTGTTCTATTGACCCAATTGACCTGACGTCATCATCACAATAATCTTGGTTGTGCCATTTTGGGAGTCAATTGTTTGTCCCTGTGAGTTATACAGTGTAGTGCACATTTTAGGTGACGTGTTGTTTACACTCTCACTACAAAATTTGACACCCAAAGTTTGGGCGGTCAGGTTGGCAAGGTGGTATCTTTCCTCGCCTTCTACCTCTGGCCCCCCCTTCCCCCCAGTTCGAATCCCGCTTGGGGCACCATGTGGATTGGGTTTTCAATCCCTTCCTGATTGCGTGGTTTTTCCTGGAATAATTCTCTTGGGTTTTCCTCCAACATCTAAAACTGAAAATTCCTTCTTTGTCTTCTGTCCCCCATGAGGTTCTTGGCTAGTATAGTGATTAATTTCGCTTTTCCAAGAGTCCTCGGCTTCACAACCAGAATAAAATCAATGAAATGGCAGGCATGGCAGGCAGTAGCCCCGTGTGTTATTGGTGCAAGTGGTCAATATTGACGATTGTTTTTGTTACTACTGTTTGAATAAAGGCCTTTTTAGATTTTCCCCAGTATGGGATAATAAAGTTTTTATCTGTCTATCTATCTAAATGTAATGACACTCAAAACTTAACTCTGAGCCATTTTTCTTCTAAGAAATTTATGATCACTAATGACTGCAATAGTATCTTGGATATGGGTATGAAGGATTTGATGTTTATACTATTATGTATATATTTCTGGTCATGAAACCAAGGATACCTCATAAGTGAACTTAGTCACTGTAGCTCTCAAGCCTGAGGAAACCTGTAAACAAGGGTGCTTGCTATATGAACCAGAAACACCGGGGTCAACCCCTACTCTTACACAGTAAGCGTTTTAGGTTCTTTTACTGTGCACTACAAATCCTAGTGCTTGGGAACTACAGCTGAATGACCCATCTGACAGACAAAGTATCTACGGTTAGTATCTTGCTCAAGGACACAAGTGCCACGACCGGGACTCAAACCCACACTCTACTGATCAGAAACACTTTACTGCTCGGCCACAAAACACATTATATGATTGTTACCATGGTAACCTACCTCTGTGGATAATGTCATTTTGATGACACCAATGGATTGCCTTCAGCAACTGATACACATAACTCCTGCAACACAAAAAAGAAAGAAAAGGTTTTTAGATTGCACAAAATATTTGGCAGCAAACCGAACATTTATTGGTGGGCTATTGTAGAGGAGTGAGATTACATCCCGTTTTCCTCCCTCTAAAAATAGTAAACTGCATGTATGGTCGGCACATGAGGGTGATTGCAACGCAAATCACCCTAACAATCACAGCAGGGATACATTTACCCTGATGGGAGCTCTCTGAGCTTATCAATGGTTCCCCCGTTGGGAGACACTCAGGTTTCAAAACTGCCTTTTGTGCCACTGTGCCGATGGTGCAGTCACGTAGTTGGCTTTGACAGACTCTACAACTGAGGGTAACAAATATTTCCACCCTCACTGAAAAGAACATTATTTGCCTTGTCAAATCTCCATGAGATTTGTACCAAACAGTCGTATACAGGTTGAACAAACGGAATGTATTTCATTCACTGGGTTGGAACTCATGACTAGATCACTGAGGCAACGCGACAATACTCACCCCCCTCATCAACAACATTTAGTCGAATTCAATGGTGTCGTATATGAAAAGCTTAACCTTAAATCAACTCACATGAAAGAAATAGCGTAACAAAACCTTCCCTAAAAGTCACCGGGGTAAATAGTTTACCAAAGTTGTCTGACAAAAGGGAAAAGGTGTCAAGGCACTCCTTAGTACACGAATGCACTGGGGATTGTATTGTGCACACACATATTAGGAATTGTTTGTTTAGTGGAGAATTAACCACTAACTCTGTGAATTTGATACTTGATATGTTGATTTAAGCCTGATGTATCAGTTAGCAGATAGAGTTACGCAAAGTTCATCAAACTGAAGTTGCCCACACAACCACTTGGCAAAGACGGTGTACTCAGAGCATAACAATGAGGACATCGCAAGCAATCACTACAAATCAGAAAGTGCAAAAGTGATCCATGTATTGCTACATACAAGGTTTAAATAATATAACAATTATAATAACTTGTTCTTGTAAGTTTTACAATAACGTTTCAATGTGCTTTACAACAGTGCCCTGGTCATTTGACCCATAACATTCCTGATTTTTTTTTTTTAGCTCCCTGGGGAGTATACAGCCCGGGCTGCCGTAGCGCTCTAAAGGCATTTTTGATCAAACTCTACCCTCTTAGCATAGAGAAGGCTCCTTTCTCTATGCTCTTAGGTACCCATTTACACCCCTGGGTGAAGAGAAGCAATTATAGTAAAGAAACTTGCTCAAGAACACAAGTGTCAAGACAGAGACTCTAACTCACACCCCTATGATTTAACCGCCAGAACTTGAATCTGAAGCGCTAAATCGCTCGGCCATGACACGACATGTCAAGTGGGTGGGATAGAAGAAGGGTATTATGGGATGGAATAGGGAGGTACAGGGCATGGGGAATACTGTCATGAGTGGAGGTGAGATAGGGGATGATAAAGACCATGTGAACGTTGTTTACAATAAGTGTGACCTTGTACATTCTTTGAGTATTCTGGCAGGCAAGATACTACACTGGTCCTATGGGAAAGTTGACATTTTGTGTCATAACTTCCACATAAAACCAAGAGTTATGAAAGTAAAAGCTAATCAAGTTTTGAGATGTGCCCCCTTTCATCATATCAAAAGTTGATAAGAATTAGACAGTGCAATCTCCATAAAATATAAGATTTTATGCTTTCTTCCATTGAGCTGTGTACAAATCGTGCCTGCAGGAAGTCCAGGCTCTATGGCTCTTTTGTAAACATGTGATGTCACAGGTCACATCATCTATAAAAAGGGTAGCCAAATGAAATAGGATAGAGGACATGGGATATGGGTGAAATTGGGATACCAGATGGAGGGATAGCTAACCCTGTAAGCAGATTGGACAATTAAGGACATGTAATGGTGTAGGGGGCCGGGGGCTATGGATGAAATGGGTATGGAGAAATGGAAACGACTTAGTCTGCGAGGGATCATGGAAGGGATTGGGAAAAGGGAATGGCGTAGGCAGAAGGGATTAAGGGAAGGTACTGCATTGGATAGTCACACTTGGCTGCAGTATATTTTGTTTGGGGAACAATAAATTCCTCTTGGCACATCTTACCGGACTTTCTCTGGAGGTACACCATTGGGTAACTCCTCCAGCAGCTCCAGCATATTCTGAAATAACAAATTAGATCAAAAACCATTCCAAAAAACTGAACAATATAAAATGATATTTCAAATCAATAAACCAATTATCAAGTAAAACGAAAATGCCTGACTCCTATCCACTTGTAAAAAATCCCTGCTGTCTGTAGCTCATGTCTGCCACAACGATAATTACATTAACCTTCTGAGGCCTCAAAATCGTTTCATCTCACAAATCATTCTTCCCACGTCAAGATGCACCTTGAAGCTAGAGAGCAAAAATCAATAGAACACTGTTCTCAATGCTCACTATACATTCATTCAAACACTATGTCAACGTGTAGTTCTGTGGATGAGGTCATGCACATTAATGTGGCATTTAGATTGCCTTGCAGGAATCCTGTACAATGCAAGATGTACATTACATGTTTTGGCTGCAGTGTGCTGGACAAAGAGAGCATCAACATAAACCTGTCACTCAGTTTAATTTGCATACATTTCTTGGCTGCATTTTATGTGTTTCATTAAAACCTTACAGAAATGACTTGCATTTTCTTAAAAAAGCTGGCTATTGTTCCCTAAAGTTAATCGGCTCAATTTTCTGGAGCTGCTTAGCATGAAAAGTAGCTAAGCATAACAAAATGATGCTTACCAGCCAAAATGCTTAGCTGAACATGTTTACGCAATATTATCTGCTTAAGCTTTATGGAATTGGACCAAGCAGAAAAAAAGTCTCAACAAATTTGTAATAAGCAACAATTAGGAGGAAACCAGTCACAAATGGCAGATGTGACATTGCATTTTGGCTGATAATCTTATTTCGCTAAGCAAATACTTCAGCAGAAAAAAATCAACAAATTTGTAATAAGCAGCAATTAGGAGGAAACCATTCACAAATGGCAGATGTGACATTGCATTTTGGCTGATAATCTAATTTCGCTAAGCAAAACTTTGTTGTGCTTGTAGTAACTTTTTGTGCTTAAGCAGCTCAGTGAAGGGCCCAGGGTTTAATTTCATGGAGTTCTAAGCACACAAAGTAGCTAAGCACAACAAAAATGTGCTTACCAGAATAAGGTTATCCGCAGAAACACCATGTCACATGTACCAATTGTGACTGGTATCCTGCTCATTTCTGTTCAGCAGAAAATGTTAAACAATATTTTCTCCTCAAACAGCTCTTTAAAATTGGGCCCAGATCTTATGAAAGAGAACTGTGCTTTGATTGACCTGTGAAATTTACTGCTGTCTTTTGGAGAGGAATTGCGTATGTTAATATTTGTTTCACTGAAAAATAAGATTATCTTCTTCCCACGAAATGGATTAGGATTTGAATATAAATGCCCAATCAATAGCGAAATGATTCATCTTTAATGATATTCAGAGATATTATCTTACCCTCTCGACATATTCAAAGACAAGATACAACTTCCCTCTCCTCCTGAAGGCCTCCCTAGAGAACAAATGATTATAGACATGAATTATGCAAGTTATTTACACTGAAATGTCAAAAAATCTCACTGTACTAAAAGAGAGACAGCAGGTATCTTGAATCCTGATAATCTTAACTGAAACAACAACTTCTCAATTTTGTCCGGATCTGATAATGCACATCATTGCTGCAAAACACAGTCATTCCAAAATAAAAGGTCTTTTACAAGATTGGTGAGGATAAAAACATAGTTGTTTGATTTTAGTCTGAAAGCTTACTGATTATGAAGTTCATTTTTTTAAGAACCATTTTGTTTCTGTGAAATATTTCCCTCTGAAATGAAGTCATCCTTGAGAAAACTGTAGGCCTATCTGAAAACCTAAAAATTGCAACAGCTGATTTTAATTGATACAACCAAAATTAAGAACAATGTATTTACATGCTGAAAATTGTGTATGGTTTTTCACTATTTTCTCCTGACTTGTACACAATGGATGAAGCCCAAATTTTCACAGGTTTTTTATTTTAATTTCATGTTTGGTCCTTTCTCTATGGTTGATCACACAAAGCATGAACACTGTCTGGACTACCAACCTTTTAATTCATCATAGACTACAGATAAATATTTTTAAATAAAAGATTAAACACATTTTTTAAAGAAGTTCCAAAGAAGTTTTAAAATATGACATTATGTTCTTACTTGAGTTCTACAATGTTTTCTTGTTTGAGCTGCCGGAGAACCTTGAGTTCTCTCAAAGTGGTTCTTCTCACATCTTCATTGTCTGTCATCAGATTTAAACAGAAAACATCAAATCATAAAGACTGGTCAGGGCAGGTTTGAGTGAACTGAGTTTCATATTTCTGTTTACTTCCTTATCTAAAGTAGCTACACACGTATAGCAATGGACTTGCTATAAGTAAACGAAGGTTAAGTGATTTTTTTTTTAAGAACAGATTTTGTTTAGAACAGTTTTAATTTTGGATTAAAATAAATCACGGTCCAAACACCAATGACCTTCTTAAGGATAAACCCAATCCATCCATACAAAACACATGGGGGTGTTTTCCCCATCACAACAACATTAACTTAAATTGGCCCCAATATGTGTCAATATTTAATACTAGTCAAACATTTGATGAGATTTAACTGCGACCCATGGCTTGGTGTTACCATCTTAATCCTTGTTTGAGTTCCACCACAACTCAGTCAGAAGATGGTTTTGTCAATCGATAAATCTCTTCTTTTGTTACATCGTCAGCTCGCCAATCCTTTTGATTGTCTGGAACCCAAGATCCCTGGGTGTTATTTAGCATTGTTGCGGTGCCCAGTCTGTGTTCCAGCACCATACTGAGTGCCTGAGGGTGTAATCCAGGGTCTTTGTGCAAGTCTAATCCCTCTTTTTGCTACCATGCCAGTAGTCAATGAACCATATATCTCTGGGGAATAGAGAAATGGGCCAAAGAATAGGGCTGCAATGGGGACTGGGATTCACCATGGTACCCCCTCTACCCCACAGGTTTCATGTATTCAACCTGCAAACTAAACACTAAGCATTGTTTAGAATCGTTTCACACCAGGGGAACTTGAATGCAGGACCCTAATGATGATTGTAAGGAGTAGCTTCATATAACCTCGTTAGAACCATGGATAGACACAAATCTAATCACTAGAAGCTACGTGTGACAACCAAAACAACAAACTCAGAATATTATTACTCCAGCTTGCTATTATTGTTGTTGTTGAAGTGAAATCAAGGAAGCCTCATAAGTGAACTTTAATCACTGTAGCTTGCAAGCCTGAGGAAACCTGTAAACAAGGGTGTTTGCTGTGTGAACCCGAAACACCGGGGTCAACCCCTACTCTTCCACGATACGTGTTCTGTTTTTTTGAACGTGCACTACAAATCCTTGCACAGAGCCTTGACCAAGACTCTTACTTGCTCAACCATAGCACGCAACATGTACAACGTTCCGTTAACATGGTGCCAAATATACATGGTACATTATCCTTTATTCTGTGTATGATGGTAAACAATTGTCTACTGTTACTCTCCAATAGAGAGGAATATTGGAAAATTAATTTGAAAACATGCTTGCTTATATTTTAACAATTACAACACCCCTTCCTTTGATTCTATCTGTTGATTGGCCGAGAGCGTGTCACATGGTGTTGTGTATTTTTACTCTTGTACATGTTCACCGACCAAACGAACTATTCAACGATAGCCTAGCAACCGATGTACTAGTGCATGGATACCCTGGTACCCTGACTACATTGACTTCAAACATTGATTTAAACGAGCTGCTTGACAACCTCGAACCCGGTGTAATGAACAAAATATGTGCATTTGAAATACGGTTTAGAGAACGAACGTAACAGCAGTAGTCTGGTACCCTCTTATTTTGTCAAAACTTGGTATTTCAACATAAGATTTTACAGTTCTTGTTTGACGATTGATTGCCACGTACGTAAGTGTGATTTAACTTTATTAAAGTATACATATAGAATCAAAGGAAGAGGTGTTACAAAACAAATATTGACTGCTTTGTCTCGTGGCGTAGTAAAACTAGGCACTCTCGGAGCCGAGGGAAGATAGGCTGCTCCGGGGACCACCTCGAGTGACTAGTTTTACTATGCCACTCGAAGCAGTCAATATTTGTATACTATGCAATTTTCAGCACCTGATTAATTCAACAAATAATTTGTACAAGAATATTAAAGGTAGGATCATACTTTGGTAATTACACCAAAATGAAATTGTGTCAATTTTATCTGAAAGCCTGCTTGCCATTAAGATGATAATGATGGTAAGCATCCTGTGAAATTATTTTGTCTAAGTTCCCCCATTGATTACAAATCAATAAAAGTATGATGAAAATTTGAATCTCCTGGTGCCTATTTGAATAATTGAATGACTCCCTCATATGGCCAGAGATGAAGTTGGTACCCACCTGACATGGATGGATTTGATGTTGTAAATACCGTCATTTTTTTGCTGACAAAAACCAAATCCTGACCCTACCTTTAATGCATATCCATACCCCCCACCCCAAAGCATAGCCAAACGCAGACCTGATACAACATTTTGTTTAAGAACATTGCCAAGTAAACAACTTGAAAGGATGGATTGTCACATTTTCATGTCTAAATTGCAGGTGAATATTGATTTATTTTCAGAGGGAGAGAGAGAGCACATCTCATTTTAGTATGCAGTTAAAACATACACCAGTTGGGATCTTACAGCAAACAAGAGCAGCTAAATACACAACATGTTCAGGTTTATTCAAATTTGATTGCAACCACACAGACTTTCCAATTACATGTTCTTTTCTTTCCATAATAAGTTAAAATAGCTGGATGTTAGTTATTACACACAAACTAATCATATTTATGTTGAAACACAGAATGAAAATCAATCACATACAAAGATGACAAAAATGTGTGTTTTCGAGTAATGATAAACAGCTCTTTTAATATTTAGTTTTTCCTTCTGGGAGCAAGAATGATCAATTAGAATGAACGTCTTACCTTCACTGTCTTTGAACTTCTTAATTGCAACAATTTCATTGTTTTCCTGTCACAAAATACAAAAAATTATCATTAAATCTGGGGAAAAATTATGTGAGCAACTTGGTATAAATTCTCTTAACTTGTATCGTCATATAATTTATGAATGCAGTCTTGGGGGAAAAGAAAGATGTTAAAGTCTGGACTGATTATCTTCAAACTTCAAATCTTTGTGGAGGCATTAGTGTCAGCATCCTAAGCGCTGGACTTTTCAATTTTTATGGACAATGATCTTTCTTATCTCTTTGATAGTTGCATGACCTGTTGGTTTGGTTTGTTATTGCATACAGTTGAAGGCAAAAGTTCTATATCCTGTAACTAGAAGTTTCATTCATGCCCTGATACCACCAAAGGTCAAATAAGGAGTCAGATATCTACTGACCTGACATGAGGTCAGAGGGGTCATCTCATTGTGCTGCAATCTCATGGCATAATGCACTACAGGCCAATGGGTTTGGATGATTGCTGAATCATATGGATAATATGATGTATAAACAGCACTTTACATCAAACAAATTGTAATTATATTATATTGATACTACAATAGGATACCTGACCTTTTTTACAGTACCATATTCTTAAATAATTTACAAACAATATGTTAAGGTCTATTGTACTCTGGCCATCACATTCTGACAGCGGCTAGTTAATATTCACTAAAGTTTTGTTCCATCAAAACCACATTTCCCTTGAACAATTCATTTATGAAATTTTATGAACAAGTTAAATTGAGCTTTGTGAAAACCTGAAAAAAGACTGATCTTGAGCAGCCTATTTCTTTGTTTTCTTTTACTACAAATTGAGCAGTGTAATTTTACAAATGGTTCTCAAAAAATCATTTCAAAATGAAAGAATTTACCTCTAATTCATTTATTCTTAGAGAGGCTACAAGTAACTGTAAATTATTTAAAGTTTACCCAGTCAGTTACCCTTGTGGTTTATTAATTATACTAAAATAATAAGTACACATATCATATACTTATTAGTCATGCGACTAGATGTGCTTTCTTTTCACATGTTCAGTTATCTTTCAGTATTCAATAACTTCGGTGGGAAACAATTTGTGTTATTTAATATAAAGGGACCTCATTGTGAATATGAATAATGTGGCAATCAATGGCAGGAATATATCAAGAGATTAAGACTGGCAAGGAACTGATACACTATACAAAGAGCTATTCTACAGTTAAACCACTCGATATGGAAGTAGGATTTATGGATTCAATGTGTTATATTGAGATGGAGGGTGTGCATGTTGACATCAGAGTAATCATCTCAACATTCTTACAGACTACTATAGCTAGTAGTTTAGTGGCAGTCAAAACATTTGGATGATGAAATACGGTAAAGATGAGCAAAAATGTAAAGTTCTGCAGTTCTTGCCGTTACAAGGCATACAACTGCAGTTTGTCAAAACAGAGGACATTTACAGGCACAGCAAGACTTTATTTTCAATTTTCAATGGTGCAGTTGAGAATCAGAAAATTAGGAAATCAGGTGCGTTACAATAAGACACTATTAGGTTTGGGTAAATTTGCAGGTACACACTAAAACCAAATGTGCACTCCAATATAGTGTTCACCATATCTCAAAAAGGCTAAATGTTCTAACTGAAATTGAAGAAAAACTGAAGCAAATTGAAATGCATAGCACTTAAGATATTTTCGCGTCAGGGCAAAAATTTTGTATCTCCATTTACTTTAGCAAAAACGAACAAAAGTGCTCTGTTCAAAAACAATGTGTCTCAGCGCATACTTGTTTTGTGCGTACATTCGGGCTATTTTAAGCAAGAAACAATGGTTTGACAATTTCAACGTAATTTAAATGCTATTTTATGAGATACAATGTTTTGCACTGACAAAATGATTATGTGAACTTCATGAAAAAGCTGCATATAGTCTTTACAATGCAAACACCTTAACTAACAGATCTGAAGGATGATACCTACACCAACTAGGTCACACCAGGCATATATACATGTAAATACTCCAACTGAACAGGACTGTTTGTACAACCCTACAGCGTTACCCAGGTAACCAGGTTAGCACAGTGATGGGCATTTCATAAAAGTTTTTTGTTTACTTAATTCCTGTAGTTTTCTTTGAGGCCGGTTTTACAACTTGATGAATACCAGGCATTTGGAATTGGTTAATCATTGACCTGATGTATGCCGTGAGATATGAAAATGGTTTGCCGGAATGAGTGGATATGTAAAAATGAATGGCTCACAGTTGAATCAGGTCCCAATAAAAAATGGGCCTCTAAAATTTATAGGCACTGTGCAAAAAGTTGTCATTTTAGGTGTTGTTTGTATTACAAAATTGTTTACATGAGTAGAATAATTTGAGCTTACCTTGTGCCTGCATTTGAGCACGACTCCATAGGCACCTGTTGCAACAAACACAATTGATAACATTTGGTGAAATTTTGACTTTTAATAGTTACTTCCCTGCTACCATGAGGGCAGCAAGTACAAACAGATGAATGACTTAATGCACAAAAGTTGTTATTCAACGAACATTAACTGCTCGATTAAATTGTGTGCAATTATTTAGGGAAGAACTGCAATACATTGTTAACGAAACAAAAATATGTCAAACCTTTAAAGCAAAGTTCTTAACAAAATTATTGCAACCATCTAATTTGTTTTTATCTTGCTTTAGGATGTGTCTGAGTTATACAAATTTACTAGCTTTGACAATGACTTTAGTTTGTAGCAAGATAATGTAATTGTCTGTTTCCTAGAAGTCGCTGAAATGTATTTCTAGAGAGAAATTGTACTAACAAAAATTGAAATCAATTTTATTAGCTAAGGCTTACATGCAAGTTAAAGTTAAAAAGCAATACCTCCTTCATTGAAAACAATTTCAACAATTGTTATTGATTGGTTACTATACATTTTATCATATATTATGCTCAAACACACTATCAAATTCTTTATAAAAGGTATAGAGTGTACATGATAGTCAAGTACGTCTAAATACGCAAACAATAATGACATACCTTCGCCTACGATTCCAAGCACCTCGTATTTATTCATCAGTGCAAGGTTTCCATTGGCAACTCTTCAGATGCATAAATCGTCGTCATGCATCTCAACACAAAGGAGATTTATCCACAATGATGATGCTGTGGTAATCATGCTGCTGCCATGTCTGTCAACGAATGAATGAATAAATCTATTATAATACAATTAACTCATAAACTCATATACCAAGGACACACAACAAAATGATCTTGATTACATCATTTGTAAACTAGAAATGAACTTTTTTAGGTGAGTTCCTTGTCTAAGCTAATTGATTATGGCATCATTTTGTGTAGCACCTATTCAATGTGCAGACTAATGTCACAGACAAATGTCTGTATAACAATCTCATAGTTTGCGACTTACATAATATCCTTAATTTTATTAGGAAAAATGTTGGCTGATGTTCCCAAAGAAAATGTAATGATATATTACAATGTCTATTGTTATGTCTATGTATACTTTATACATTCAGTATAAATGAATTAAAAGCTATCTGAAAATCTTACTTTCGCAGTGTATTTTAATTTTTTTTACTAACATTCTTTCTAAAAGCAAAAATTAAAACTCCCTACAATTTTAATGAGTAACAATTGTACTTGTACAATGTAGGCCATCTCATTTTTTCTCATCCGATTTGGTTGGAATTCTTCAAGCTGAGTCTTTATGAACAAAATAAACTTGATCTTCACAACTTGTGCTTGTTAAGTTTTCAACTAAAATGACCACTCATAGTGTTAGCCAGAGGGGTGTCTAGGTGTCTTCTGGACACCCCTTTTTAAATTTGGACACCCTGTTTAAATTTGGACACCCAGTTTCAACTGTCATTTACACGCAAATGTATTGCAAGTGAACAATTTCCAGCAAATTTTGACACCCTTTTAACAACTCCTGGCTAAGACTTTGCCTTAGGCCAAACAAAAAAAGAGTTCTGTTTCCGACTACATGTCATTTAAAAATAGGGTCGGTAGGTCAAAAAGTTTTATTTTGCTTTTAAAAAAAATTCTGATACAATTGACGATACATTCATGTGTTGAGCGCAATCAACGAATTTGCACAACGAATTAGGCAAAATTGCGCGCAAATTACAGTTTGCGCTCTGCAGATTTTGCAGTTAGTCTGCCCGACTTTGCAAATTGTGCGCAATCTTCAATTCGCGCTCTTTAGATTGGCAGTTCAAGCGGCCGATTTTGCAAGAATGTGCGCAATCTGCAGATTGCACAAACCCGTGGAATGCGCTTCACACAGCGCTGTGTACACACATATGCGCACTGCGCATTGAATTGTGGGAACTTTTCGCTCGTCGTCGAGTCGATGGACATCGAAGGCTCAAATCAAGGAGATATCTGTAAATTCTTCCGGATATGTTCTGGTTTTTATTTCAGATGTTGCCTAAAATATGGTAAATTGGTAAAAGTCAGACATTTTCTTCCAGGTAAAATAGGTTTAAAAAGTTTAGGGTCACGGCGTAAAACTAGGGTCGGTCGGGGAACCGGTAAAGAACCCTTTTTTGGGGGGGCCTTACTTAAGAATATTTTTTAAATTGAGGTAATTTGGGCAACTCGTCTCAGTTCTAAGATGACATTCCCATTGAATTGGAAAGATACATGTCAAATTCACCATGAATTATTATAAATACTTGTTTTTAATTGAACTGGCTTGATAATTAAGGTTTTGTAGTAACTTGGAAGTGCACTTGATGAGAAACCTCCTTCCCCATTACTTATTTAAGCGTATTATTAATATTTAGAATTTAAGTGATTTAAGAATTCCAGTCCCGGTTAAAAATGACATTCCTGTCTAAATGAAAAAAAAAAAAATCTTTATAATCCAAGAATATTCTTGAATAGAATAAAGAGGAGTTAAATAAGAGCTATTTAACTCCTGTCGAAATGGCAAGAAATGCAACATTTTACATTACACAGATAACATTGACCAGACCCATAAAACATGTAAAAAAACAAAATACCAATCAAAACTGATGCTTGGTTCTGCCAATCATCAATTTTGAAACTTTCTGTACTGTGTTTTTTTGTATTTTTACTGATTTGGCTCACCCTTGGTTATAAAGAAAATAAGAAGTAAAAATATTTATTTTGGTAACAAAACCTTAACCTTCTAACTTCTAAGAGGAAAGAAACCTAAAATTAAGGAAATTGTTTTTCTTCATCAAATCACTAACAACATTACATTGGTATGGCTAGCCATTGTATGGCTAGCCATTCAAGCAGGGAAAATATTTTCAAGCCGTATTGTTCTAAAGGGGACAGAACCTAAAAATATTCTCTTCTATGGAGAATTTTTTTTCAATATTACCTTGGGGGTTAGGAAGTTTTTCAATTAGAATAAAACATGTTCAGCAACCTATGTGTATTACATTCTACACCATCTGACCATGTAGCCCAGGTAGGACGTCAGTATCCGTTGCACTGCACTGACGTCCTGGGTATAAAGCTTCTCTACAATGCGAACAAAATTTCAATTAATGTTTTCTCATATTTTTACCTGATTTAACCCTCTTGCTGTCTGACCATTCAATACCATTCAAGTGGTTTTGAATGATAGATCAACTATGCCAGCCTGAAATTTGACACCATGAGGAAATGCATGTACACAGTACAGTTAGTTCTGTGCACAGTTGTGCCACCGTACACAACCTTGGCAGTCGAATGGTTTCAAATGGTTGGTCAACTCAGTGGAAAATGTTGCCAAGAGTCACTGACAGCAGGAGGGTTAAGAAGCTGAAATTTCGTAAATGTATTTTTCATGTCCATAACTATACTTTTGATGGGTCCACAAATAACCAATATAACCACAGGTGACATTATTCAAGAAAATAAAAAGATGATCCACGCTTCCGTTGGTAACATCTTGTGCCGATTGATGTGTGAGCTTGTGTGTGAATGCGCCAAATGCGTGGCAACTCTGACTGAATTTCTCATCAATTGAAGCAAAATATTTAATTGGTTTTATTTTGGTATCGATACTGCATTATTTTGCTATGTAAAGTTAATGTGCTGATGCTATACTTACTACTTGGGGATATTACTAGAATTATTGTAAATACCAATGCGTACTGAGCTTGAAGCTATGACAATTGTGGGCGCGCGTGCAGGCAAGTTTTCACAAATGGAGTCAGTACAGAAAGTTATAACCCAGACCTAAACCTCTTTTCTTTTTTTTCCCAATAATGTCATCGGCCACCCAAGCCAGCAGGCATGGATTTCCAGACATAAGGAATATGTGAACAATGCTTCAGCTTCCTCCATCAGGTACAAAATAAGAAAAAATTGTGTTTATAAAAAATTTCACAATTGTACAGGACCTTCAATACCCTGGACTCCATCGCATTGTTGTATGCAACGGAAGAGTCCAACCTGGGCTACTGACCATGGCAAAGCAACAACGATTTGGTCCGAGTTTCAGCTGGTCCGAGTACGAACTAGTCGAAGTACAAGTTGGTTGGAGTACGAGTTGGTTTGAGAGTACAGTTTTACCTGTAATGTGACATGTTACGGTTATCGCAACTATGAACTAATCTTTGTTGTGAAGTCATAATATTAATGGAAACAGTTATACAATAAATAAATGGTTTGAAATTCTTGAACAGAACCAAGCAATTGACAAAAAAACACCAGCGTACTAAAGCATAACAAAATGTTTTGCGCAGCGGGCCAACGACGACATAAATTTCACCGACTGTCTCGAGACATGAACCATGCACTCTCTCCAGTAGTATTTAACTGCTGTAGTGTAGCTATGTGTGCCGGTCACTTTCATCGCCTGACCACTCTTATTAGTCTAAAGTTCCTACACTCAAAAGCGGAAAATTAAAATATTTTCGAAGACAGCTTTCACCTGACAACCTTCATTGAACAAAGTTTTTTCAAAATGTGTACTTACCTACGTTTCCAAATCGGTGTTGGTGAAGAACTTACGGAGGTAAAATTGCCAGCATAAATAACAAATAAATTGCAGCTACGTTATCGTCTGCCAGACCCTGTCAACACTTGCGGAGTCCTTGCCAACATACCCATAAGACATTGCGGCACAATTAATTACACATGGTGCCCTGCATGAATGAACGTAAAACGCTTAATATTTATTGACCACCACGCACCAGACTATTTTCTTTCTTCACGGTCAACTAATAGGGCGCCCTCTCTGGTCTGATCTTAAAAATATTATTTACTTTTAGGGGGCGTGGTTAGAGGATGGAATTCGGAGGAAGCGATGCCAATCTCCAGCAATAGAGAAGAAGTCGAGTCAAAACCATGGAAACTAATTTTAAAACAATTAATTTTGTAAAGTAAATGCAAGCATCTTCTGCCAGATAGATACTGCTTAGGCTACGCTTGTTACACACAATCTTTGAGAGTTTGTATTAAGGGCCTAACGTTACTCTTATATTTGATTAATTCCTTGAATTTGAATAGGATGGCTTGGGATTCAAGTTGGGCCTTAGGTAGCCTGCTTCCCCAATCGTGGGGATTGAATCATGGAAGCTTAGAAGTAGTGTGAAGATTAAACAGTGTCCTGGGGCTCGATTTCACAAAACACTAAGATTCATCTTAAGATGAGTTGTTAATATTGCCATGGTGATTTGTATTGTGACATCATATTTTGCTTGGCAGTTTAGATTCATCTTTAGTGTGTATCAATCTTAACTCCTTGTGAAAATGGCCCCTGGAAAAGCTAGACAAAGTGATATAAAAATGGCTAGAAGGTCAAATCCAGGGCCCAATTTCATAGCGCTGCTTAACGGTAAGCAAATCTTTGTGCTAACTGTAGCAGAAAAATTTGCATAAGCATAAGCGTATTTCACAGGTTAGCAATAAAATAAGGCAGTCATCTTGCGCGTTCACCATGTATTTGCACTGTTACTTCATTCATTTTCGGGCAGTAAGCACCGGAAGGTTAGCATGCCTTTCCGTGTGCTTACGGTTAGCAGCGCTATGAAATAGAAACTCGTACGTAAGCACAAAATCGGCCGTTAAGCAGCTCTATGAAATTGGGCCCTGGTCTGCAAACTTAATCAATGAAACAACATCAATGTTTTTCTTCTCCATTATAATAGCACAGTTTATCTTTTTTCTGTTAATACAATCTTTACAGTAGACACTGATGATTCCATTATATTGCATGTAATCAGAGCGACAATAATTAATTAACGTAATTGTGATCGGCTACATACATCCACCGTACACATCTGTCGAATAAATAAAAATACATATTAAACTTTGTACCTACAACTATTTATAACACTACACCAGCTTAAACCAAGTCCAGACTACAACACATATTGGCTTTTTAACTTACTGGTCTGGAGTTGAGAAATTAACACAGAGGTAGTAACTTTTTTCTGTCTAGGGAGTTCAGGGAAAGAAAGGAACAAAGAAAGAAAAGGAAAGACAAATTTGAAAGACAGAATTTCAATAAGCTCCCTTTTTCACAAGAATTAATACATATTATGATCGAATTGTGAAATTAATATTTTTAAGGATCCAAGAATGAATTGGAACATTAAGAGATGAAAATAGGCAAATAAATTGAGTACCCTGATTAACAAAAACACCTTGTTTTACACACAAGCACCAACTGTCAAGAGACAAATTTTATACCTAGATTCACATCACACTTAGTAAAAAGTGACATTTTGCACCATGATCAACTAGCAAAACTTCCTAAGGCAAATCCTGTAATCTGGGATAAAGATTCCATATCCCGATACAAATTATATTCAAGGAAAAACTCCTCAGTAAAAAAGAAAAAAATGTGTAAGATTACTTGCCTGCACCAGTCACAGTAACAGCACATAGAATTCACTGATTTAATCTACATGTAAGTATAGACAATGAATACATACTTATTTTAAATACTGATTGATTTCAAACATCAAGCCATAATTCAATCACCTGCATTAAAAACAAAATAATAAATATTTGAAGAAAAAAAAATCTCAATTAAATAAAGTAAAAGGGTTTTTGTTAACCAGGTTTATGGCTCTATCTCTGATTAACTACTTCAATTTCAGACACAGAAAGCTTTGAGGTTGAATACTTGAATTAAAATGTTTCACATTTTAAGATATTATCAGCTGCAAATCCTTAATTTTCCCCCTAAACATTTCAAGCTTACATTCAGATAAGTGGTTTTGCATTTTGTTTTACTTGTTCCTAATCTTTTTGACTGGATAAAAAGTTTCCCTCATTTCTGTAAAAACAATCCCTTTCTTATTTGCAACAACTCTGAGAAGTTTTAACACAACGACACAAAAAAGGAGAATTGTATTACTAAGTTAAGATTGAGAAAAAAAAAGAAGCTTCCCTCTGTACATTGAAAAAGAAGAAAAAAAGTAGGCTATGAAAACTTTGAATATGTTTTTCACAGCCACAAAAACATTTCATGACTACTGGTACATATCCAACTATTTAATACAAGGTGAAATAGTGATAAACATGTGTTCAAAATCCATAAAGGCTTGCACACTGAACAGTCAGTATTCCAATAAATATTGTACACCAAGCATCTCAGCATTCAACACCAACATTAACATTATAATTATTAAGATTCTTTTAAGTAAGGTCAGCAATTGTACAGGCTTGGTTTTTTTTTTCTTTCCACGTCACAAACTTGTAGCACACAGCTGAGATATTACAAGGCAGTGTTAAGTCGATTAACCATTGTAGAATAAACAGACCGATACATCATTGATTGACAGCCAGTCTGGAAAAAACAGGCTCCCATTTCCTAGAAAAGTAGGAATTAATTTGGATGCATCTGTGTTGGATGGCATTTTGTCTATTTAGTCTAAAAGGGTCAAGCTGAAGAAGTTCAGCTACAATTTAAAAGGCATTTATATCGACAGTAAACATGATTGATTGATGTTGAAATGTACAGCATAAGTATATATTTACCAGTCACATCAATGAAACATTGCCTCTGAATTTTAGAATGCAGTATGAAACCAGAAGGAACAAGTCATCTATTAAAGAAAGACATCTAATGAAAAAGAGCAACTGAAGTCAGATTCAGAAAAAAGGCATTTATGCACCACCACAAGAGGGCACTGTCATGTTCATCTCTATCACCAAGAGCATCAGTGGTTCAACACCACATGGACACCATTTTCTGAAATGCACACAAGTTGAGCGTAGTATCGATGTCAATCAATTGCATTACTTGAAAGTCATAACAGCGCCCTCTTGTGTTCACAGTTAACGTTGTTTGCAGAAGCTCAGTCAAAATTGCCACAGGAAAATGGCCTACAGGTTCTGGAAAGCTTTCCTACCATTTGTAACTTTGAAGGAAACTTGATATACCAGACTTGAAAGCTGATGGCTCTGTATAAGCCATTGCTATCTGGCAGACTTAATGTCTCTCACAATGTTTCCCCCTTGTTATAAACTAAACACCGATAAATTATAATATTGTGTCAAGCACCATGTGAAGTCATGGCCAGAACCCTTCTAAAATTTGTACAAGTAAAAAGCACTCAATCTTTAACTTATACTAAGTCCATGTTATGGACTCTTTTTTCAAAACTACGTCGTATTTCTCACCTTATCTGATATGTGAAAATAACCACTTTTGAGAGAAAGAACGGAAAAAGAATTTGAACTGAGTTGATCTAGATATTAATTTTTAAATGAACAAAATAAAAAATATTTAATAGTCTTTCTAATCACATTATGTTATGTGTTAACTTCCTATTGTGGTTATAAGACTCTGTTTTATGTACAATATTTGAATCTGTACATGGTTATATAATATAAATACTATACATATATTTAGGGTACACTGTTGTTAACAGTGCATACAATAAAATATACCTGAGTACATGTACATATAGATACATCAATGTTTGTTTAAACATACATTTATACTGTTGTTATGTACATATAGATTTCAATTTGAACACCGTCACAAAGATGGTCAGACATTCTTTGTGTAGTAGGCCTAGTTTGTTCTTGAAAGTATGACAAGTTCAATAATTGTGAATCTGAGATTTGAACCACATTGACATATTTGATGTAAATTCATTATATAGTAATGCTTTGATTAACATATAGCTTAAGGAAGTCCTGAACATCACTCATGGACATTTCCTGTTTGTAGCTCAGTCTCAGACGAAAATCATTCTGCTCCGATCATGTATTCAGCAGTATTTTCCTTGATATAATTTATATTGATATCCAATTCACGAATTCAAAATGTCATCCATCATAACAAGAATCACTTGGTGATTCAGCATTGGCTGTGTCAATTGTACATTGATCACAATAAAAAAATGTCCACTCAAGTCTCGACAGTAAAGTGCTCTCTCAACTCTTGCCTCAGGCACTTAGCAGCTTTGTCACAATAATCCCAGTAGAGTTCCGAGTCTTCAGACTTTGGTTTCAGGACCCTCAGCTTCGTGGATGTACAAATCTCGAATCTTTCCCACCAGTCTGGCCATGATGTGCCCATAGGCCTTGTTGTACCAATCAACCGTCCGCCCCTTGGTGTCTACTCGACATATGTGTGTGAGGCGTGACTTCCCAGACCCACAAGGCTCTATGAGGAAGCGAGAAGCAAGGACTGTACCCCTTACCCCGCCCATGAGCGGGCCATCTGGGTGCTCTATGGAGGTGGAGACCAGGGCGCAAGTTCCTCTTGGCAAATCATCTCTCCATGACCTTTAGGTGGGAAATAGAGTTACATTTTTAGCATAAGTGGGAACAGAAAGATATAAATACCTTCCCATGATAACAGTGGGAATAATCATTCATTCCTTTTGACATTCTGTGTTGTTGTTTTTTTCCTGGGTCACCTAAAAGTCAGCCAAAGATAACATGCGGTTAGTCTAAGCCAGGTGCTGGACACCCTAACAGTTGCCAGGTAGCAGGCTATCCCCTTATCTCACCTAATGGGGAGGCTGGTGCCAGACGGCTGTCTGTGACAATTTGATTAGCTACATTATCTTCCAAGATGGTTTGCAGGCTCCCTAGATAAGTATCTACAATGATTATAAATAAATCTATTGACGTCAAACATTTATGAAAGGTACATTTCTCCTACATATAATCCTCTACCCGATGACAGTTTCTTAATTTTCAATGGGTTTGTTTAATAAAAGAATTAAAATAACCTTCACCTTCTGGTTGCATGTGATGGCAATGACAATCAACAACAGTACACAATGCAATAATCCCACAGATTAATGACGACACCTAACAACCACCAACACATAAGCTGTGAAACAAACAGCTGACCAACACCAGTGTATTCAGTAAACCAACTCTGGTGGCAAAAAACCCTCTCATATAAATACATGATTCTACTCTACAGCCCGACTGCCATTACTTCACAACATTTGGTATTACCAAGCGATATCTCTAATTCTCCGGCTCAGGACTATAAGGTCGTTAGTGTAATTTGTACAGATTTCATAAAATTGGTTTTGCATGTTTTGGAGCTCCTGGTAAATGGAGTTTATTGATCGAGAGTGGTCTCCAAAGACTTAATTTGGTAGAAAGAAACATTCAGTTTCAAAGAAAAACTATTACTTGTGGATTTTGATTTATTTTTTCAAACTTAAAAGCATTTTTTACTTAACGACCTTTTGATTATTACGGATATGAAACTGCAATTCACGACCTTATAGCACTGAGGCGACGAGTTGTTGGTCCCAATAGTATCCTGAGAAAGTCAGAACGCAATATTCATTCCAGACAGATGACTTCAGTTTTTATGGGCCTCCTGGCAGGTGGTAAATGTCATCCTGTCTGGTTCCCTACTCACCTGAGAACACAGTAGTCTCTTGAGGGATGGGGCGCCATGGAGTTGACTACATACTGGAATACCTCCGTAGTCTTTTCCAGAGTCTCAACTGATCGCCACTTAACTAGATCTTCATCCCAAAGATGTCTGCACGCAAAACAAACAAAATCAAATCAGTATGAACACTTAATGGACTGTACGAATGTGTAATTCAATTCCATCTTTAAACGTAATTTAATTTGATTTAGTTTAATTTGATTTGAGTCATGGTGCATATGGGAATAATAATAAAAATTGAGAGGAAGTGAAACATGGGATGAAATGTTTGCAGAGTAATTTATATGCTAGCTCTGAGGAAGATTCGCACCTTTCTTTGAGTACCCTCTGCAGAATATCAGCTGGTGGGGCACCGATGTCAACAGTACACTTCCATAGCCTCAGTGGGTGACCATCACCAACCTTCTTGAAGGCGACCTCTACGCCATCTACTGTTGGGCATATCACCCATCCCTTGAACTTGTCTCTCGATTCCTGCATAGGGTGTACGCATTTATTGGCAGTTAAGTACAAGGAAAAAGCTCTTTCTATGACCTCTCTATGTGTTCACCAGAACTTGCAAACTTTCAAAAATAGAATCTGATAATCAGATTGCTTCACCAAATTCTTTTTAAACTAGAATTTAAACAGTTAAAAAAATTAAAACAATTAACTCTAAAAGGATGTGCTTAACTCATATTAAATAGAGTTTGGTTTAAACATCTAAATACTGTTTCATTGCAGAGGATGAGCTGACAATCTTGTAGAGTAGCTCAGGCCCGATGCAATGGCACCAAGGCATTTTATCCTTCGTAAAGGGCACGACTATGGGGAAAATGCTAAAATTTTTTATCGGACCTTTTCAAGGGGCACCAAGGCAATGACCAGGGGCAACGGATACAATGCCTCTGTTGTCCTTCATGAAGTATCATGCCTGGTAGATACCACTATGATATGAACTCTAAATGCTTGTCATATTTAGGTCTAATCCTCTATCATCTCAATGTATGGAGCAGGTCACGTTGCAGTGAACAACCCTCACCTTAGAAGTCCTTGTAGACAGCTTTCAAGATAGCTGCCATAGTTGCCTGATTCATCACTTCTCTTTCTGCCCAGCTCCTCAAGCTCAACCGGCTCACCAAGATCCATGTATGAGAAGTGACATTTAGTCATCAAGTCTTCTGGCACCTTCACATTAACAAAAAACACACAAGAAAGAATCATGAGTGTCAGATTCCTAATTAAGTTGGAGAAAAACACAGTAGTGATAATGCCCCCCACTCCAACCCCCCCCCCAAAAAAAAACCCACAAAAAAACACTACCAAAAGGATTTTCCCTAAAGTAGAACTTTGCAAACTGTTTGAAGTCTGTATTTTCATGTGCAGAAGATCTGTCATATTTTCTGATGGAAAACTGTTATGATTCCCTCCACTATGACAACAGAAAAGTGATCTCTGTAGACTCAATCAGTTCTTTCAGACCAAGATAATATTGGAGCACTTTTCAAGGATTTTCTTGAGTCGAGTCCAAAGATACTGTGATTTTCTTTTTTACACTGGTTAGAAAAGCCGTTTCAATGATCAGTTAAGAAAGATTCTTGTATGGCGGTTGCTCCTACAACCCCTTCAACAAGCAGAAGCCCCAAAATATCCTGCAATGTTGTTGCACATCCCCAGACCAATCCTCGTTTCAAAACCAATTTGAAATGACAACATGGATTTGATTAGCGACAGAGCCACTTAAGCCCCTCCGATAAATAATACCGACAAAAATAGGCACTGCCGTACAAAAATAAAACCTCTAACCGCCCCAGCCTGGCGGTTTGATTCCCGAGCACCTAAATGTCAGCGTGTTTGGGCAATGCTAGAACATTATAGATCTTCCTTAGCTGTTGACAGATCAACACGGCAAAGTAGATTGAGGATCTAAAAATAAGCATCATTAGGCCGTGTTCTCCGTCAAACAAACTACCCACAGGCTTATTATATTACGTGTATGAAAGTGTGTAGGTGATCCAACCTTTTTAGTTTAGCATGCTGGAGATGAACTTTTGCGCGCCCAAGATTGTCAACAGCTAATTGATGTAAGTGTGGCTCAGATATACATTGTGACGTTTGGTACAGGGATAGGTTTCTTTCAAGGTGCATCTAGTTATTCAGTAATGTTGTTTTTCTTGTTAGTGTTGGGGACAAGATTAATGCTACACTGTCTTTTTTATAAACAGGTTTGGCTTGTTTCTAGCTAAGAGAGTTTGATAACGAAGTTCCTTAGTTAGTTTAAACAATTATTTTTGCTTTTTGAAAAGGGGAAGGACAGTTCTGTTACTCACCATGAAAAGTTTCTTGACCTCTCTGATCATCAGAGCGAGGCACTCGTTTGCAGCCACATTCTCAATCAGTTCTTTTTGGTCAGGTCTGGATGTGGCCATCTTGCGGGCGCGTCGCGGACTGCTAATCTGACGATTGTTTGGGATTGGGCTTTTCCCAAGTTGGAACAAGGATGGGGCAAAGCAAACAGCCAAATTGTAGGCAGTCATCTGAAACGAAAGAACAAATTTGAATATTTGTATATAAAACCTCATGGAAATGCAATGGTCTTCTGTTCTATTTAGGGTTATGGAAACTGAGCAAAACAGAGACAAATCACAACAAGTGGATGAAAAGGAACATTTGTTCATAAGAAGGACCCCAGATTGCCTTAGCCTTAAGAACCCAACAAGCAAGCCTGATTGTACCTGATTCTCATTGGAGTGTTCTGCTATGTCACTAAGAAACAGCAACAGGGACTGCAGCACCTCACGGTTCTCATCAGGCATCAGCATGACGGCGGCCTGAATCGCAGACAGACGTAGATCTTTGGGCATGCCAGCTGTAATTACAGACAAATACACAATTGATAAATCAGATTAAGAAGTTGCATTCATCATCAGAACAGAAATAAAGGGTTTTAAGGGCAGTTATCAGTATGGCCACATTATCCAGGGTTTGGAGCATAAAGTTAGGCATGCTTTTTTGTAGACAGTGAAGTTGGCCACATTAGAGAGGTTTCTACATGGTAGGTATTGAAGGAACGAGACTCACGCCTTTGTATGCAGATTGCATCTATTTATAATTTTGTTTTGCTTTAAGACAAAAACCTTGAAAAGAAGGGGACGTTTTAAAATAGAGTTTCTAAAAATGGATTGTTCACTCTTCCTTGCAACTGTTTTGTTTTTAACTAGACCCAATCCATCAGTAGGTTATTTTCTTGAGGATATAAACTAATATTTGCCTGCCTTCGGTTTCATCCGATATTTCCATGGAAACGACAGGGTGTGATGCCATTTAGTCAGAAGGGAATTGGTTCTGATAGGCAGGTATAGGTTAGCTGATGCAAGTAAACAGCTCCAGTATAGAGATCAGTGTATTTAGTGTTGTTAGGTAGATACGTGGGCATTATGGACATAATGGGCATTATGAACAATGTGCAGTGCAAGGCTGGTATTTAACATCTCCTGATAAATATAACTAACATCTCACGATATAAACAAGAAAAACAAATGCTACCTACGCTTTCCAAACTGCATTGCAATGAAATCCTTACTCAAATAAAATCATATCATTTTACCTCCTCTCTGAATTTGTTTTGAGCGGGAATTTAGATTTACATAATTGTGAGGATCAAAGTGTGTGGGTTTTTTTTTTTCCCAGCATAATATTGATTGGTTTTGGCAAGTACAGCTTAGCTTAGATCAGAAATCTCTCTCTATAAAAAAAAAAGGCTCGCTCTGGTTACTTGGCTCATTGCCAATGCTCAAGGAGTGTTACGTTTACTTCCTACAGTATAATAAAAAACCCTTTGGGCTGGCTATTCACCGAATCTCTATTTATATTTTCAACAGTGTCCTTTTATGGTAATCATGTACTTTATATCGGCAGTTTTGCAGGCAGAAGTACTGACCCATCACTTCCCAAAGAAAGGAAAGTCACCCCCAAAAAGGGATGATGCAAAAAGACTCCATCGAATTACGCCAGCACTCATAATAGCACGGTGTTATCAAATGCCATTGCAGGCATAATGATGTGTCTAATTTGTTCCCATTTGTAGCAGTAATGGGTATATCGTTTGTACTAAGCAGGACCCAACTTGTAATGCTTGACAACTGATGTTCCCTCAGTGGTCGTAAAAACTGATGAAATCGGAGCAGAGGACCACATAATATTATTAGTTTCAAATACCGATTAGTCTGACTCTGCAGTCTGATGATATTTACTTAGAACCAAATGTTGATAGGATAAATTCAGGGTGGAATCAAGTTAAGGGGAAACCTTATCAGATTCCATACTGGTGCAGGGATTCCATCATTACAGTACAGTTAGAAAAACACTGTGGCTATGTAAGTGCTTTAGTATTGATCCAATTCCATGCACATGGTTTAGACTTTCAGAGGGGGGGTCACCGCTGAGGAAAATGTTAAAGGTTACACCATGCTTTCCCCCTTCCACTCTCGGCACGCCAATGGGTAATTAAACACTTTCCCTATCCTAGTTATAAATATGTCGCATATTTTATATATAGTTTTAATATTTAAACAGAACCGCCTTATCAAAAATGTATAAAAATAGTTGAAAAGTCCCCTGTTTCAGAACAAGTGACCTAATCTGAAGCAAATTGATATATCCTAAATTGAAAATGCAATACTTTTCCCCTTTTGCAACTAATGAACTGATTCCCAGGTACTCATTTGACCATGAGAACGGTCATTTCAGCGAAGTGCATCTGTCCTTGTCATCCCTTTCACCCCTTCCCGCGCCAAACCCAATTTGAAGGATGCCAGTTTGAGAGCGACTCTCAGCCTGTTTCTGCAGCTGTGTTTCTTTGAATACTCACATGTGAAAACACTGATGAAGGTATCGGAAAGCTTGGTCGTCACAACAGGTTCAGGGAGATCCCGGAAATACTGCTTCAGCATGTCAGCCACATCATACGACATCATGCCTTCGTAGCTCATGTTATCTACACAATGGATTTCAAACACACAGGAATACGATATCAAGACCAAACCCCCATGCTGCACATATTATTATCCTGACAGTTACAAATGATCTCATGAAACCCCAAAAGAAATCAAATATGCACTGCGACATGAAAGGCATAAAATGGATTTTAAAATCCTTTGCTGGCTGGTAACAAAGAGACTTAACTACATACAGATGACTTGTAAGGTTATTAAACCTAATGATTTCCAAGCAGTTTGCAAAGGATGGGAATGTAGGCCAACTGAATTGGATCAACGCCAATGGGTACGATGACATAACAGAAAACTGTGGGCCTTGACTAAGTCTGCAACTTTTGTTCTTTTCCAAAAGCTCCTAATTTGGGAATTTAATAAAGAATAAGACTTCTTAACTCAATCTGACAAGATGATCTCAAGTAGCGGGACAAGGTCCGGGGGAAAGTTCTGCTTGATGTTCGTGGGATCTTTTTTCCCAAATTTCTCTTGGAACGTTGCCATCAGAGATTTTCCCAGGGATAAATAACATAATCCAGACAGAGAAGATGCAGAGGAATGAAAATGAGAATACCATAAGTGCATTCATCGTATCGAGGCAAGACATGACTGGGAACTCTAATGGAGATCCAGCAATCTGCAGCGGTTAACATTTGACATTTGCGGGGGCGAGGAAAAGGATGGGCGAGAGGCCAGTTTTACTGAAGAAAGTATGTTACTTTGTCAGGGTCCCATCTTCGGGACAGAGGTATACATGTTGGGCTATTGAGGGGAAAAACCTGGGAATAAAGTGGAATGGATTTTCTAAATCCCAGTCTGACAAGAAAATCTCCTCAGCTGAGGCGACACCAGCAGCAATCCTTCGTCCTGACACTCGGAATGCCTCAATATATTTATCATCATCATGTCTTCATCAAGCTGAAAAGCTGTCAGTGCCCTGTACAGATGCACCTTAATGTTCCATGAAACTGGGTCAGGGCAGGTCCTGAGGGGAGTTGCATTTCACATGACGTTTGTCATGATCAGGTGTATCTTGTAGGCAGTAGATCACCTGCCATGTTTTTTTTGGGGGGGGGAACTGAGCCGAAAGGACCGTGTGAAATTAACCAAATCATAGAACTCTGCTACAAATCTTTCACAGTGGAGTTAAACACAGCAGAGAAAACTCACAACATGACTGCACTGTTAAGAGTACATGCATGTAGCTGACCAATTATATTCCCCTTCATTGAATGTGTTTAAATAATAACAGTCTTGTGCACTTTTTTTTTAGGTAATTGGTCAATGGGGGTACAACCCTAGGCTTGACTCTAATAAAATCACATTCAAACTTTGTAGAGTTTGACGTTTTAAAGAACTATCAGAAAGCAGGATTTCTGTCAAAATGTGATAGGAAGACTAATCACAGAAAACATGAGAAATAGAGAAAGAAGACAGGAATTTCAAAAGATTCTGTACCTGGGTTGCTCTCATTCAGCCTCTTGAGCTGCTGGATGCGAGATCGTACCCCTGGCTTACGGAAGATGCCCACAGCATCATTGGATGTACGACGGAGGAACCTCATAGCATACAGGATTGTCTGGGGGAGTGGTAGCCCTGTCTGCTGTAACACCTGGAGAAGGGGCACACCAAAGACATTACGGTCCTTGTAGTCCGGGCTCTTAATACGCTTCATGAAGCGTGGCATCATCCTACATGAAAGAAGGACAATATCAAACATGTTAAAATTAGCGGAAAATTATTTCATTTTCAAGATAATTTTTTTTTACAATTTTACTTTCTCAAAATGTTTAATTCTCAAATTCATTATGATTATTTAGGACAATTTATTCTTACCAGCTCCAACCACTGCGATGTGTGATAGAATGCCTCTCCATCAGTGAGGTGAGTTTAAGCAGAGACAGTTTGCGCAGTATCATCAACTGGCTAACAGACAGACTGGAGATCTGAAACGGCCTGAAATGACAAGAGAAAAGATTTGCTTGATCCATTGGGTGAAAAATAGCTAAAACCTCATAGCTAAAACCTCAGAGGTAGAACCTCAGAGCTTTAAACCTCGGAGCTAAAACCTCAGAGCTTAAACCTCATAGCTAAAACCTCAGAGCTTAAACCTCAGAGCTTAAACCTCAGGGCTTAAACCTCAGGGCTTAAACCTCAGAGCTTAAACCTCAGAGCTTAAACCTCAGAGCTTAAACCTCAGAGCTTAAACCTCAGAGCTTAAACCTCAGAGCTAAAACCTCAGAGCTTAAACCTCAGGGTTAAAACCTCATTGCTAAAACCTTATGGCAAATGAAAGAAACAGGAATCAACTTAAAGTGAGGTGATAAAACAGCACCTGCAAAGTTTGCAGAACTGAACTTGTTTGGTTAGTTTGGTGAGGTCCTTAATACCAAAGTGCACAGAGTGACGTGTTCTGAATGATACGCTTCATACTACGGTTAATAACCTTGGACTGATCCTGATCAGTACACTAGGCTCTGAAGTCAACAGCAGTGTGCTAACAAAAGTCTGAATGGGACATATATGCATGGGAAATATTATGAACTTGTTCTGGTTATCATGGGACCACCCGAAGAAAACCAACCAATACATGATTACACTAAACTCTATGTACACTACGGATTTGTGTCAGTCCCAAGACATGAGTTCAATAGCAAAAGAAGTATAATAAAATACACTACAGCCCTTGAAGTACCCTAGGTCGAAAATGCCAAATGTGAGATTTATTTGCTCGTCATACAAGCTGAAAGAAAAGCTGTGGTATGGGGAATAGCTGCTAAGTGGCAAACCATAACAAGAAGCCACCCTCCAAACCATTCTCAGGTGTGCCTACATTATGTTTGAGAGGCTTAAGAAGAATGTTTAAAGTTTCAAAGACAAGTTCATACTTAAAAGCTCCCGAGTGCAGTGAAGCACTTTCTTTGAGCGGAAATAAAAAGCACTCCCCGTAGTTGAAGTATTACTTGTATATTTGAGTATCTGGAACTGTAAGTCCGGCCAAAATGCTTGACAGTTTTACAACTACACCATAAAAACTGCCTGCTGGACTTATCTTTAAGTCAGGGGGTTTGGAACTGTATATAGTCCCAGAGCTAAACATAGCATACCATCATTTTCAATGTATTTCAAGGCTTCCCCCAGTAGTTTGTTATTGTAATACTCATTTTGATCCATAAAATTGAACCTTTAAAATGTCAAAACACTAGAAATAAATCACTGACATTTGGTATCTAAACAGAAAAGCGACTAAAATTATTTTTTGTGAGGAGAGGACCGGCCTACGAAAATATTTGTTCTAAAGTCGTTCGGTACAAATAATGGTTGGTATGTTTTAAATAAACAGACGTGATGGCACAGAAGCAGAAGTGAAATTGCTTTGTGCTTTACAGCAAACAATTTGCTATAAATCAGAACAACGTACATGTATAATAGTTGGTTGTATACCTTTTTGCTTATAAGATTTTCAATGTTGCTTAGTGAAATTGTCTGGGTTTTGTTTTAGTGTAAGTAAATCTTACCTTGAATTGAGACTAGGCCTGTGAGACTTCTGGAAGCTGTGCCATCTGATTCTTGGCCTCTTGCCGCTGTAATGAAATAAATACAGAAACCAGAATTAGAAATGAGAAGAGTTATAACAAAAAGTGAGAAATGCCGTAAGGGGAAGGTGAGGGAGGGAGAAAGAAACAAGGAATTCTACTAGAGCTATAACACAAAAAAGGGTCACTTCAAATTAAATAAATACAATTAATATTGCGACAAGAATATTAACTTGTGCATTAATGTTAACAATAATGGAATGGCAAAAAACTTTATCCATGAAGTGAAAACATGATTTTCCTGGAATTAAAAAACAACAACAATTTATTTATGTTTTAAAACCAGAAATGAGTTCAGGTACAAATGACATGTTTTAATTTTTTTTATTTTCTTGACCTTCTAAACGAGGGTAAATTCACAAGGTGTATTCATTAAAAGCATATTGTCAGTAAAAACAACATCTGTACATGACATCATCATGGGGCAGCATTCCCAGTAAATAGTGCACAAACGCATATCAGTCTGGATGAGTCATTTTTAATGTCACTATAAACTCGGCCGTTTTATTAGCTATCTGACATTAGCTCTGTCCCAAATTGATGTCTCCAGCATGTGTCGGTCCAAATGCCAGGGTGTGTTTTTTAAATTGCAATGACTGATATGGGCAGTGATATTAAAAAATATATGTCAGAGCCATCATCAAGCCCCTCTGCGATCAGCTCATGGTGAACCATGCACCTTGTCCTTGTATCTGGAATAGAGTGGCTACCATCAAATGTAGAGCAAGAGAGCAAAGTAATGAGTGATGTTTAGTGTCTGCCCATGCTAGAATTTTCATGACCCAATGCCGACTATTTTGAAGGCTAGGTAGATGTAGGACGGTTTCAGAAGGATGACCATTTAATTAAATTAGACGAGAGATTAGAATGGGAAAGGAGGGGAAAAGATTGATATAAACAATCAAAATCATCAGGAAAGTTCTAAGAGTCAATATTGCCAAATAAATGAAGAATTAAATGTATTAATTTTTAATGACTCCTTTTTTAACATACTGAACAGGAAAATATTATTTCCACAAAACTATGGTTTCATCATTCTTATTTGTTTGATGATTGTACAGTTTGGAGACACATTGTGACAAATGAGTGGCATCAAGAAAATAAAAGCTGTTGACCTAATGCCATCACTCTGTTTCAACGAAACGAAAAACAGAATGACGCAAAATTCCTGAAAGACTGAAGTTCGCCGCTTTTCATTAATCGAGACAAAGGGAACGTGCGTAGCAAAGAGAGCCATTGTCATTGATGATCTGTGGCCGAGTGATAAAGAGTCACCGTCACGATCAAGGCCAGCCAGTCTATGAGTCAGTCAGCCGCTCATTGGATTCCCACCCACTGAATATTCCACTAAGTCAATTTACATACAGGAGGAAGCTACCTTGACTCACTGTGAAATGCGTATGCAAATTCAATTAAAATTGCATTTCATGGATTATGTTAATACTTTTATCACATATATCCATAAAGTCATCAGCTATGATTAATTCTTCACGAAGGGTTTGAATCCTAGATAAATTAAAATTTAAGTTTATCAACTTTGGTTTAATCTATTTCACGCCCATGGACACGTCCAGTGCATGCAGCTTATTGGAAAGTACAAAAACCCAATTTTCCCTTTCACAAGTACAAAAACACTTGTAACCTGGATACCGATTCAGATCATACACATAACAATTTGTACTCAATGGCTAGCCCACAAAAAAAAAGGAAACCCTCTTTTGACGAATTCATCAAAGGGTTCAGTTCTTGCATGAACAAATTATATAAATACAAGTGCAGGAAGAAATCAACAATGCGTCAGTATTCTGGACGCCCATCTGAAAAGCCATCTGACCCCCAAGCCACAAAATCTCATTACAAACTCATTTCATGGTTGCGTAAAGATAGCATTATAACCCTGCGATGTACCTTTGCCTTCCCCTCAGGCCGTAGTTTCACCTGTCTGCATGTAACAAGATTTCAAAACAAGATGAACTCAATAAAGTTGATCGACAATTCTCGGAAAAAAACAAATGTCACTGGTCACAGAGACTTCATCCGAGGGGGGGGGGGGCACCCTGATATTTCCGTTTTAATTGGGGAAATACTATTTGTGTGATTATTCCATTTGGATGTGATTTCCATTGCAGATCTAGTGGCTTTGGGTAGATGGTCAACATCCTGTGCTGTACTGCGAATTTTCACAGCACACTTGTACTGTGAAGAAATTCAGTCACCTGGACCTTTGCCAGTAGCCTAATTGGAGGATTGTGAAGCTGAGAGCTAGCTCCATCCGTAAGCCGATTAATCAGACCTCTCATCAATAATTTACATTCACTTGAATAAACATCAAAGGAAAAATTCTTTTGCCAATAGAAAGATTGCTTTATCGGGTAAAACATGCAGGAAGAAAAACAAAGTATGCTGATTCTCACCTTACCAAGAGATCATTATCACTCAGGAAAAAAAGCATCTGTTTTTGTACATTTCTGGTGACTGGTACCATTTCAAAGAAAATCCAGACCCTAAGAAATCTGTTGTTTGTTTACCTCTTCCTTAACAGTTTCAAGAAAACCTCTAACTTTCTGGTGATAGTCTTTCAGTCCAACAAGCCTTTTGGCATTAGATCTTCAAGAAACTTGAAACACCAGACATAGAACAACATTTCAGATGTGAGATGACTCTATTTGTTTAGATTTTCTTGTCCATTATCAGGGATTTTTTCAGACCACTCTCGGAGCAGTCAATGACCAACGTTGTATTGTTGGAAGGAAAAGGGGATTTACTCACCCCCCTTAAATCATATGACTCACTGATAGGGGACACCCACATTGCTGCAGTAACATGTAATAATGCTGTAATGATGACCACTACACTGACCACTAATAATGGACACTGGACACCCTCAAAAATAGCCTCAATTATCAAGAATGACATGCAACTGACTAATACAACCATCATGAAGCTTACTCAGAAATGGACAAAGGAAAACAATAACGATAACAATCAGACAGCATAGAGGAACACTGACTGGGATTCTTGCAACAAAGACCCAATTCACATCATTATGCTGCGACTTCCGTTTTATGTCTTTCTTAAAACAATATTACACCAAACGATCGTTTAGATGAAAGTTATCATGAATGTCTTCTCTGTCTGACTCATACACACTAACCCCTTAGCAAACAAGTACGTGTCTGTAGAATTTGAAAATAAAATAAAACAAAGCTGTAGCTTGAAGTGGCAGGTCGTCAAGGGATTTGATTGATGAGGCTTAATATTTCAAGCTACAATCAAGTTAATTAATTATTTCCATAGAACATCCCTCTACCTCCCTTAATAATAGGAAGATGAGTCACTCATAATGCTATATATAGACATTATAAAAACAGAAAATAATCTCAAATCAAATAGAGTCAATTAAGCTAGCTGGTTTTTTTAATGTAACATTTAAAAAAACTTCTTGATCTATAATGGCGTTAGAGTACACCCATTGTACACGATCTGGAAATATTTACTGATATGATCATTTGAAATAAAATATCCATGTCTTCTCATGTGTGTACATAAATGGGTGATATTTTTTGTGTAATGTTACAAATATACCAGCCTTGTTTTCAGCAGAGTTATGTAATGTTAAGATAGTTGAGGGTCAGTGTACAGACAAAGTCTGTATAAACATTTTAAAAGAGAGAAAAAAAACCACTTGATTGTCCACACCTTCCTGTTGATTAGTTGCCCCCTTTTGCTGTTCACAGAAAAGTAACATCATAATAGCTGCAAATAAACAACCACAAGGGTATTTCCTGTGGTTTTCTCTGTTTTGGTTGCTCAGAAATCAACTGAGAACACACAGCATGTAAGCACATGGTCATGCATGACTGTGTGGTGAATTATGTAATATGACTGATGACTCATCAAGGCTGTTGGTAAACAAAATGATTGTTCCACCTTCCCAGGAGTGGTGGGGGGCTGTGTATTTCTGTAAGTCACTAACCTGAGAGAATAATCAGTGGTTTTCCCCCTCCTTCATGGCATGTGATTTTCTTTCTGTTTCACCCACAAGTGTATCACAGGAAGCAGAAACAAGTACTCTACTTTACACTTTGTACCAATTTCTATTTAATCTGAACCATTTGGTTTCGATCGCGACATCACTATCTAAATAGTCAAACCATAGAGCAAGGACCAATTACAAACAGCACCGCAATGTTTCCCTCTCTAACAATCATCCCTCAAGAACAATCAGACAAATCATTAACTTGTGTGAAACCAACCAATGAATCAACCAACCAACCAACCAACCAATCATCCTCAAGTAGTAGAGTACAGACTGATGAAAAAAAAAAAAAAAAAATTCTTGGAAATGAACAAAACACAAGATGATTTCGCTTCTGAAGTTGAAAATGCTTGTGACTTGGGTTGTGCATTCTACAATCACCATGAACACGCGTAGAAGTTAGCTCGGAGACCACCTCTCATACTACAATGTTGCACAGCCAGTATTCATATTTTAGTATTACTGCTAATTTAGTTAGCCTACAACCGAAACAGTGCCCATCCATCTCAAGACAAATTCAATAATGAACTTAGGATGTCGGGCTAAGTGGTCAGTCATACACGGAATGGCATTCAGACACCGCGGTACGGTGCTAATGTCTTGCGGTTATTATCACATGCCGATGTCTGGTATCCTGGCTCCATGGTAACTACGATGGAACGCCCAGTCAGACAGAGAGTGTCTTGAATACCGAACCTTCTTTGAGCATTTCTCTTTTTTCATCCAATAATATGGCGGGTATACATTTAATAGGCATTTTAAACTAAGTAATGATGTTCTTCATTGTTTGAATTTCTTCACTTTCGTTTTCGTGTGTGGCCCAACATAAGACATGGGTAAATTACGGTGAAGGCCAATGAACCTATTCTATTTGTCACAAAGTCAGTGATTTACTGCATCACTACCTACAACCAATAGACTTGGAGTATGCACTTCCATTAGGCTGGAAAAAGGGAACATGATGATTGTAATGGAGTAAGCCTCACCATGTGCATGGGGGAAGCCAAGGATGCTGACCAGGTTATGCTATGGTCACTGACCCTATGACCAGAACACACCTCCCAAGACCAAGATCATGAAAATCTGGCCATCTGAATATATGTACACCATGACTTAACAACGAGTATCAGCTTTCAGTGTGCTCCTTGAATCCTTTCTGCACACAGGAGTCCATTCCAAGCCCTTGGTAAGAAACACTAGTCGTTGCTGTTTGGGGAATGGATTATGGGGCCTGGGTATAATATTGTGGCCATGTGTACATAGCATCCCTGATACTAGCAACATTGCCAAAACAAACCAACCCATGAAAGTCTGTTCTAAGAAAAGGTTATGGTCTCTTTCAGGGGGATAAATGTACACACTGCTCTTTTAAGTGATTGACTGAGGTTCTAGAAACATGAGTAAGGGTCAAGTAGTGCAATTGACGTCATTGATGCTGAATTTTCAATATCGTTTGTCCCGGGAGGAATTAAAAAAAACCCACACACAACAAGACTGTTTTAATTGCAACAGTGATAAGCAAAAACCTGGAATAATTGATTTATATTTAAACCAGATAAATTTAACCTGAAACTTGAAACCGTACAATGAGCTAATAATAGAACGATGCACAAACAGGATCCGCACATCTTCACAATGCACTACCTTTCCTCTGTTCCTAAAGGACAAACAACCTTGTTTTTTTTTGCATAGGTTCTTACCTGTTAGGTCTGGTGAGTGAGTTGCCCACGCCAGAGTCTCTTCGCTCCCTCATCGTTGCGGCTGTGCTTGCTACATCTAGATTATCGTTGGTGGATCCTGTCACATCAGCTTCACTGGCTGTTGTGGTATCCTGACTGGTGGACAGGGCGCTAATCCCAAGATCCTTCTGGGATTCTTCTGAGTGGGTCAGCAGGGGAGAGGGAAGGGGTGAGGGTAAGGGAGAAGCAAATGTCGACGAGACTGGAGAACAGACTGGTGATGACACTTGTGATGAGACCGACGACACACTACCTTCATCTGCAAAAAAAGAAAATTAAGAAATGAGTAGATTATTGATGGAGTTTCCTCCTTAGCTTATTTCGTCATTAATGTGTTTAGAGACCAACAACTTTTGAAAAACAAAATTACATTTTTTCTTGGAATCTATCAGTGATGCAGTATTTGTGATGAAATTTACACGTCGCTGAACTTCTCGTAAGAGAAGAGACTTCACTACACCACAACACGAACAGCAGGAGAGTCCGGAAGTGACTGGTTACAATAGCTATTTATACAGTGCTCAATGCCAATTGAAGTGAAATCAAATAGATAATACTAACCGCAGATCACATAGTAATCCCCTGATAACTCTGTAATACGGAATATGGTCTATACAAAATTCATATGTAAAAGTGCTCATTGTTGAGCCGTGCTCTCTACGGATGAAGCCTACACCAATCACTGGCATTAAGACTGGTGCCAGGAAACTGACGGCCACATGAATGCGGGCAATGTAAATTTCATCAAACTGACCAAAGCAATAGGATCTGTAAAACCCATCAACGGGGCATTACCCTGAGCCAAGACAAAAATAACCTTGGGTGAACTCTGACATTTCATCTACTCCCGATGTACCTAATTAATTTCCAAGCTTGTGTAGAGCCTGTCCATATTCTGGGTTTGTACTTGAACTTTATTTCACATTGCAACTCTAGATGATTTACAAAGTAGCATTGGAAGTTCCCGGATGATACATTCCGGATGAAAAAGCCGAACTAGGGAAACTGTGTTAAGTAAATGAACAACACCCAACCAACAATTCTCCCACTCCCACAGGTATAAAATATTACTGACCTACAATGAACTTACTGAGTAAAGGCAGAAAGTGAGCTTTTAAGAGCATAGCCTAACAAAACTTCTTTTGTGAGCTACATTTGTATCCAGGCTCAATCAGTCATTTTTCAGTGTCATAACCTCACAGGGGGATGCTGATACAGTAAATCATAAGCATAAGACCTGGGCCTTTATTGTTCCCAACAGCTCATTTCTCTTATCTTGTTTTTAAAACTTTTTTTTTGGACCTGAGCATTGCCATGAGCGAGGTTTTTTTTTTCTTTCTACAAACTACGGCATGGGGAAAAAAAATAATACAAGTGAAAGACGGCTCACTTTCATGACAGTTTTTCAAAACTGATGGCTGGGGTCATTGTAAAGCATATCGTTTATGCTGAAGTTTCAAATGAAATGTTGCATAAATAATCCAACACAGAGACCATACAATAGCCTCCCAGTGAAGTCAAGGTTGCATTGTGAACAGTGGGTTCATTTACCAGCCCGAGAGAGCGAGTTAATTAGCCTGTATAGATTGTTTTACCAGAAAGGTATCTGTTAATAATCAATTTATCAGTGACCAATATGATTGTCTGATAAGTTGTTATGGTTTTGTTCAAGCATAGAGCAATTCCTCAATGGTTTAATCGGTCAGGGCTGGGATAAGTTTCCACAGTATCAAAAGTCAAGGTGAGGTAGGAATAATAAAAAATAAACTTGATTTTTGTTTTGTATACACAGGGTCAAGGTTTATGGAGCTAGCAGAACTAAAAAATGCTTGTTGGTTTATGCCTTTTTCAAGATGGAAACAATAGCCTTGATACATGTTCCTGATAAACACTTCTTTTTGCATACGCGCTTTTTCAAAGTAAGGGGGTGGGTGCTGCCGGACAATGATAAGTTAAGGAAATGACATTAACTACAACAGTCTGAACACACCATGCGCAGCCATATACTTGTCAATGGTGTAGTTGATACCAATGACTTGACTACTGGAATAATGAGTTTGATTTGGGCTCTGCCAACTCTCATACCAATCCCTCGTAATTTCTGAATTCGGATGTTCAATTTAATCCAAGGGTACATACACTGCATGTGTGTTTCATGTCACGTTCAAGACCTACAAGGAAGAACACACTGTTTGACCTGATACAAGGGCAACATAACACAGAAAACCATCAATCTTTACATCTAGGAGGACAAAATCATTTTACAGACTTTTCTAATGAAATTGATGACAGTAATAACTTTGTCTTTATTCACAGACTCAATTACACTTTTTAGGTCGCTTTATATAAAAACAAACCTACCAAAGACAGTAACCAATGAGTGTAATGTATAGAACTTACCTTTTCGAAGATTCTCCTGCATTTCATGAAGACTCTGGTTGATCCCATTTAGCAGCGATTCTAGCTCTGTGTTGATCCCATCCAGTTCTGGGTCTGCTGCCTCAAACCTCGTCACATTCTGGACCTGCATGCTGCATGGCCTTGTGTCTGGCAGGCTGTTGCTGCGAGTCCTCTTGCGCATCACAGGTACTGTCAGGTGACCCTCATCCAAGTTTTTCTCAGCTACAAGAAGTTTTGTAATACTCGATAGAATGTCCTGTTTTTCTGATTCAAACTGATTCTTGGAGATAGCTCGCTTCCCTTGCTGTGTTGGGGAAAGTGGATCGTTTTGGGTAGAAGTCGATGGACGAGCTTGGCCTGCTGTGGTTTGATCTGATGGGTGACCAATGTTTTTCAGATTGTATATCTGTCGCAGGAATTCACATTCTGCAACTGCTATCTGAGCATCGGAGACATGCTCACAGCTGGAATGCAATGTTCTTGGGACATTTCCGTAGACGCTGCTGTTCCAAGGGGATGTCATCTTAACATTTTGGGGTGACAGCAGCTCTTCACTGGAGCTCCAAGGAGCCATTTTGTCTTGGCAAGATTGGCACTGGCAGTCAGAGGTACCGCTACAACTCAACTTCCTCTCAACCGTTCCCGGAGAGGATGCAGGTGAAATGTCCATCTCCAAAGATTTGTCAGGACTGAGTTTGAACACCCCTCTGCCCTCGTCATTGTTATTCCTAACATCGGACAGAGTCAGTTTGTTGGTGAGAATGGTCATATGAGCCTCTTCCAGTTGTCTGTAGAACTCCCTGTCGATTTTCCTGCTCACCATTGGAGAGCTGGGCTCTGAAAACACTCGTCCTTTTCTTTTCTCAGAGTTGTTCTTTTCACTTGTTTGTGCCCTCCTTCGCATAGCAGGAGGTGTGAGGGGTGTAAACCGAGGCGAGCAAGGTGATGCAGATTTTGCCCTCCTTGCCTGGTCCAAGTCAATGCAATTGAAGAGTTCTATTTTGTGTTGGAGAGTTCCTTGGTCATCCGCTATTGGTTCGCTAATCACAAGCGGTCCCTTGTGGTCCTTTCCCTTTTTACTGCTACGCACACTACCTCCACGCTTCAGCTTCAAACTGTCCAACCTCTTCAGGAAGTTCTTGGCTCCTTTCATTCGATCCTTGGAGCCCTGTTGCTGCCCCTCCTCGGATGCCTTCCCCTTTACCGTGATTGGTGAGGAGATCTCAATGATAGCATTACAAGGACTCTCCTCCTCGTCTCCCGGCATCAACATGATCGGGGAGGATGGTGGAGTTCTTTGAGTTGGACTTAAGCTGCGGTTTCCCGTAGATGCTGAGCACGTGATTTCAGCTGAACCTTTGCGTTTAATGCTATATGTCTTATGGATTACAGCAGGACTGTCAAAGCTGCTCGCACTGGTATATCCCTCGTTGTCGGTTGTCACCAGACTATCTCGACTGCTGCTATTCAGCCTCGTGGCTGGGGCATGTGTGAGGGTCGGGGAGCCCTCAGCAGAGTTTGATCCGACAGTATCTGGTGAGCGAGGGGGAAATTCGTCGTCGGTCATACGGCGGGACCACCTCCGACTGCTGCGAGTGTATTTCCACTTGTTACTGATTGCACATTGGTCCTCTTCATCTGATTCATCACCCTGACACATTAAAAACACACAATAAAACCACAAATTAAAAATAGAACCAATTTATAATTTTATTCAGTTTCTACAAAATATGACCATTGCTTTAGTTACTGGCAAATCTGGCCTTTCAGGATCTGTCAATGTACGTCACATTCAAGTCAAATACAGCAAGCTCCGACAGCACGCTTACATACTGAAGATAAAAAACATCTCACTGACTTTGGAATATTAAGCCAACCACAGATAAAAACAACTTTAATCAGCTAAAACCCGCTGACGAAAAGTTTATAGATGAGAAACAGCCTGCGCAAGTTGTGCGTGACAGTGCACCTTTAAAACCACAAAATTGACAAAAGAGATAGTGGGGGTATCAAAAGCAAAGCATGCCAGGATACCAAAATGGTAAACACACAGACCTGGAGTACCGCTATCAATTTATGAACTGTCCTCAGCCTTTTCATAATGGGCGTAATGCAAGACCCTGGTAATTATAGCATCAAAATTACCCATTATCGGTTTTCTTTGAAGTTCTTTTGTCAAGATTTTTTTATGGCCAATAGTTTCATGTCAGTCTCATTGGTTTCATACAATACAATGCAATCCAAGTTGTGGGTTTTGAACAGGGGGAAACTAAACAACAAAGTCATTAACGGAAAGTCAGAATTTCAGTTTGAGAGGACATGCATAAACCCATGCTTTTATTCTGGGGAAAATAGAGTCAACTGGCCTAATAATGTACGTGTAGATAGGCTGAAGGAGCTAGAACATACCTCTTAAATGCAATGAGCAATTATCAATTAAACATTTTTCTTAATAAGAAAGATGTGGAAGACATTTGAAGCCATTTGAAACCTGCAGAATCTTTGTTTATGCCAGACCATCAGAGACAGCTAAATATTTATGCAATGGGCTGATTCATCTCCCCCCCCCCCCCCAAGGTATGAGAAAATGCCCTAACAAACCAATGTATCTTTGCATAGATACAGATGGAGGTATTTCTAGCGATAACAAATAACTGGTCATCACATTCTTTCTTACTGCACTGCAAAACCAAAACAATGAGCTGCTGAAGGTCAACTGATCAAACTGCTTTTCTTTAGTTTTGTTCCAAATTACTCATATTCCTTGATACTTTTTATTTGAAGGGTGGTAGTTGATTGAGTACACTGCATTCTATAGTTTTTACTAATGACACCCTTGTACATGTTTGTCAATTTTAAAATCAACACATGTAATTTTAAAGGATCATTACAGAATTGGTAAGAAAGGCTTGTAAAATATACTTTTTGATCACAGATTTACATAAAACTTACACGGTCTAATGATGATGATAGTAGAAAACATCCCTTAAAATATTTCTGTCTGAAATGCCATATTTGATGAGAAATTAATAAACTAATTTTCTGATTGGAGTTTATCGCTCAGTGAGCGTTTTATTCATTTGTTGAATCTATATGACTTCATGCAAATGTGTAATCGGTTTTTCACTATTTTCTCGTGACCCAGATGGCCGATCGATCTCAAACTTTTACAGGTTTGTCAGTTTATGTATATGGTGGATTACATAAAGTGCTTACACTGCCAGCAACTGTTTGGTTAGCAAAACCCAATTCTGTAATGTTCCTTTAAGTGATAAGAGTTACCTGAACAAAAAGAAAGCTTAGTTCATTCTCATTCATCACTGCAGTAAATAGTATGCAGTATCCTCCTCAATTCAAAGTTTTTATAAACAATAATATAAAATACTTGAAGCCTTATCGTCTTTTTATTGCTTAGTATTTGCAGGAACACCAATTTAACAGTCACAAAAAAACACCTCCCAATAAAACATTTATGACAGGCTAAAATTATCCACCTGGGGCCACGAGAAAATAGGCCGGTAGGGCATGGGTTATGGGGGTGGTATTAAAGCTGGATGGGGGAGCCCATAGGACTTCCTGTAATGTGTGGTTGATGAAGTCATTCAGACCAGGGGGTATTGACAAAAGTGGTGTTTGGAGAGCTGCCCACGAAATCAAGTTGCTGTTCTTTCATTCAACCATGGACCCTCTTGATTCACTCAATTCTACTTTATACTTGTGGCTTGTGGGATGGAAAGGACATTGATGGATTTTATATTAGCTGGAAAGCTGCAAGTCTTTTATCTTGGTTAACAGCGATAAAACCGACAATAACATTTTGGGCGACTATAATTTATGCTAATCGAGAAAAGAAGAAGAAGAAAAAGCCCCGATACAACATGACTACATTACAAAAACCTAATGTATAAAAAGAAAATATGGGTTTGGAAAACATGGGACGTTGACATTAACTTTGAATTGTATTACAAGGGTCCTTGTAAAAAGTGCACAGCAGGTCTTTGCAAGGCAAACTCAAGCAGGAGGGCCCACTCTTGCTCACCTAGGAATTCCACTGAATGCAATTTGTATGCAACAGACAAATAAATATACACTAGGCGAGACCTTTGATAGATTTTTTTTCAGCACCGGTGAATTAATGACAAGACTTGAGGTGTATGCATTATGCATGACACCACAGTTAGCAGACAGCTAGGCTGTTACAGTACACTCCTTGTGTGGTATGCCCGTTAACGGCAAACCATATATAATTTTCATTAACACCGGGCGATATGATAAGTGGAAGCCTTCACTTGGATTCTTACCAAGTGCTCATGGTGGGCCTAACCATAGGGGGTGGTGTTCCCTCTGGTTAGATCATATGGACACCATCATACAAATTATGACCATGGATAATAGGGAGTGTTTGAGTCCTGCCGATGGAACAGCATGATGTGCAGTTCACCAGGGTCAAAAATCATATTTGTCTTGAGGGTAAACCAGAACTGGGATGTGAACAGGTTTGATGTTTAAATACTAAAGACTCCTTCTTAACTATCCCAGTTCAGTGCTAGTTATGACTTAGTTGTTCATTTATTTGTTTGACTAAAGATTCAGCGATTACCACTCATTGTTATTTCATTATTTATCTTTCATTCAGGAAATTGATCACTTTCTGCAGTGTACATTTTGGGCTGGTTTTGCTGTGTTTGGAAAGTGTTGTGGCGTTTATTTATCATAAGTTTCTATAGTTTTTTTGTTTGTTTGGTTCTATTTTATTGAGAATTTGTTTTTGTTGAGGCGGCCTATCTTAAAAAAAATATATATAAAATATCTGAACCATAACTGCAATCTGTTCTGTTCAGTGTTAATGATCCGTCGACTTTTAACGCCCAATTAAATGTTTATTTCAATTTCAAATACCTGACAACAATCACTTCAAAGGTTCCACTTGTGTTCCATTTCGGTCAGGTACCCTCTTCAACAACAAAGCCCCCGCAATCATATCATACCGTAATGGGCCAGTAATGGATTGGACTTTCTATTCCCTATTATTAATCTATGGAGTGGGGGGGATAAGGACAGGAGGGTGCATGGTGCCAGACATTATGTCTCTCTGTCACGTGACTGATACTGATGTCTGTCACATTACAAAATGTCTCCAGAGTTTGTTTTGTACATGTTTGCTCATTCCTGCAATAGCTATTTGAGAAGTCCTCTAGGTAGAGTACACAAATCATACCAAGGGATGTAGGTATTTCATACGCACTGCTCATGGTTCAGTTCATAAAGCACCTTCATTTCAATTGCAGCACAGACATTTTTAACAGGTTATTTTTAAAGTGTAAAAAAAAAGTTGTTGTCAAAAAGTTGATGCTACACAATAAATTATTTCTGAAACAAGCATACAGTATAGTATAAAAAACTCCATTCCCATTGGACTTTGAGATTTTTAAGTGAAATAATACACCAGTTGATCCGTCTTTTTCAAAAAAGAGGTGGCCGAAAGAGCCAAACTAAAAATTTGCTTGCTTTGTAGAACTTAGAAAATAGAAGTAAAAACAAAATTTGTAAATTTTATCAATCGTTGAAAGAATGGTGCCACGATGATGTGAAAATACACGACAAATTTAGTCTTTTTATATTTTTTTGGGGGGGGGAGAAAAATAGATCCCACTTCAGAAAAGGTGAGGGCAGTGATGATCACTTTTTTCTTTTCTTGCACTAATGGTCTATGCAGAACAATTACCATGGCAGGAATAAGCAAAAAGTACAGGAACTTAATTGATTGATGTTCTTTCAAGTGTTTGTTTTAATCAAGCATGTACTGTAACCATACCAAGAGAAGATCAAGAAGTTTGTACAGAATCAACCAAGTAGAAAGAAAGATGTCAACCAACCAATTAAAGCTTCTGTTGTTTACAAACTTTAGAAACCTTGAAAATAATGCAAGACACTTCAAATACTTTGAATTCTACAGAAAGGAGACATGCAGTTTCAGTTTCTAAGGAAGTTATTCTGAAATGATTACATCCGGATGTTTTCTGTAATTCAACCCCAGCCATGGTTCACATTTCACTCTGTTGTCCACAATGATACAGAGATAATGGCAATACAAATAATTTCAGTTAATATTTAATAAAGCTGAATAATTTGAGCTCCATAAAACGTTCAAGTGTGATAGCAATAATCAGTTGTTAAATACAACAAAATTAAATATTGATTAACAATAAAGAATAAAGTCTTCAGTTTTACTTACAGATCTGTGGAGAGGAGCTTCAATCTTCATACTTGCACATTTGTTGAGAATATGAAGTCTCCTGTGAGCACAAATGACATATAAATCCAAATGTTTAGTACAAGAGCAGGTTTCAAGAAGTGTTGTGTGCCTCGCACACTGCTTCAAGACCAAAAGCAACAAATCAAAGTACATGCACACAGAGGAGGGTACTACTGAGCACTGTCCCCATGTTCACAAATCCCATACATACAGTACAGCACTCCAGAGCAGAGACCCTTCACAGTGGTTGTGATTATGTAAATGAGTCCTTGCATAGGCCACGCCTTCCTGCTGGCACTCTGGCAGAGGATTGGCCGGTTCTGCCAATCACCTACTGAGTTTATTTGCCTCCAGGATAAAATCACAATAAACTGTAAGGGGCTGAAGATCCTGCTGGTAAGATTACAGCGGGGATACTGTGTGAGCTCATGGAGCTCCATGGTAAGCTGCAACATGTACTGTACATGTACATGTACATGTACATGAGGCCCTTGTACCTATGGTAGAGGGGAACCAGCAGGAATGGACAAAATACATAATAAAGATTTCCTGTTTTTTCCTTCTCAACATTAGTCTGGTGTTACCATGATCAGTTATAGGACTTCCTATATAATCAGATAATGGGCTAACCACCACTACAAGGACGTCCTTCATTTAGAGAATATATTCACCCATAAATGCAACATTACAAGTACAATTTATTAAATGATCAGTGCCAACTGCAAGGGCAATCTGGTTAAAATTAGTGCGGCCCTCCCCCAAGAAATAGAAATAATTGATTCGCTGACAAACACTCAACTGGACGTAACTAATAAACATTTATAGGGGTCCTAATTTACAATAAGTAAATATCGTATGTCACAATCAGATTGCAGATACATTATACAAAATTAGGGGAGTAACATACAAAAATTGATACCAGCAAAATCTCTACATTATCTTTGCCAATGTTAACCTGTATCCTTTCAAGACGTTTTAGTTTGATAATGGCATTACTAGTAAAGGTCTCCAATAGAAGTTCAAAGTTTATGACATTGAGTTTTGCTATTACTTGACAAATTATCCTCAAGACCTTCATCATTTCCTTTAGTCTCCCCTTATATAGCTCCATGGTCTCCCTCACTCATACACCATAAGACCCTACATGAAATACTCCTGGTAACGATCTCCAGCGAGTTGACTGCACAACTGCAGCCAGTTCACAGTTTCTGTAGCACAGCACAACCCTGCACTGCACTCTGTACATGCTGTTTACTGTGTACACATAATGCGTTCACCACATGATATCATTAATCACATTGCAGGCTGGCTTAGTTTATCCAGTAGACCATCATGGTTTACAAATAGTTTATCCATCATTCAAAACCACATATTAAGTCAGCTCTATGGTAGACTCTATGGTCAGACAGTAGGAACATTTTAATAACAACTACTGACTCGTTTAAAAGTGACAACCCCCCCCCAAAAAACAGAAACCTTCTCAATGACTTTTCATTTGATGATTTCAAATTACAACATGTCCCGGTAAATCTACCTAGCATGAGCCTAGATGTTGCTAATATTAAAATTGGAAAAAGACAACCCTTCGGAAAAGCCCTCTCACTGAGTTTGAAACTCACATGAAATAACTAAGAGAATAAATGAAGTTAATATTACCAAGTAATATCAGAACAAAATATTAACATGAGTGGAGGCCTGGACGGGCTAGAAAAGTCTACCTTGATGCAAACATTTTATGTACAAATTCTTAAACAAAGGCAGATCTTGTGACTAGTTCATCGACTTCATCGACTTCAACTACTTCTTTAATAGACCTGAGAGACATGACTTTAAAATTCCAGGACTGTTTAGATAATCATCTTATTTTGCATCCCTTTTATTTATAGTAAACAGAACATTCCATGAGAAAACTCATGTGATTTGTTTTTGAAACAACTGGCATTTAAAAAACACTCTCCAAGATGGAATTTTTGTTCGGAGTTGGACTTTTAAATATACAGCAGAGGAACATGGGACAAAAAAATACAGGGCCCAATTTCATAGAGCTGCTTAAGCACAAAAAAAGCTAAGCACAACAAAATTATGCTTTGCAGATTAGGGTTACTGGCCAAAATAAATACCATGTCTACTGTACCAACTATGAGTGGCATCCTGCTAACTTTTGGAAAGCAATATTTCATTTAAGCAGCTCTATAAAATTGGGCTCAGGTTACCAGACAGCAGCAGACTGGCCATTTCTGACCTGTGTTTGTGTCTAATTTCAAAGTGTGTACATGTACATGCATGATACACTGGAAAGAGAACCAGCATTTATATTTGCCTTTTCAATAAATAAAAAATCTCACATACACATGAGAATAATGAATGAACATCTATTACTTATGTTTGAGTTAATATATCGTGCACAAGGCACAATTGTTTTTTGAAAGTTCTTGTAAACGTTGTAATTGTGACATCAATTTCCGGCAAATCCTCTGAATGGCTTAATGTAACTTGGAGGTACAAGTTTATCAACACATGTTCTTGATTAGCGTCATTCTCATGACAAGAAGTCATAATCTCACAGGAAGGGATGCATCATTTATCTGTGAAATGTTTTCCCAATTTGTCATTCTTTTTCTTAACATTCAAAAACAAAAGCTTTGTCAGTGATCATTTATAATCTTGGCAAACTAAGTCTATTGAATCAATAAAACAGTACGACAGATAAAGGATTAAGGGAAACAAAATTAGTTGCTCAATTTACACTAAACTGAACAAATTCCAGATACATCAGTGGGCTTCACCTAAAATTGATGTTTCATGCAGAACAATCAGTGTTTTTGGTTATGAAGAAGGCCCAGACTGTCATTTCCAGACTAGTGATTTGTACAAGACCTTCAAGGCACCCCTCTCTCTCTCTTGGATGGATTCTAGTTAAGGAAAGACAATTTAGGTGTTTAGGAGATGAACTAGGAGATTATGGTATCACTTCAAAATGTCACGTCCAGGAAGTTTATCTGACTCCGCTCAAATAAGTTCATCTCCAGTAACTGTAGAGGGGCAGGGTCATGAAGAAGATCGCTTGGAGCATAGAGCAAGGACAGAGAAGGAGTTACAACTACAAGGATTTCCAAAGGTTCTATCTTGGAGCCATGCTTGGGGCAAAGCAAGCACAGGGACGCAAGAAGAAAATGTGACGTTTTTGTACTGACCATGATGGACTGTTTGACAGAAGTTACCCTTTTCAAGATTTCAAAATGGATTTAAAATCTTTTTCTTAAATCTAACAATATTTCAGATTAAATTTTGCATCATAAACATTCACTTTTGCTAAGTTTTACAAATTCAATTTTATATTGATTGAATTGTTGGGGAACAAACGACTACTTTACTGCAAAATCTTTAAATTCTTAACAAAAATAACTAGCTGATACTGAAAAACAGATCAACAACAATGTATGGCGTCAACTTGATTATTGATGACGTTAAATGAACAAAAAAATCAATTTGTTTTTAGTGAAACTAAACTAATAACAGATGTTTTTCAAAATAATTCATCATATTCAATCTCATGATGAAAAGCATAATATAATGTAGAGGATGATGAAATCAGTCAGCAGATTTCACCTTTAACTCAGAGCAGCCACCTTTGTTTTTTTGTTTTTAAACAATATAATTTGTTTCTTCTTCGAAGAAGCAGTGAAAGGCTACATTAAAAAAGAAAACTGTTGACATTGGATAGTGGTCATAATCTGCTTGAAAAAAAATTGTAGTAACACGACACAAGTAAATTGTTTGAATTAAAAAATAGCATATATTTTTATACTACATTCGTTTCTTGATGATGACATCTCAAAACTAAAGATGTTGATTGTTGATCTTGAAAGCACAAGGGCACCAAGGCGGTTTTCTCCTTTGTAACTACTACTGGAACATTTCAAGGGACACCCAGGCATGACCAGGGGGCAACAGGGGCAATTGCCTCCTTTGCCTCTGTGAAGCATCAGACCTGCATGTTTGAAATGTGTGTTCTTTCAAAACACAGGATTGGACTATCCATCTGTTTTTCTGAAGTGTTTTTGTGACTTTATATGCAAAAAATTGTGATAAGTCATGAAAATCTCTAAAAACTAGATTTGTCTAAATATTGAAACATGAGCAATTGTGACATTGCCAAAAAGGCTTAGCGGCAATTATCTTAATTTTTGTTGGTGTTGCAGAAAAAATATTGTTTAAGAAAATGGAACAGCTCTGTGTTTTGTTCACTTATGAACACATGGCTGTAGTTATTATTATCAAGTTTACAGAATGTAATAACGCCTCTTGCAAGGCCTCCATTTGTTATTTTGTATGCCTTCAGTGCATAAACCAACACATACAAGTACAGTACATGTACATTGCGCAAGTACAGTCCAAGGGGCCCTGTTGCGTACAATTTGTCTTTACAGCAAAGCTATTACAAAACAATGTGTTTATTGTTTAATATTTTGGATATGCCCAAGTAGTGGCTTTACAACTTCAAGTACGTAGAGTGGCACAGACCGATGACTCTCATAATCCTTGCATTTCTAACAGAAACAATACAAACTGCCTTCCTTGATTCAAAGCAAAAACAGATTGTATGCAACAGGGCCCCTTGGACTGTACTTGCTCATGTACTGTACTTGTATGTGTTGATTTACGCACTGAAGGCATACAAAATACATATATAGTGCGTAATTACATCCTGTTTACTTGATAATAACAGAGCTATGATAATAATAACTATAGCCATGTGTTTATAAGCGAACAAAACATAGAGCTGTTCCATTTTTATTTTCTTCAAAGCTTTGATGACGTCCTCGTAATGTGACCTCAAGTTCTAGCTTGAGCTCGATCACGTTTTTTCCCCTGTAAACATTAATCTTTGAAAAGTGCACCTTCAGGGTGACATCACGTGATACTTGGTGACGTCATCGTGACATCAATCTAGGGGACACTTACTCTTTGCATACACAAAGTATGTGCAGAGTTTCAAGTCAATTTGGCATTACAACAATGCCAAAATTGTTCAAACAGAAGTCAATAATAAATGCTCAAAAATATTTTTAAACATTGATGACAACAGAATTCTATAGAGACCATTCTTAGGAATTATTGTTGCAATTAGTGTTGCAATTATTGTTGGCTGTGTGTTTAAGACTCGGGCATTACAGCATAAATCATCAATGCCACGAGGGCCCAATTTTCTAGAGCTGCTTAAGCACACAAAGTAGCTAAGCACTAAAAATAAATTATGCTTACGAGAATAAGATTACCAGCCAAAATAGCATGTTTTATCTGTGACTGATATCCTGCTTTCTTACGCTAAGCAGGACATTTTCACGCTAAGCAGCTCCATAAAATTGGGCCCTGGTTGTTACAGAATACAAAAACATACCAACTTAAGAAAGCATACAACCATACTGAGATGTGTCACTATTTTCCCAATCACTTGTTTCGTGGTCATCTTCCTCCTCACTGAGCTTGATGTAAACACCAACATCCGAACAGAAGAATGCCAAACACCCCCACACACCAAGGAACACACTAACAACAGATGTCCATGTTTTGAACTTTCAACAAAACAACAGCTTTCATACTAACCTGGACAATGACAACTAGAGAACTACATCTACACGTATTCATCCATTCAATAGAGACAATGCTCGATTACTCAACATGCAGAGACTTTTGCTACGATCTGTTTGGATTTGTCTATCAAAGCATGGAGACGCCAATGTGTTGTGGTTTGTGAAGTAGAAAAATAATGTTACAAAAGTAAATATTGCTGTTTGCTGAGAATACCACAGATAGACTGATATTTTAACCTTCACTAACTAAGACCAGGCTGAATGAATCGACCAATACCCAGAAAGAAAGAGGTCGACATTTTCAACTAAATAATTCCATGAGTAATCATAATTATTAATATTCTCAAATTTGTAATCATCCAGAAAAACTGCTCCACTAGTGACTAGTTCAAATTGTTCCATGGGTTTGTTTTATAACTCAGTTTGGCAGTGTTTTAATAATACTTTCAGTGGGAAAAAAAACATACACATTCTTTATAAAAAGAAACAAAAGATAAGCAACTTTAAATAAGAAGTTCAGGAAAAGACGTACCGAATAACAGCATCTAGGAGATCTTGATCAAGGAAGTCATGATCCCGTTCCACTGAGGAGATGTCAATTGGAAATGTACACTCTAAATAGAAAGACAAAAACAGAGTCATTTACAAGTTGTTCCTCGTATCACTGAACCAGAAATTACTTAATTGATATACATGTAGTGGTTTTTGTTTCCAATAATCAAAAAACAAAACACATCATGAAAATGAATGTACTATGAACTTGCAAGGGTGTTGTGATGTTAATAGTTAGGCCGTGTCCGAATTGGCGGCTACGGCTACAGTTGGACCTCTCTGTCATCATGTGTTGAAGTATAGGACACCCTCAGCAACACCCTTAGCAACAGTCGTAGTCATAGCTGTAGTCGCCAATTCCGGCACGGTCTTACTCAGACCTGATACTTCATTCTTGTCAGGGCAAGACACTTTTTCCTCATAAATAAAGGCACCTCTATGAAGAAATTTGTAAATTCTTCTGGAACATTTCAAGGGGCACCAAGGCAATGACAAGAGGCATGCCTCCATTGTTTGCTTGAAGCCTGGTGTTCATCAATGACCACTTACATGAGAGCCACTCTATAGCCTCCCGCTGAGACTTCAATAATTAACCAATCAGGCACCTCTCATAATTAAATATGTAATGAACAATTCTCGCTGAAATCCATCGTTTGTCTAAACATCTTAAAAGTATGCGTAACTAAAATTTTGAACTCCAAAACTTTATCTCTGGTATTTGAAAATCTGTTGTTTTGGAAAGCTTTTTGGGTTTTTTCCAAAACAGGCAAATCTGAGGGGGAGTATAGGGTGTGTTTTAAAGCATCATTAATCATCCATGGAGTGAATTTGAAGGTTATTATTTTCATTTGAAATGAACAATAAGATTGTCACAGCTGTGGCATACTGAATGAGTCACATTGGGCAAGCTGGATTTCTAGTTTTCAACCATCGCCCCCGTTGTAAACTTTCCATCAAAATCTTAAACAATAGATTCATTGGATGTGCATTTTCAGGAATCACATAAATCCAATACCATTGGTTTAGCATTACACAACCTGACTGGGTAGCTGATTTAAAGCCATATTTATGAAAATAATAAAAAAAAAAACAGCTGATTTTAGATTCTGATTTCCAGAAGTAACCGATAACAATTGTCAATGCCAAAACCATTGATAAGAACACTCATATGTTTTTAACCAAACTATAAATTCAGTGATCAGCCATTTTTTATAAATCTTATGGTCAATGCATTTTAAGTTCAATTAATTGACAAAGATTGTTTATTTTATTTTAAGAGTCATCAAATCTCCCACAAATCTATGAGGATCAGGTCTTTGAATGTTTTTCATAAATAATTTCATTGTTTGAAACAATTAGCTTTGTTTTTCTTGGGAGAACAATTTCTTCCTCCTCTATTCTGGTTAACTGACCCAAACATGAAAGATATTATCCTTTTAGTCATCTGAGTAGTTTTTTTGTCCAAACTTGAAGTCAAGCAGTAGTAGTCTACTTGCATTAGTTAAGTGTAAATGCAACAGTCTAATCTACCAATTGCCCTTCCTTAGTGCAGACTGACCAACCTTCAAATACATCCAAAGAGCTCATGTGAGAACAAAGACGACATCTTACCTTACCATTCTTCCCAATTTGATCCCAAATCCCTCAAATTTTATGACCCATTGTTGATACCATCAACCCACACCACAACAATCCACAAAATAAGACCCAATTTCGTTGCTGCGTTCGGACCCAGCTTTCCATAATAGAAAGCTACACTGGCCGTCGTTCAGTTTTTAAGATCAGCATTGATCCCCGGTGTTAACAGCAAAATTGGCTTATTATTCTTCAGTAATGAAACTGAGCTTCCATTGGCTTTTAGCTTTACCAATAACTGGACACAACGGATTGGGGTAATTTAATCAGTGCAAGTTATGCACTTAGTGTTACTATATCCCGCCCGGAAGGAAAGGTCGACAGTCTACATTGTTGGCGGTTTTACTTTGTAGTGTAAAACTTGTCACCTTCACCTGGGCAGGTTGACTTTAGTAAGAGGCGGTCCATACACCACCCATGAATAAAATCATAGATAAACCAACAAGTGGAAACCTACCTCTACAGGTGCAAGGTATATGCACCATTGCGGAGAGAAAAGTAATTGATATAGGTTGGCTATGACGAAAAAAGCGTGGCTATAATGGTTCAATTTCAAGGACTTTTATTGTACCCAAATTCAGTTGCAATTAGTTACAGTTGCTAAATCTGCTAAAAATATCCCCCACCTATAGTCAGAGGTTGTTGTCCTCATTGTTGGATATCCCAATGCTAGTATTCTTTATGACAAAGTCAGGGCAGTTGAAAACACACCAACTTTACAATGTATATTTGTTGGTACTTTGCTAGTAATTTTTCATTCGTTTCATTTACATTAGTTGTACTTTCAAAAGAGAAACTACATTAAGCGCTAACAGAATTTCCTTTGGGGTCCAATTAAAATTAATAAGCACTTGTGAGTAATCATCAAGTATTACAAACCTAAGCAGGTGTCAATATATATTTATCTGGAAGGTATCAACTCCAATTAATATTGAAAAAAGGTTTAAAATAGACCAGAAATGTTTTTAAATCAATAAACCCACATGTAGATTTGCCTCAGGAACACTGGAAATAGTTTTTATATTGCGGTCAACCAATTTAAGGCTGTAGAAATAGCCGAAGCAAACGACACAGAGTGCATTATTGCACATGACCATGTAAAAAAAGCCTCGAATAATGGAAGTATGTTCTCTCTCAAGGTTGTTTTTATTATCAAGGTCCCGCTGGGTGCAGGCAATACAATACTCACAGTGTGATAACTAAAACAAACACAGGCAGTTCACATTGTTGCAGGTACTAGGTAGCGTTATTGTAGCATTGACAATGACATTGCTACAGTACAAAAGATTGAAAATACCTTGACCGGTGAACAAAGTGATCTACAACTTTTTGTGAGTAGGATGGGAAAATCGTGAGCCCCATGGGGTTCAGCACACCGGATATAAAGGAAGGACTAACTTTTGACTATAACATTATTTAGATAAGTTTATGCTTTTGTGTGAGTGGTTAAAAAAAAACTTCAGTGTTCCTGCAGTGACAATTTTCCTCACAGTCACATATGAATGTTCGGTTACACACCTATGTTTCAACACCCCTATGTTCCGACACCTTTGTGTATTTTCCTAATCCTAACCCTAACCTTAACCTTAGCCTTAGCGTGTAAATCATGAGGGTTTTTGCTGAACCGGTAGGGGTGTCTGAATATAGAGCAGTCACCGAATGTTCACTTGGTGGAACCAAAACCAAATCTCAATCTCACTCATCTTTGTTTCTTTTTACAATGACCTCTTCCTAAGATTCTGTCAGAGGACGAGCATTGGTCTTATCTCTTCAAGACCAAACAAGTTTTTGAAGTGAGTATGTTGGAAGTCAACATATGTTAACATGTTTGTGATATTGTAATAACACCTTGTACTGGCCTTTAGTCTTAAAGGGATATTTTCAATGTTTTTGTATGCAAGTTTGCCCTAAACAAGGTTAAAAGCCACTCTTGGTAATGGGCTACAAGAAGAAAACATTTCATATGAAAATAACTCAGGGCAGCTGAAGGTCGGAATTGATATTCCTCTTAAAACAATCTAGATTGTAGGATGGAGGGAAACGTGCACCGGGCAAGGCGTTCCAAAGAGATGCAGTACGTGGAGTACAGCTGTTGGGATGGCTCTTTTATAGAAAGACGCACAGGAGGTCAGTGGGAAGTTGTCCAACACCCACCCTAACATACCAGAGATTTAAGTATTGCAATCATCAACAGAAACAATGCCACATCTATATGGTTCCCTTACAGGATCTTTGGATCATTAATTCAAGTTATAAACATAGTAGTTTACGAGTTAATGAGACAAACAATGTCCCATACACACAAACAACCAGCATGGCAGTGTCTACAAACAACACAGTAATGGAGAATTCCTGAAGGGTATTTAATTACATATTCAAATGACTACCTAATTATCCAAATCAGAATTTGTGCTGTTTTAATTCATATAAATTAAATACAACATTTGGTGCAGAATCGTTCTTTAACAGTTGAATATTTCTTGCTAAAGTTTGTAGGTAGGCTTTAAAAAATGTAAGTAACTTTTGATAAAACTTGTTAGATTTTCTAGTGGATAACCATGGCAAAGTAGCTTTTTGTAAATTGTTCACTTTCCCTTTAAAAGTTCCAACACTATATTTCTACGAGCAAACAAATTGTATGCTTGAACCTAAATTAAACAAAAACAGCTTTTGTTGGTTTGTTTAATCTGTGGGGACGAAGTACAAACAAACAGGTTTTTATCAGTGCAAGATCATGATACAGATGGCGAAAAAATGTGCCATTAATTAGATATTTTGAAATACCTGTATGACAATTTAGAATTGTGCATTGTCATCTGTCTTGAACTTAAACTTTCATCAGAGACAAAGAAAAGTAACAGACCTTGTAAAGAAGCTTTTATAATTTCATACATTTCTGGAGAACTATATTCTTCCTCCCTGTACTAATATTAATAAAAACTGATAAACAGTAACCAATATATGCATTGTTTGCACTTGACACAGAGCCTACATGTATTCACAGTGACTGTGTATGCTTAGCGTCAATAGCATCTTTACAACACAAAGTTTTGCTGGTTGCTATTTCTATGCAGTCAACCTGAGGTAAAGGTTCTTCCCTTTTGGGAATTAATTGAAGCAAAAAGAAAATGATTTGATTTTCTTGCTACCATATAAACCTTAAGGGTAAGTAGGCCCTACTTCTCAAGTAGATGTGGAAAGTGAGAATCAATATTTGCCTAAAACCCAAACAATAACTTAATTCAGACACCTTTTTTTCAATATTTTCTTTCTTTAGAATGTATTCAGGCACAGGCATAATTGCCCCCATGAGATGGCACAGGAATTGTTCTCTCTTCATTTCCTAATTCATTTAAAAACAACCCAGATAATACCAACACCAATTAACTGATGTATGCTTACAGTGGATTTAAGAATGCTGCAACAGTACATGTTAATGACAGGATGTGGGTACTGGGATATTTTACTCCAACCCTGAAGTCATGACAAAGCATCCTCCCATATTTCCCCCAGGTTTTCCTTTTTACAATTTTTCCTGTGGGTGTGTCCTTGCAGACTAGAAACTGCTTTCAATATAAAGAGAACAGTGGCACTAATTGGAGGCGAAAAGGTCCTCCAAACAGGTGACACTATTCTGAAGTCAGTCTCTAGGCACTGGAATCGGGCTAATTGGCATTGCTTCTACCAGGAATGGAGCTATCACCTTAACACATACATGTGCCTTTAACCTCCCCAAAAGCAACAATGTTGAATAGAGTCTACTTAAACTAGGATAATTCTTAAAGGGAATTCGGAGAATCTTAAGTGATTACGTAGGAAAAGTGAACACAGAACAGGATGACAAGAGAAACTAGTGAGAAAAGGGAAATTTCCTGTAAAGAAACTTTAGAGAGAAGCATCACTTAAAGACATTTGTCAAGGTGCTATTTTGGAAAACTGTCTCTTTAGTACATGTTGTTAACCAAAGGACTGAATTTAAGGGCTACGATCAAGGACACCATTCAGTGTAAGTCTCACGTAATTCATTTTCTTTTCAGTTGAAAAATTTGCCCAAAGATTGATCACTTGCTCATTGAGCACGGGTCAAACACTGTTCATTGCACATACAATAGAAAATAATAAGGTCAGGCCCCCAGGCTGGGGAACCCAAAACAAGCAAAATCTGCTTTTCATTTAATCTTTTGGTACACTTTCTAAATGAATAACGCCAAGTTTCAAGTTCGAAATTCTCTTGCCAAAAACACGCCCTGGTTTTGTGTGGTGTGATAAACAGTGTGGCTAAAAGATTGCAATCTTTTTATAAACTGCCTTATCCGAAAAACCAAGTGGTAGAGAAACTCTTTAAAAATATGAAATTTTTGAAATCTGATTTTTAAGTGAGATATGTAAGCAATCCTAATCCAACAGAACAGAAGGGGCATAAAGTCATTCTTTGAACCAATTAAGTCCTGAAAACCTGTCCTAACATTATGAAGTTACCCTTTTAATAATCCTCAGAGGCAAATCTGGAAAGTTTACTGTGTTATTACACCATTGATTATTAGAACAATTTATTTCCATCCCCAGTTTTCAATTATTCTCCATCCCAGCACCTTTCAAAAGTATCATTAAACTAGATGACCCTGTTTTGATGAAAAGCATTGAAAGATGTTTTTTCGTAAGTTTTTTTAATTTGTGTTCATATACAAGCTTATTTCAGTTGCAGCAATCAAAATAAGCATTGGTGATTCGGGGGTCTAATGCTAATTCTTCTTTGAGTATTAGGTCAACTAGGTGTGTCTAGTGGATTTTTATCACAGTGAGGTTGAAGATTTAAATTAATAGGCTAAAATGTTGATGACTACGAATCAGCTGTTCTTTGTCTCTGAGCTTTTGAGTGTTGATGTTCACAAAATGACAAGAACTTGACCAACTCCAAAACCATGGGCATATGGGGAGTCTTTGGTTAAGGAGGGCAGAGGGGTTGGTTTGACCAAAATTGTACACAGATAAAAACATTAGTCCCAATTTCTAAGTAATACCAAGTAATAAATAATTTTTGCTTTCTCTGTCCATTTTGTTTTCTTCTTGCTGTGCCCAAATTTTCCCCACTGTTTGGCCCGAATATGGAAGGGGCACAGTAGCCCCTGGCCGCCCCCGCCCCCTGGGTCGTACAAATAAGTCCAAAACCATTCCGAAATAACCAGTTCATTGCAATAATGTTTATCAGTTAGAGTCTATGAATAGCATATCCCAAGCAGCGCAAACTCATCTGACATTTACGTTTGAGGCAGATGAATTTCAGCATGTACCTGGACGGAAACCTGACTAGGGTTTTTATCCAAGCTAGTGAGAAGACCCCGGGATTTTTGCTCAAGGACATTACCAATTACAAATATTAACTTGGAAAGCTACACACTAGGGCCTATACATCTTGCAGTTACCTCAAATTCTTTTCCCGTTTCAATGAAAGTTTAATTAAACCTTTGATTCCCATGGTAAACCTGCCCAACAGCAACACTTCGTGGAAACAGACAACTCAAGACAAAGTAAATAATGCAATATACAAGACATTTCTTCAGGGACTGTTCACAGTTAAAACTCCCCCTTGACTGATGGAAACTTGATAAGGCAATTTCTAGGACTGCTCTCCCTGAAGTATTTCACCATACAATTGTAATAATAAGCATGTTTGGCACACAATAGCAAACAACAACAGTAGACTACATTCATAACACACACCAAGGTAAAATTATGTGTCAAATTGATCACACATTGCTGACTTTAAGGAAAAAAAGGCTGTATCAATTCTGAAATAATATGAACTATACACGTATGTATTTGTATAAAATGACCAGAACAAGATCTAGGTAGACAGGTTTTGTTTACTTATTTGGAAATGAGGTAAGGAGGATGACTTTGATAATTGATGAAGGGAAAATAATTCAAATGCCATGGGAAAAACTTAAAACCTGTATTATTATTTTTGTCTAGACCGGGACACAATGGCATCCCCTGGGTGGCCGCTTCTCCGGCGCCCAAAGCAGAGAAAACATGACAAGATAATAGCAACAAAAACATTGAAAATCTACATCAACAAAACCATCCTTCCATAACTCATGAAAATAATGTCACGAAAATGTACAATGGTAGGTGATTTTATTAATATTGACAATGTAGATAGGGTTTTTTCACAGGTGTCAGGATAAATACATATTTGGAGTGGCTAGGACCTAACCTCACATATTTCTGTTGCTGTGCCGGACTGGAGATCACATATGCACAACTATTCACAACGAGTTAGACTTTGAACGCCCTTCTTCAAAATTCTCACATAAAATTACAATCATATACAACTTATCACAAAAATGTGAAGATTTGTAAAGAATTTGATACCGATTGTCACAAATGATTAATTGCGTGACAGTTTGTGAACTTAAGATTGACAACAAATTTGTTGCAAAGAAAACGTCCCTTGTTAGTTATATACCACAAGGGAAACTGACGGGGTAACTTTTAAAAAAATTTGGAATTATGTAAAAATGTATGTCACTGTAAATGGCTTTGTCAGACCCCAGATTCCATATGTTTTCAACTATTTATGAAAAACAAATAGGGTAGAAACCTTTATTGATGGCTGTAAAACCAAACATCTTGTGGTAAAATCTCCCAAAGGAAAGTGATTTGACATTAAAAATATGCTGTAAGGCCAAAAAAAAAAAAAGGGTTCTGTTTCGGTTCCCGGACCGACCCTAGTTTTACGCCGCGACCCTAAACTTTTTATTCGGCCTTTAAAAAAAAACGGGGGGGGGGGGGGGACGGGAAAAAACGGGGGCTGGGGGGGGGGACTGTGTGAAGCGCATTCCATGGGCTTGCGCAAACTGCAGATTGCGCACATTTTTGCCTAATTCGTTGTGCAAATCCGTTGATTGCGCTCAACACATGAACGATCGTGGATGTATCGTCAATCGTATGGGAATAAATAAAAAAAACGCATATAAAAAACTTTCCGACCTACCGACCCTATTTTTAAATGACATGTAATCGGAAACAGAACCTTTTTTTTGGCCTAAACTGTGTTTAAACCATTATAGTGGAAGGTTTTTACGTTTCTCATTTCTTAACCAATTTATACAATAGGCTTCAACACAAGTCTCTCTCTAAATGGCAGCCTCACCTCTTTCAATAAACTAGAAAAGACGGTAAATGTATGAAAGGGTAATCAATGACTTACCTTCAAACATCTGAGCATATTGTGGAAAGCCAGCAGCTCTCAGCCATTGACATGTTTCTGCAGCTTCAATTTCTGTACAGAAGAGAAAAAAAGAAGAAGAAAAATGAGTTTAATTCATGACAAGTTCAATAGGCAATGTGAACAACAGTTTCTATTTCTTTACAAAAAGTAAAAAACGCAACGATCTACATTTTTTTTAATGAGTAGTATAACATAACATATACTTGAAGGAGAATTCTTTTTGATTTTTAATTTCCTAATTCCACACATTCATGGTACATTTTTTGGTAGATCATTAAATTTAAGGATTAACACATTATTACTCTCAGCAGACCTTCACCTCTGCTTCTCTGTGGCCTATTTTTTCCTGAAGAACACTTAAACAACTTGCCCTGAAGACACATTCCATCATGAACAGTGAACGGAGACAAAGTTATCAATTTTTACAAATCAGGAAACGCCTTATAACTTTAAGGTAGACGAACTCTCTCTGTAAAAAAAAAAATCGTCCCAGGCCTGCAGAGAAGAAATTCAACCCCCATGATGATCTCACACATCTCCAAGGCAGAGAGCCTGGGAAGAATGCTTTTAACAATTCCAATGTTCGAGGTAACTAACTCCCCTCTATCTGGCTGTGTCATGCGGCGGTGATAGAATAAAGCCACAGCATTGCTGCCTCATATTTCCATGAGGTATCTATGATGTTATTATTCCTTCTTATTAGATAGTTGGTTGAAGCCAGCTGTGTATAGTCGGCACTTAATGATCAGTGTTGTTCAAAGGCTTTGTGTTTACTCAGCAGGCCAGCAGGACCCATCAAGTCAGTCAGAACATCAACTAGTCAGAAACCACTGTAATAACAGTAACCTTTTCGTTGTAATCATTTATCAAAATCACTGGTCAAATTACGAAAGTTCGAAGTCCATGTAATGTACTTCATCTTCAAGAAACTTCAGTTATCAGGAACTATTGTTGAATATTAAATTTATCTTTTAAATACACATCACCATTTCTATAATAGAAAACAAAGGTATTATACAGGATTGGTAAGGATAAAAAACATCATTGTTTAATTTCAGTCTGAAAGCTTACTGATTGTGAAGTACAAACTAGAACAATTTTTTCTGTGAAATATTACCCTCTGAAATGAAGTCATTTTCAAAAATACTGTATCTGAAAACCTAAAATGCGCAATCAGCTGATTGTGCAAGGTTTTCCACTACTTTCTCCTGACTCACACAATGGATTAAGCCCAAGTTTTCACAGGTCTGTTATTTCATGCAGATGATTGATCACGAAAAGCGTGAAGACTGTCTGTGACTATTTTGTCCACTCTCCCAATCCTTTAATAAGTGAACTTAAAAGTAATTGAAATGAAACTGGAAAAGTTTGTTTCTTTCAGATTGAAATTGGCCTTTAACCCTCTTGCTGTCTGACCATTCAATACCATTCAAGTGGTTTTGAATGATAGATAAACTATGCCAGCCTGAAATATGATACCATGAGGGAATGCATGTAACAGTTAGTTCTGTGCACAGGTTGTGCCACCGTACACAACCTTGGCAGTCGAATGGTTTCAAATGGGTTGGTCAACTCACTGGAAAATGTTTGCAAGAGTCACTGACAGTAGGAGGGTTAATCTTTGTTAAAGGAAGTGTATGTTTTAACCATTTATTTTTTTGTTCCAAGTTGATTTATAGTATGATGTTTAGGGCTACCATGGGGGTCATTGCCAGGTCACAGTCAGAACCTTTATTACATTTGGGTAAAAGGCTCACTGGGGGAAAGCACTTGACTGCAAAACCAAACAACTGAATCAATTACACTGGTTTTTTTTACACTTGATATTTGATAAACTCCTGTCTAAGTGTTCCTATTCTCTGAATCAGTGCGTGGTAAAGAACTGCTTAGTCTCAGTTCTATCTATGATAAATCATTGCATTCATGTTTTATTGCTGAAGTTCAAGGGCTACAACGACACAAAAGTAAACCAGATCCAAAAGGTGCGAGTCTGAGCATGAGAAACTCTTTAATTTGGGGATTTTCTTTTTCTTTTATAGTCTACAGACAGTCTCATAGTCTACAGACAGTCTCTTAGTCTTTCACACAAGACAATTTTCCTGGAAAATTCCAGTGAAAATGTGACTGACCTTCTCAAATGTGAGTTTGTGACCCTGGCAAACTCTCAAGAAAATGTAGTAGGGCCTATACAGAGCCTAAATTTTTCCCAGGAAAAATGCATCACATGTGAAAGAAACATGGGGTGGCAGTGAGGTTAAAATTCCACAGAAATTTCCTGGGGATTCATTTCCTGGGCATTGACCTGATAGTGTGAAGAAGGCTTATGAAGGGAACAAGAATTGATGTAGAAAAGATATCCGTGTACTTTTTCCCCAAATCAATGCGTTTCTTTTTCATACTCATAAATGGTAGTTACATTTTATTGTAACTTTAACCACCTCAAACCTTTAAAAATTAAACTTTCTGTTTTGGTTCATTCTGTTGGGCTTGAGACTGCTACAACCCAAATCAGAGTCCTAACAGTTGCTCGCTGGCCAGATGCCAGTTAAAACACATGAGAACCAGTCAAAATTCCCTCCAAGTGGTCCGGCTGGCTAGTTTAATGTTGAAATGCATCCCTACTTCATTTTCAAGTATTGACTCATGAAAAAGCTGACGGACTATATAGATGACAAGTTAACTAGTCCTGCTGGTCAGTCACTACATAAAAAGTTAAGAGCAAACCCTGCATACATTATGGAGTTGGCTTTTGTTTGAGCAAGGATGGATCCTAGTAAACCACTCGTGATCCTCTTCGATCAAATACCATACTTAGCAACTAACAGCTAATCTTTAAATTGATCAGTTATATGCTAAATGTACTGTTTCATACAACATACTTTAGTCAAGGGAAAACGGCTTATATTCCTACAAGACACTATGGTGCTAAATGAATATTTGACATACATACTGTAAACAATAGCTGTTTTAAACTCCATCATTCAGTACACTCAAAATAGATAACCAGTCTGTCGAACTTGTTGAAAGTAATCCGCCAACTTTGATTTTGACTAAGTTCCAAGTAAACTATATGAACCAGGGCACCAAGACAAGAACCTTGCTGAATCATTCCCACAAAAGAAACTCATCATGAAATGCGTAGATGGTCAATTGGCCCCAAGCCAGATCCCTACATTATTAATGGCATTGGGTCGTTCACCGCATGCCACCACAATTGATTGGCTCATTCAAACATGCGGGAACAGATATATCATTAGCGGAGCTTAGCGATTTATTTACTTTTTGTTTATTGATTTCCGTTTCAGTTCACTTCTGAAAGAGTGTACAAACACAAGAAATTAGTGAACAATGAGCTAGGGTGAAAAACCGCCGAAAGAAAAAGTGACGGAAGGTCCTTTGATGAAACACTATTGAATTCTTTTATTTTCAATCCTTCAGAGTGTATGAAAAACTTATGAAGATCTTCACAAGGCCTCCGTTAAAAAAAAAAGCCAATGAATAAAACATAATATAAAAAATGCAGGGGAAAATTTTATTACCAGTCATTTGCGGCATGAACTTGAATGAAACTTTAGTACATCCCGTAAAAAAATATACAAAACATACGAGTAGAAGAATTACAAAGACCACCTCACAATGGAATGCCAATCTATAGTCTGGTAAACAACATCATATAGATCGACTAAACCATAATTTAAAACCTGTTTAAAAGCTTCCCATTAGAAAAGTACAGTTAAACACGACAGTAATGCAACCATGGTTTGATAAGATTGACGACTAAAGAAGCAGTAAAAAGTTTTCGAAACAAGAACATAGGAAAACCATTGTATTGGCTCCTCTATTAATTCAAAAATGACAAATGGAAATCACCTCCACAGCCGTTTCTACTCAAAAGATAAACTCTGATTGAAGTAGGAATACCTGAACACTTCTTCACCAAAATCTATTATTAATCATTATGCCTTTTTGTTAATTTATGGGCATGTCCTTTTAAAGAAAAAGAAAAGCAAATGTATGAATTACCACATCGTATCTGGCGCAACAGCAGGCTCTCCCGTCTTTTCCACTCATATTCCTTCATGTCCTCGCAGCTTTTCGATCCCAACATATGGAGCAGCAGTGATCCTTTCCCAAATATTGACAACTACATGTATTTGTTCACCCAACACCCAGTGCCACTGAGAGTACAACTACCATGCACTGAGGATGTGAAACCCACACTGCAGGTACCAATTTACTAATTGACCTGTTGGCTCCCTCTGCAGAGTGCGTGGTTTTGGGTCATGACCGTGAATCCTGCACGTTATTTCACCACAGCATACATGTATAACACTGTACCGCCAACACAAAAAAAAACTGTGCAGAAGATCCGGAAGTTTACAACACCAATAATGACAGGTAATAACTGTTACACCATACAGCACCTCAGTGGGAGTTGTGCGTCCACTGTGTGGAGCAACTGAGGGCCAAGACATATCCAAGCATTTTATCTGGTCTTTATCATGCTAATGACCAAGGGGACAATACCTGGGCAGTGCCAAAGTAATGCCCAAAGAATGCGGGCGCATAAAGTACATAGAGGGCTAAAATGAAAGGAGCCAGGCTAGCGTGAAACCGGGTTCAAGTACAGAAAATGTGTGGAGGCCGCCAGTTATCACAATTTCCAACAAACACAAATACTATATATTACCGGAAAACCACAACAGAATAGATTTAAAAGGTGGGACACCTCAACCTCTGCGATTTGCATCAGTTACCTTGGTATGTACACGTACTTCATATAAAAAAATAGCAGCTTCATCAAATGTTTGAGGAAAACAATCCATGTCCTTTTGTATTATTACTATTTTAAAATAAACCAATAAATAAACTAACATTACATGTGTTTAAATGCAACCTCAAAGTGAAATAAGCCTTAGCAAGAAGTCATGGTTTTGTTGCAACATTATTTGATTGATAGTTTCAGAGAAACTGTGTTTGGAACTTTTCCTCAACAAAATGTTTATTGTCAATGGTTTAACCAGAAGAAATTAACCTTTGGCACAGCAAACACATTACAAAAAGGCCACAAACTTCACAGGAAGTTGTTTACAAAATGACAGGCATACTTGTAGGCACACAAACTGCTCAATTTGTTATCAATTCAACACAAACATCCATAAAATGGCCATAAACACTGAAGTGGCTGTAATCTACATGTAGTTATGCCCTTGTGTTACACTGACCTCCTACAACTTACAAGGTCTTTTCGCACATTACAATTTCATTTTCTCTATAAAATTGAGCAATCCAAGATAACATGGCTTATATTTATGACGGCAATGCACAGATGTCAGGCACATTGTTTGTGTGGAGGAGAGTTTGTGGTGTGTGTAAAGTTTACTTGGGACATTGAAGGCTGACTTTTTATAACATAAATATGAAATGGTAATCATTCAAAGTATCAACCAAAGGATCCGTGTTTCAAAACTGTGTCCCAGACAAGTGAACCCTAAAAGGTATGCTTAGTCCACATTAAATCTACACTCTATCAATCGATCATGTGGTTCCGCATGCAAGTTTGATATAAAGAATGTCATTGGGACTAATGCTGTACTTCACACATGACACAACAACCAACAGAAAACATGTGACTTTGTGAGCCCCGAATAATACATTTGGACTGTTACTTGACTTAGCTGGACTTAAGAGTAATTGATCGACTCAGGCTCCATGCAAAGTTTCATCATTTAAAAGTTCATTTGAATCCCTTCTAGTATTCTAGGTGTCACTCACAACTTATTAGTGCTGAAAATGTTCACTAAGCAGCATAATTTGACATACAGATGGAACAACTCCATGTTGTTTCGTTTTGTCTTTCAACGAAGGTGTTAGAAACTGACAAAAAACATTCGGATGGATTTTCAAGATCTTGGGGAAAGTGTGGTAAACCTCAAAATGTTGGTGGATGAACTAAAGCTCTGACAAATAGGATTGTGACAAAATAGGACATCCTGCCACTGATGTTCAACCATCAAAACAAAACTAAAATCCTTGATCATGAGGAGACAGCTTTGACGCATTGCCTGAAAGACCACAAGCCTTCATCACTGAGCTAGATGTAAAGCTTCTTGATGAATGATAATGGTTCAACCCTAAATGTCCCCCTCAATCAAAGTCCAAAGTTAAGGTTGCCTTTACTGGGCAAAAGCCAGCTTTAAAGAGACACAACAACAACACACCTTTTTCCCCGGTCACTGACCAGCCCTACTAAAATAGCTCTGGGGGGAGCGTCACTGCAAACTGGGCATATCTTTCAACTCTCCCATTTTTACCTGGAGAAATAAACCCAAAACTGTAAATAATGTGATTAAATCTATTCCCATTTTGTGGGAAATTTCAGGGTGAGAGGAAGGTCAGGCTTTTCAGTGAGTGCCAGTCTAAAACGTAATCCCTTCCTCGCTGTTGGTCTTGCATGAAATGCATAACAAAACACAAACTAACCTTGTGTTAACTCGATCCAAACTAGTTGGGTTTCATATTTTCACAAAAAAACTCCACATACATTAAAATTGTAGCAACGTTCTCATGCACAAATATTTCACACTGTCTGTACAAACATCAGTGGGAAAATGTATCCAAAATTTAATGCAATTCACACAAATTGGCAGGTTAACTGAGTTGATGAATTTTAAACAAGAAAAATCTCTCTTTAAAACGTGTTACTACGGATAGACTGCAACATGTATCTTATGAAATAAAGGAACACGAAAAAGAGTAAAAGGCCTGATGCTTTGACCCTAACAGAGTCTTTCTCAAAGGCTAAATGACAACAGAATATACATAGACAAGTATACTTGAGTAACAGAAGTAGAAAAAGGAGAACACTTGAAGAATCTCACACATCTACAAACATTTCAAATTTCTACCAAAGCCCTGACTAGATTTTAACTATGAAGTACCAACCATCTATCTTAAGAATCTTAATGCATCAATGAGGTCTTTCTGATAACAAAATAAACCCTTGTTTCATCTCATTCACACTTTTACAAAAAATATATATTTCAAGACATTTTCTTCATAACGTAAATGTTAAGTTCTTCCTGCTGAATTCTGCCTTTGAGTGTGTGATGATAAACAGTTCTTGTGACTGCAGTGCCTCATTAGTGTTTTTCTAAAGCCCTAAGAAAACCCACAAGCACAAGCGAGACCGCCGACACTACAAAGAATCCTACTGCTTTAAAACGTCATACCTCTAATGATTTTAATAGCAGTGATTGTGTACTCTGTGAAGTGTGTCTTGCATCAGGGATTTTCAAAAAAAGCTCCCCTTTTCTACCTCTCGGTTGGTAAAAGATGAAGAATAGACCATGGATAATTGAAGAATTAATGCTCCAAGAGACTGACCTGCATGGCTTGGGGTCGACAAAAGGTACCCATCAAAGTTAAAGCTTTTCGCTGGAAGAAGTCTAAGTCCCAGTGCGTCATGACAAGATAAAGTGAGAGTGATGTTTTGCTAAGGAATAGCTGCGTCAGAAACTGATGAAATATTGCCCTCACATCACTGGGCCCATATCACCAGTTATTTGTGTAAGCTGGTCCCTATTCAAAATAATGACCTTCCATGCACTGAGCTTTATCAAGCTTGAGCTATGCCAATCTACCCACTACTTGTGTATTAATGTTTAATTAAACTCTGTGAAGACACCTATATTGTATTTAAGTATTTAAAGTAACAAGTAATTAATGAGGGAAGTTACATGAATAATTTTACACTTCTGAATGAATCTAGAATTTTAGTTTGGGGAATGGACAGTTGTATAAAGCCATTACGGCAAGAAAAGAAAAGAAAAAAAGAGCTTTTATTAAGAAAGAAGTATAAAAAAAATTAAAAAAAAAAAAAAAAAGAAAGGAAAGAAAGAAATTTGAGAAAATGATTGCACTATAATAAGCTGGTCAATCAACTTCATTGAAACTTTTTGCCATATTTTGAATTTATAGGTTAAAGGGTCAAATATCTACATAAACTCCTACGGAAATCTATAATGAACAGTAGAAACACCCCCACTTATCATAAGGTCAGAGTTTTTAAATGTTTTTTGAGTTATCTATTCGTCCTTATACATTTTTAATAAAAAATCGTTTATCCTCAAGAGGTCAACAGGGTACACAAGTTCATAACCCATGGGTGCCCTTCGTTTATTTTACTTTGCAATAAATAACCACCGAGCCAAATGACCCACATCTACACCATCTAGACTAGCCCACAGCAACTCTCTTGAGTGAGTTGTCATTCTCGTCTTGTCCGACTGCTGGAGCAATAAAGACAGGACAGAACCCTGCTCCCTGAAAGCTAAATACACAAGATATTTTACGCTAGGAGATTACTCAAAAAGTCATCAGGAGCTGCTGAAAGGGTTGTCACTCTGGACAATATGGACCTTGGGTTTTGAATAGCTATACAGCCATATTATCTGTAATAGTTGTAGTTTGACAGTAATGATATGGTGGCTAACTGGGAAATGATGAAAGGACTATTAATTAATCTATCCTTCATAACTTCTGTCCTGCAACTTCTACTTTAGGAGTTGGACACAAAAGCCAGAAGATTATGTACGTTTATGAGGGAACATAGGAGAAAGGTACCAAAGGGTGTGTGAAGCATTATAGAGAGAGGAGCGATTGCCAAACTGTGGCAAGTTCAATATTTTGAAGAGTGGCATGGGAATCCATTGTCCCAATATGTATCCTCCTCTCAATGCAACTTAGTCAGGCCTGGATTACCTACTTGGAGAGTGTGAGATGTTGGGGTGGAAATAATGGGAGCGGAGGAACAAAAGGTGTTGCTGCTAAAAATTCAAAAGAAAACTTAACTCAGTCGTGCAGATCTAATTCAACCTCAGCAAAATGCGGTGGCTCCCTGCTCTGAGCTCGACCTCCAGAAGATAAAGTTTTGCAGACTGAGTGATGGTATCCACTTACTTAATTGACGAAGAAATTGTATACTATTTATGTGAAAAATAGATCAGGATACCACAGTGGTTTACCACTCTCTGCCCACATCACGGTGCCTAAATGGTCATATAGTCATTGGAGCTTGCGATGAATGGTGTTGATGGTTTCAACTGTCGTTTTATGGTTGTGATGATATTTGTTAATGTGGGTAGCATTGCTGATGAGTGATCTCATCTTATTTAGCATCTTAGGTCACTGTAACCAATGTAACTGGCTGCCAATGTCAAGTGAGGTCAAACTGGACACCAAACCAGGAGAGTTTTAATGGGAGAATGTGGTTTATTTTCTGTGTGTAAGGACAACTGAACTAAAAACCCAATCCTAAAAAAGTGCTCTATTTAGTCTAACTTTATTTAATTAGTTTGCCATAATAACAAAAAAGACAAATGAAAAATAGCATAGCAAGGTCGGTAGGCCCTTATGTCAAGCTTCGCTGATGCCAAACAGTCCCTATGGTCAGAAAGAGCATCACTGAAAGAAACAGAGAAGCATTCAACCCCCAAAAGCATCATCGGCCAACAGAGGGCAGCATTACATGAGTCCATAGCCAACAATCCAGAAGCTTCATTTTATGGAAATAAGATACAATAGCCGAGCAGGCTGTCCTGGATGAGGCACTGAGTACTTGATATTGAGTAGATCTAGGCTTGCAAATAAAATATTCATGTGACACACAGGAAAAATCAAACGGTTGATTAGTCCACACGCTTCTCCCTCCTCCTCAATCTTCTCACAAGGACATTTCAACATTGATAATTCATGACAACAACCGTGTATCGGAACAAGGAACAAATATGCATAGACTGCACACCAATAATTAAAATTTAAAAAGAAAATATGTAAAAAATTGCTCCAGGGTACATTCAAGTACTCATATGACCTACATAATGTGCAAAAGTGAAATCTAAAACTGTAGTGTCCGACATGTTGTGAGCGTGTGGAATTTTGCAGGAGACTAAGACTAAGAGAGTGTATGTGAGTGAGAGAGCATGATAATTAAAGACAGGCAATGTCAGACTGACCAAATATGCCTGGAGCTTTCAAGCAAGATATATTACATATCATCATCTTGGATGCCACACTCAATTATACCATTTTAATCAGAATTATTTCAAAGAGTATCCCCCGAGCCACAAAAACCCCCAGATATATTTGGTATTATTTAAAACATATATGGACATTCTTCCCAATATGTACACCAACTGAGCACAAAATAAGTACAGTACTGGATCATGGAGTACACAGGTCCAAAAAGACAGGAGAGTAATGGGTGTCCTATATACAACTTTCCCTTTTGTCAACCCTGCCCTGCGGACAGGTACAAGAGGTCAGTCTCTCTGAGCTTGTGAAAGCTCCACTGGGTACTGGTGATTGCTGTGTCTGATGGCTAACAGGTGGGGAGAAGTCTTCAAACAGGGCTTAACTGGGCATTGCCATGCAACAGAAATAATAGCCTCCCTGTAGAATTGAAAGCATGCCTTCTGTGGTTGTAAATATTGAGCATACATGTACATGTACAATGAGGCACAGGGTAATTGTACAAAGCTCTTCTGTTCTGAAAAATAAACACAGAACAAACTGTGTAGGTTGTACTTGCACAATGTTTTTAAAGTAAAATTGCGGATGCCCAGTTTAAATAACAATACGAACCATTTTGTTTTACATTGCCCTCCACTTTTTACTTTAAATACCAAGGTTAAACACATGACAGTTATTGAAACAAGGGTTGCACAACTGGGTCAACAGAAATCATTCATCTTGTTTATGTCACTGGTATCCCTCTACTATTACAAGAACCAAAACAACATATTTACCAGAATTGGTCACCTGAGGTTTGGTAAGTTGGTCGTTGCGTTTCACATGACTGTTCACTGCTACTACGACCCATATCCTTATATTGATTGACCTAATTCTGTCCTGAATAGGGTCAACCAGAAGTCACACCATATCACCTCATTCCAGGGATTCATTGGATTCACTTGCTTGGAAATAATCACTTCAGATTTATTTTTCATGATAAGCCAACTCAGGAAATGGGCCTTTTACTTGACTCAATAATAAATGCCTACCTTGATTTTGTACTATGCCTAATTATTCGGCCTACCCCATTTTGAAAATTCACTGCATTTATCAAAACCTTAAACCAAACTTTTTGGGGAACATAATCACACACAGTAGTAAAGTGTCTCCATGGGGCCCCTACTCTTATGTGACTTGTATTGTAAAGGATTAACAAAGAATTGCATAATGAAACTAACAAAGCATAGTCTTATTCACTGCAAAGCACCACTAAACTCCATTAGGTCTTAGCTCTCACACATTTATGGCCACTCCAAATACCCCTCTTCCTCGAAAGCCAACAAATGAAAACATTTTTTTTCTGCACAAACAAGATTATCAATTTAATACCCATATAAACCCTCCTTCTACTATAAGATTACCTAGGGGCTATTTGAATTACCACACTGTGGTCCAAAATTCTCAACCGCCAGACTTCATAGAAAAGCCCCCGATGTTCTTCAGTAACTAATGGCCAAGAAAAGTACTTTGCGCTTTTCCCTCCATGATCTAACCCAAAAGCCAACTAATAATGGCATGCAGATCCCATTACCAGTCAAGATGGACTATACCTGGGAGGGTTTGGGTGACTCACACATGTTGTGAAGACTAGACCATCAGCCTTCAGGGCCAGCATTACCTGTAATTCCAACCACGTCCCTTTTCACCCAGAATATGATTTTATATCACTACCTAATTTCCACCATAATGGGTTGCCTTGGTAACAAAGTATGAAGTTTCCAGGCCGACGGCAAATGCACTTCTCATATTCACATTTCGAGCTTCCTTTTCAAGTTTTTTTTCTTTCTCTGATCGGTTAAACACACAGGGCAAGGAGCAATCAATTGCTTACAAGAATCAATAGATGTTGGGTCAGGGGTCGAGTGGCTGGAAACAATTTCTTTTCCTCGGAATTTGCTATTATGATAAAACATCAACCAGGTAAGAGTAATTGGAACTAGAGATTTAAAGGATAAGCCTTTTTTTCGGAAATTGATACAGAGCTGGTCAGATCAAAACATGTTGACTCCAAAGGGGAATGACCATGACTAGAAGAAAACTACCACCATATGCAATATAACACTGATCCATTGTTACAATAATCTTGTAAAGGTACGACTACGAAGACCCATACAACTTCCATCCTGATACAATTTAACACTGTACGTACAATGAGCTATTTACCAAAACCGTTTTCCAAACAAGCTCGATGCCATATGTAAAAATAAACAACTGCAAGGATTCTGAATCTGCACTTCTCATTTACTCAATTAAAAAAAAAATTACCCACAATTTCAACCTTGGGTTTATCAGACAGAGGTTATTCCAAAGTTCTGAATAACAACTAGATGGGGAAGGCAAATCATACTGAGTGCATTGCACAGAACATGAAGAGCTAAAAAAATCACTGAGGACAAACAACATCTGCAAATACATTTTGTCAGGCCATGATATTGGAAGTGAAAGGCTGCTGGACTAATGGGCTGTCAAAGTACTGGACTGCTGTAAAGAACTTGAAGCACTTGAAAACTGCTTACAACTGGCTCATGTGTAAACTAGATTTGGGAACAATGAGCCAATTCAAATATAACCGCCTACCACAACATTCTGACAACTCAAGTTAATGGGAATAAACTGCAAAAGTCGTATCTTTTATCCAGATGCAAAGGAACTTGATGAGATTTGGTTTGTTTGTATGTTCATTCAAAACAAGATACTGACACATACACTATGAATACATTGTGTGTAAGTTTTCATCAACACCAATGGGAATTCACATTTTTGAGTGACAAATGTAGACATTCACCTGCATATAAAATCACCAAAGTCCTATAACACTTTGAACGAAATACATGCACACAAGCTACATGATGTGAGTACAGAAAATTGCTTTTTGTAGAAACAGAGTTTAGCACAAACCATCTCCATGTCAACAAAAGAAATATGCCATACAAATACAAATTCAATGACCTGGAAATTGTATTCAAACTAAAAGTGGTAAATGTATGAGGAAAAAACGCGGTGTGATCTATTTTTGTTTAACTCTGAAGGTTGCGGAATCCAAACCAAAAATTGGCACCGAAACCTTGAAACTAGAGAATTTTTGCACGTCAACTTACCTGCCATTTTTATTCGGTCAACTTCAAGGTTTACAATTCATTTAATGTTTGGGTTACGGTGTATGGAGGGGTAGCTTCATGTCACGTTTGCAGGATTTTTCAGGGCGACGTTCTTAGAAAATTTGTGCAGGTTGAGGGGAGGAAAGAGAGAGATGAGTTTGAAATGTAAACAGGGTTTGATTGTGTGGTGTTCCTTTACTCTCTAGCCTCAAGGGGAACGTGGAGTTTGCTTCAGTAGGTGTGAACTCACTGACTCATCCTTCAAACAACTTCAACCAGGGGATCCTCTACTAACAGTTAACTGTTACACAAAAGAATTCTGCATTTCTAATATGTTCATCTCATTGGAGTTGAACTCGGCCCGAGCTCAAAATTCCATTGAATGCAGGTGTACGTATATGGTATCGTACACACTTTTTATCTGTGGAACTTGGAAGAGTTCCCAAATAGTTACTTGTCTACAAGACTGACCTGATCTTTTGCCACCTCTCCCTTACGGGAGGGGCTTGTGGCAGTGATCCATGGACTTGCACTCAACTTTCCTTTGAAGTATGCATTTCTGTGTTAAATTACCATGAAATCTCTTGGTGATCAGAAATACTTCTTATGCTATGTCCATACCTAAACTCTGGGGAATGTAGCTAGCCAAACGTTTGACTTGTTGTTTGATGTTTTATTTTTAGAGTGAGGGAAATGATAGCACGGGAGGACAACAAAACAGTGTGACTTTCAGTTATCAGCATTAGAATTTTGCATTAAATTTTTCAATGAGTTACATAATTCCTGCAGCTCATAATGTTTCTATTTGGCATGAGACCAAAATAGAAATTTAAGTAACATCATCATTTCTACTGATGGCCAAAATTTCAATTAAAAATCCTAACCTATTATTAATTTTGAATTTTTTTACAATGGATTCTCAGTGTTACTCAGTATTACTCATTCCTTCCGATTTGCATAGTGCTAAAAAATAATACAATTTTCTTTGTGATGGGTGAAGCATTAATCACTTTAATTGCTGAGCCAATTCTGAAGACACAAAGACACCCAGACGCCAATCGTAGCCATTCAGCCGCAAACAACTGAGCGAAATCAGCCGGATAAATTAGAAATTGAATTTTGGCTGAGCGTGGCTTTAATGCGAAGGTCAATTTGAGATATGACTCATTCTGGGACAGAGAGAGCAAAAGAATGAGAATGAGAGAAGTCTTAATATTTGGAATCAATATCATCTTAACAAAAAAAGGATGTTTGGTTGGACTGATAGTAAACACTAACTTCCATAATTTGTGGTAATAGCAAATTTTGGTCAGTGATTCAATCAAGGAATGTGAACTGTATGATCTACATTACATGCGAGCTCAAAATTCAAATAACAATAGAGTGCCAATATAAATGTATGTTCTTGTTTATTTTTAACAAATTTTTATTGATATCGCTCTCATTCGAAAATTTTGAATGAAAGTAAGCCTACACTTACACTATGCCAAATTTTAACACAGAATTGCACTTGGTTCAATGTTTAATGATGTATTTAAATTAATCCAAGATGTCTGTTTAGTGTCAACCCAGTACACTTGATTCATTGTTAGTAGATTTTAGTATTGAGCCAATTTGTTACAGCATGACCTCTCACACCAAACTTGTTTCACTGAAATCTTTACTTACATCATTATTGACATGTTAAAGCAAGACATGCTCCGATGATGCGTGCTTGAGGACTGAAAAGATTGACTATGAACGCAAACTTCACATTTATTAGAACTGTCGCAGTTTCAGAAAGTACATAATTATAAATTTGCTGAACCCTTTCTATGAAAGTATTTGTAGATTGCACATTTGCCTTGTCAAGGATTTATGTGACACACGGTTAGGTTGTGGTCGACTGCGGTTTAAAAAGAACAACTCTGTTAGAATCTTTGAGAGAAAGTTTCAATGTGGGTTTTAATCAGCACAGAAATACTGTCAGTTCTGTAACTTAAGCGTGCCAGCACTCTACCAACTGAGTTATCTAGCCCTAATGTTGGCAGTCTCCCTATTTTGTCAATATCAATGTGTTTTGTTTTGTTGTTGTTGTTGTGATTTGTTTGTTGTTGTTGTTTGGTTTTTATTTTGTTTATTTTTTTAATATTTTTTTTGGGGGGGGATGTCAGTCAGAAGCCAAACAACCTGTAACTGTCCTATAGCCAGGGAATCATATCCAAGTCTACCATCAGAAATTATGGATGACAGGTTTTTTTAAAAAAGCAGTTAGTCCGAAACATTGAAATAAACAAGTTGAAAAACTAATAATACTCTGAACCTTGAATGCAAGAAGCTTTCAGGGGAAAAAAAAGTCATACACCATTAAATAGATGTCACAAAAGAAGATGGGAGGTGATTTCATTTAGAGAGTTTGTGGTCTTCGGGTTGAGGGGAAGCTAGTTTACAGCTTTTGTTGCAGGTCTTGGGAGGTCAGTATTGGAATAAAACATGTCCCACTCCAACTTCCTTTCTCAATCATGCATATAGCTGGTGTCAATAAGAACACAACAGGCTGCTAATAAGTACTTTGTTGTCTGGGGCAGCAGGCGTGACCAACAGACTGATGGGTGGCTGGTCAACGGGTGGGAAGACATAACATGATTAGAGCTCCAAGGAAATACAGTCTTTTCATGATGAATTTGATTGGCATGACTTTGGTAAGAGTGTGAAGAAAGGCAAGAGTTGGCCCCATGATGTTTTCAAGCACGCTTATGAGAGGTGTTGAATAGAATTAGCACAGATGTCTTCCGCATGGGCTGAAGGAAATAAACTCACAACTACACTTGAATGACAGAAGGTGTGAGGGTTAATCTCAACCACATGCCAATCAGCGATAAATTGCAGTGAACATTTGTGGTGGAGTTGGCCATGTATTCATTGACACTGCATGACCATAGTTCAAACAATCCTATGGAAGGATGAACCCATTCTCAAATAATACAGAAAAAACTATGCACCTCTGAACACTAACAGCAATGGGAATAGTACAAAAAATAATACCTCGCACATGAACTAGTCCCTACTCTTACTAACCAATACCAGAAGAAAAAAACACACATTTTGTCACCTCAAAAAATAATCCAACAACAGCAAGTGAACAATATTCCTACATATTTTCCCTCTCCAGCGTTTTATCATTAAAATCAAGTTTTGAAAATGCATACAGCAATTGTTGTTCAAGATTACCAAAAACAAAGGAAAAATGTTGGGTTCCTTGTTGACACTTTTAGAGAAAATGTGGAGAGGAAAGGCATCTAAAAATGATCAAACTGGTTAGTTAGCAAGATAAAGGATTACTGAGATAGCAGAAAGCAGTATTTTAGGTTATTACTTACCAGCAGAAATCCTTTGTAATCTCATCTTCTGCATCAACCATCCTCTATTGTTATTACTATTACTCCTTGAGATTGGCACAGAATTGATCTTAATCTCTGGATTTGTCTTTCTCCTCCTCAGAAATACTTCATTAGATAATATTGGTGATGAGACAGAACTTGAAGCAGAAGACAGAATTATTTCAACATTACCACCTTCATCCTCTTCATCAGAGCATCTATGACCTCTCGGATACATAATGTAGCTGATGAGGTGGCCATCACGGTTTGCAGAGAACACAGGCCAGATATATGTCATTAGAAGAGACCATTTAATGGAGGAATCTTATTGTTTGGCCTAGGCACTCCTGGTCTATCTGCCTGAATGAGCTTCTTATTGTTATTGGAAACTCATTGTTAATGAGCCATAGAGGTAACCATTAGTATGGATGGGGGCCGAAGGTTGGCTGGTCTTTGTCAGGAGGCTGTATAGGTGGAAATCTACACAGTCTAACAATTCTTTCTGGATTTGCATATGGTACAGGATGTTAAATGACATCAGCACAATGTTGTGATAACAGGGTTGACACGATGTCCAGTTGGCTCTAGTGCAAGCTGTGATTGGACTGAAGGTTGTCTTCCAGACTAATAAGACAAAAGCTCACCATGTGTTTCTTGTTGGAAAATAAGTTAATAAGACCAGTATGAGCAGAATGCTGTTATTACATAACCACGTTCATATGCAACTCTTACAAGGTATGAAAGGGATGTTCTCAGAAGCATGGAAGAAGCCTTGGTCGTTTGCTACTACTGCAGGCTGTACAAATCATGTGTACACAATAACTGTCCAATCGCAAAGTGTCACTCATTTTTTACTGTCCAATGTTGTTGTAAGGAAAAGAGAAAGCACTACAAAGTGTCAAACTTGTAACAATGACAGCATTGATGTCTCCATGCTCAGTGCATGTATCAAACCAGTGATAGGGGTGACATCACATCAGCCACAATTGATGTTGTCAGTCTCACCACATAATCAGGACCAGTCTCACAGCTGATGTTTCTTCTTCTGAAAGCCCCTAAAGATACTAGATACCCACTCAAGTCAGAAATGTAGTCTTCGAGTGACAAGAGTACCAGATGATAAATCTCAACTGCACTGTGTTTGCATACCACTTTTATCTCCAGTCACCACAATGAGTACAGAAACCTTAGTCTTCAGAGTAGCACAGCAAAATAATCGTAGCATAATCACTAACCCATGGATGCCGTCAGGGTGCATTCTTAATGCAGCTTAATCCATCCCTGTATCCTTAGTCCCGCTGTGTGTCCGTCTTATAATTCACCATCATTGTGTTCCAGTCAGCCAGTTTCTGGGTTAGAAATCCATTTCTGTCACTGGCATGGCAAGCTGGCAGTGAAAAACCTTGCACTAAAACCCTATTAACTAACAAGGTGAGTTTGTAAATAATCACAAGATGCCAGACTGTAGTGGCCGAGTCGGCACAACCTCCAAGTAGAGTTGAGCATTTGACATGCAAATGCACACTGCCAGAGGGTTAGAAGTAGCCAGGGGGATAGAATGGAAGTATGAGCATTGTGGAATCCCTGCTTCATCTGCAGCTCACAATGGTCTCAAGAGATTGGCCGAGCCCAAATCCCTGTTGAGGGTATTTTCACACAAGGATGAACAAATTGTAAAACGGCACACATTGAGTTGGCACAGAGAGGCCTTTTTGAAAGGAACTTTTTATATATATAATGTATATATATATAACAGGGAAGAGATCAAGCAAGTTGACAAAGATGGTGTTTTTTGTTGCTGGGGTTCTATCATCTGCCATAATATTTAACCCATGAATAGCATTTCCTCACGAGTGCGTCCCTTCCTTGACTGTTGAAGTGTAAACTTCTCTACAGTGATTGGACCATACAGCACTACATGGGATATCAGTAACTCTATGCACTTTCACTTGCTGAAGTATTTATGTGAATATTTTTTTCAAGCAATAAAACCCGCCTCCTGTCAGACACCTTATCATACTTTAGATTGGTCAACATTCCATAGCAGTCATGAGATATGCCAAAAATGACACAAAATGGATAACATTACAGTTTAACATTTCACTCACTAAATTGTTTGTCAAAGTTTCAAAGATGCTCATAAATCTTGTAAAAGTTCTGTCAGTTTGGCAAAGGGTTCAACTGATATTTTCTCATCAGAAGGTGGTTTGGTTTTTGCCCTCAAGAAATTTCACAATGGTTTAAAGGCAAAAAGGATTTATAATTACCAAAATGCATGTTGTGTTAAGTTTGTTTCTTTTGTATAGTAATATCCACCGTGTTTTGTCTGACACATTTTACTCTTCGTAGGTCCAAACTAAAAATTTGAACTATGTACAAATAAGATTTCAGGACCAAGTACAGAAATTATTGATAAAAAAATGGCCAGGTCAAATGTTTTCACCCAGGGCTCTTTGATGAAGTCAGGTTTGGGCACACACAGTGCACACACACAAAGTGGGCAGTAAATTTAGAAAGTGGACTCACGCCATGCAATGTCAGCACTAATCTGCGTGTATAATTCGCCACCATTCATTGTACTCAATGAAGCAATCTACCACTCATAAAATCCATTAATAATAAACGACTTATGGATCCATTGAGGTTGAATGGTGCGCAAAGGAAGTGTATAACATGCTTATGATGTGGCCGCAGTAGGAGGTTCAGTCAAATTAATGAATGGCCATCTCTAAAGTTCTAGGTCAGGTATATAATAAAAGAAGATGAACTTTTACCCTTGGATAAGTTCAATAACTTACAAAGAAAACTCAGTTTAGATAACTCATAAATCAAAGCGACTGTAAAAAGAAAAAGACAGCTTTGAAAGTGAACTGGTACTACCCTGCCACCAATTTGGACTATTTTTGTACTGCAATGTGGGGGTGCAAGAGGGTTGAGCTACCTACGTGTCAGAAATGATAGCACTTTAGCAAATAAAACTGAAAAGCCCATCTTTGGCAGTTTGTCTCTTCATCCATTTAGTAGGGGGGGGGGTGTATTGTTACCCGTCTGTAGGCATTTTTGAAGAGGGTAAAAGATGACAGGTTTCATCTTGCGTCATTCTCTTGCCCCCAAAATGCTGTCCAAACGATACAAGTAAACCTTTATTCAAATAATGATTGGACAAAAGCTCCCTGTTGTTGAGCAGATGTCACCCCCGGCAGTTTCATTTTGTGCACATATCTTCTTCCCAAGAGGTTATGGGATACATGTATGTTACCTGAAATCCCTTAGCTCTCTTCAAGGTAAAAACTCTAACAAGGTCACCTGGGTAGAGGCTTTAGCTGTAAATCCTTTACCCTAGATGCCAAAAAATAATCTAAACATACACAAGCCCAGAGCAAATGGATGGACAATAATCTATAGCTTCTGCTGTGTCCACAGGGTCCTTGTTGCACCTTTAAAGTTTAAAATAGTTTCAAGGACACCTAAGCTAGTTTTAACAACAGTATAAAGCAGAGCAGGCTCTGTGAGTGAACTATTTAAAACTTTTAAAAAAATTGAAAAAGTACATGAACGTGCAAAAATGATAATGGGAGTGGAGCTACGCTGCACTGAAACTCTTGATAGGTGTTCTAAAAACTAGCATCGTTCAATCACAATTGACACAGTTGAAACATGTGATGAAAGTCAACCCACAAAGAAAAAGAAAAAGAAACCTGGACCAAGTGAGAAACAAACCTTACATTTATACTGTAAAATAATAATTTTTTCTCGTCCAGGGTACCTACATTTTATCATTTTATCAAAGGCAGTGTATATGATTCAGACACTGAACAATTTGCCACATTCAATGAACACATGGTGGATTTATCGTTTAAATCAAAGATTTTACAGGCCTGGTAAAGAAAGAAACTTGTGAAATTAAACATCACTCCATGTTTTGATCATTTGGAGTGCTAAAGAGTAAATCTTGTTTGAAAAGTAACACCTCCTACCCACACACTATAATCTACTAACTTTATCGACTTGGATATAAAAAAATAGTGTGTTTTTCAGGAGTCAACACTTAGTGAATACAAAATTAAAAGTTTACATTTTGTTAATAGTAAAAACCTTCACAGAGTACACCAGAATACAATACATGCAATTCCTAATAAACCATCAAGGTTCCTGCAAGTATTACCGCTATAATTACATTATCTACGTCAGCTTGTTTCACAAATGAACATGTGCAGCAATCACATTCAGGAAACTACTTTCTGAAAAGTTCAGACTTGGTATACCGCTTCACTCACAGCAACAGTGCAAATGCTTACTTAATCCTTTCTTTAAATTTACAGATGACACCAAGGTGTGATGTTGGTAATAGATGTCTGCTGTTAATTAATATCACAAGAGACCATCTAAGTTAGTGAATTTGGATCACTATGGTCACCCTTAATCAACACGGGCACAAACCAAACCATCAGTCCAAACACAGATTCTCTGGTCCAAATAAAATTCTCAAACTTGTTGCAAGAAATCAACTGCAAAATGAGCAACAAGCTCTCGATGATGAAAGGTTTAGACCAAAGGTTTTATTTATTGCATCAGATAATTGACAGAGAAGACAAAGAAGTCACATTCGAGTGTCTTTCAACCAAGATTTTGGGCTTACAAGTTGTGTTTGAACAGAAATATAACAATCCCGATTCCCAAATGTCGATGGAATCAAAATATAGTGTGTTTGTGGAATTCCCATCCTTCGTAATGAAATGAGGAGAACAGCCCCCCCCCCACCCCAATGAGAAAATGTCCACTTTTCTTTTCCCAGGTCTTCTTTATATAATCCCCTCTTGGTCCAACCATTCTACCTCCATGGTCCAACGAAGTGACTGCCTGTGCCCGTCCCACCCAAAGCACCCTTCTATCAGGTATAATCTTTTCTAAAAATGGAATCCAAATATACTGTCTCCAGTGACACATGACAGCATTTGGGATTAGGCAGAGAAAGCATTTACTCGATAAGTTTGTTTTGGGCAAGCCTGTCATTTTAAACGATAACTGAATCATACTTTCCCCTGGTCACACAGTCCGTCCTTTCTCTGGTTGATCATACAACAAACATGGTGATTGATTGATGGCAGTTATAAGCAAAGTAATCCAATGATCAAACCCATGTGTATTATCACTCACCAAGAAAAGGGAACAATTTATTTAATGTTGTAAATTACCCACATCCCTTCCCCCAAAGCACAAAATATCCGAAAAAAATCACAATCAATGTTAAATGTCGGCCTCAATTTGGAGTGAACATACTTATTAAAGTAGCCACAACACCAGGATTCATGGCCAAAATTGCTAAAGCTCTTCGTCCTTGAAGGAATTTAACATTTAAAATGCAAACACTTGGTTTAACCAGGTTTAACTTACTTAGTGGGAGCGGTTGGCGAGGCCGTTGGTGAAGCACTGGCGTCTGGTATCGCCAGTAAGGTGAATATCTCTGCTGATGAGGAGAAGGGTAGGATGATGATGCTGAGGGTGATCGATCCTTCTTCAAGTGTATATATTTCTTAATAAGATCCTTCATGATGATGACCAAGTAGAGAACAACTTTTTACTTTGTATGACTCCTGAATACTGGCACTCCTTTTTTTAAATGGGCTGAGGTAATGCACATAGTAAGGGCTTGGTGGCTAGGCTGTAGATTATTCTCAGCAGGTGTTATTTCTTCCTTTTCCCAACATGTGGAAATCCTGATCAGAGACTTGGCAGGGGCCTACTGCTAGGCATACTACTATTAAAGCAGACATGGTTCTAATGAAGAGCCAGTCCTCCATAATGGCATGGTTTTGATTAGCATAGAGTGTGCCAAAAGAAAATCCACAGAAAGTCTTTAAATGTCAATATTTACGTTACTGGGTGATCATTGAAGAGTACTGTAACATCTAACACTATCATCCTTCCAATCTTCTGCTCAGCATTGCCAACAACTGCACAATCATAACAGAAGGTTCCACCCTGTGTTAAACAGTAACACCGTTGAGCAACACCATTTCAAAACCTATCACAAATTCACCAAATTCTCCAAATTGCAGGGTCTCCCATGCACACTGGCCGCCTGAATGACAAAGCATTCCAACTGTGAATTCATGGCCACAGATTTACCAAAGGCCCCCATGGCTCAAGCTGAATTGCTAATGAGGGGAGGGGAACATTGGGGAAACCTAGGGCTAAACCATTGACACAGAACACACCAAACTTAACATCCCAGTCTCTTGCAGGAAGTAGAGCCAAACAGTAGCCTAATCCAGGTTGTGCCTTTTTGGGGGTAAGGCTGAGTGGTAAAGGACAATTGGTGCTCTGTGGTGTGGTAAAATAAAATTAACTGAAGCTTCATCACTAGAGATCAGCAGGGTACAGGACCTCATAACATAGCCCAAGTCTTCTCTCTATGCAATAGACGATAGTTCAGTGGGTGGGAACAGGCCATCTGAAGTGTAGAATTGCATAACTTGTGCATTATTCATGCATTTTGGGCCAGCCTCCAGATCAGTGTCTTTGCAACAATAGTCAGCCATGCACTGAGTAGCTGAGAGTGATCTTTCAAGTTTGCATTTACTATTAAGTCCTAGAGGTTTCAATCAAAACCGCTAGCGCAAGGACATTTAACAATAATGATCAACTGGAATTCAACATTTGCTCCAGTTAAAAAGGATGATGTTTGGTACCAAGGTTGAGTTTTGGCTTCAAATCTTTGCAGTACCTTGTATGGTATGACAAGATATGTGTAGACAAACACTCTGACACTTAAACTTATGTTTTATAAGTCTACATAATTGTTTATTGCACTGTTTTCAGGAGATGGTATAACAGCTTGATCACCTCTCAATTCACATTCTGTGGTTTGTTGGTAGTAGGGTTTGTGTTGTTTCAGACCCTATGGGGCCTTTCCACAAAACACACTCAACAATTGGTGGTTTCCGCTGAGGAATCCAACTGGTCTACTTTTACAGATGCGTCTCCATCTATAGGCCTACCTTTTTGCTTAAAATTTGTGTGGGAAAGGACGTCGAGCACATCCAGTCAAGTTACTTCAGTAGAATATTGCATAAAGAGAAAACATTGCAATCATTTGCACACTATACATGACACTAATGGAGTGAGAACACTTTTATTGTAGGTGGAAATTAATAAGGATCTTCAAGAAAGCTGAGCCTGCTTCCAATGACTATTCCTTTATCTGTACAACATTTGTACCTTCAGTGCCATGACTTACACATTCATCAAGACTCCTGAACCAATTCCAAAGGCATCGTAATATATGGGGATGGTGAAAGGACTTAACCTTGCAGTGAACATTGTAGCATTAGAACAAAACAATCTATTTGTGCAATTTGTATCGATGCAAAGACATACAAACAGCCACATTAAAACAGAATGTAGATTTGTTTCTTAAAGTTTCCAGGAGAGAACCTTTAATCTGATAAGGATTACACAGTCCATGAGCCATTTTATGGATTAACTATGGGAAATTGTACAAGAATTGATAATTTCACATTCCCTGCAACAAGTGACTAGTCTTTAGTTCCTTGCAAAAGATTGTCTAAAACAGTTATCACAAGAGGGCTCACTTCAAACTGCTTTACTAACAAACAACATGAATACTATCCTGGTAGATGCATTAGCATGGAGCAAAGATTACAGCTAAGTTGAACTTCTTTTGCATGCTGTGCAGTGCTTAAAGAAAATCTATAAATCACATAAACCCAATTTGTTTACCACATAAAAACCAAATGTTCATTCTTTTTGAATGATGAAATATATCAACAAAAATGTTGTTTATCAGATGTCCCAAACACAGTGTTATTTAGCGTACCTTCCTATACGCATACAGTCCTTTTGTAACAACAGCACGAAAAGTGCAAGTACAAGGGTCAACTCTTGTATTGGATTGTTAAATTTGGCGCTCTGGGCCATTAAGTTCACACAATCAAGGTTCCTAAAGAAAAGAATTCTTACTGAAAATGAAATCCCAAAAGTGTTCCTCTTGCATTCCTCTCTTTGTGTTGAAGGTGGTAACTAACAGTTTTACTTGCAAAATGGAGTAATTATACAAAATGTATTTAACACTTTCTCTCCGCTGAACACTTCGTTTTAACAAAGAAGTATGTTACAAGGCCCAACTTCCGCTCTGATACAACCCTTACATGAAATGTCTTTGGTTTATCAACTGAAAATTTACGATTTCCTACATGTGTGTGAAACAAATAATTTAAAATTAAGGTCGCCTGTTTGCAAATAGTTCATCATCTAACAATTATCTGAGATTGACACAGCAACAGCGCAATATCTAGTGCATGCCTTAGTTACTCTTCAATTCCAAACCCACTGAAACCTGAATAAAAATGGAGCATTATCAAGAAATCTCGGCTAAAAAACAAAAATCTATAAGAAGAAATCTAATCATAATTCCCTTGGTACCTGTTTTTGGCAAGATACAACTCTAAACATTTGAAAAGTGAGGTATTCAGCTCCCAGATTTCCATCCATACTGCAAGGATTTCCTTTCTCCAGGAGGTAACTGACCATCATCAGAATACCTCTGGCAAGCCATGACATATGGCAACCACAGAGTCAGACCATCATAAAGTGCTCTGTCTTCTTGGAATTTCACTTCTCCTGGGAATCCAGTCATTACCAAAGACTGATAGATGATGGTTTGAGCCAAGAACCCATAGCAAATTTGTTGGCTACCCAATGAAGGAAATAGATTATAGATAATGAAGCATTTGAATCATTCTAGGGTATCTTTTGTGCCACTTGCCAAAATATTCCTTCACACTGATCAGATTAAAAGCATAGTTAATGGCCTGACGTTTCGACCCTAGCAGAGTCTTTCTCGAAGGCTAAATGATATGGCAACACACATAAACAGGTATACAAGAGAAACAGTTTATTTGTGTTGTCATGTCAATTAGCCTTCGAGAAAGACTCTCAAGGGTCGAAGCGTCAGGCCATTCACTATTTTTTTGCATTTATACCACAGGTCCTTTTTGTTGGTAAGCAGTTTGAAACAGCTAATTCTATTTTCTCACTAATCAGATCCATTGCCTCATTTGGTTCTCTATTTATACAGATCGCTTTGCAGTAGTGAACAAAAAGTTATTAACAGCAACAGGTCTCTCAAAGTTTTGATTTCATCGGATTGTGGGGATATGTTCTGTTTTATGTGAGGATGGAGATTTGCCCTTCCACAGCAACAGTAATTATCAGAACACAGTGTGCTACTTGAAAATATTGCATTCTAGTTTCCTTACAAATGTTAAGAACATGTCTTTACAATAATACACTGAAAATCTACCACATAAAAATCATACACATTCCCGAAGCGGTATTTTCTTTTGATCAAGTCAATGCAACACCTATTCACACCAGACACTCTTCCCAAGGTAAAAATTACCCAAACAGAAATCCTCCTTCAAACTGTCCATGAAAAGACTCACATCTCCAGGTGAGGGATCAGCTTGCATTGTGAGGCCGTGACAAAACAAAACAACTCTCAATGCTGGCCCACCATTCAGATTCAAATGGCAGAGGCAGTGCATACATGATGTTCAGATGTAGTTTAAGCACCTCTTCAGAAAATGCACCGCCGACTGTACTACCTACAAAGAACAATGTTTCAATAGAATGCCACTTTCCCATTCTTCAATTTTTGTACAGTCTGAAGTTGCAATATATGCAGAAGAACACCGACTTCATCGAAAGTCTTTCGAGAAATTACTTACGGGAGTTTTCATTTGACACCACTTTGTATCACCTGATACAATGCATAGTTCATTGGAATGTTGACAAGGGGAACAAAAACCAAGTATTTCAATAGGTTGAGGACTGTTATGCCATCTCTTTTTTGTCCTGAATTCATACTTGTTATTATTATGCAAACTACGTAGACAAACATCCACATAAAACATGACAGACCCAAAGTCAAAGGGTCCTGTGCCCCCTTTTACACCATCCTCATGTCCTCCCTTAGATGGCGCCCCCTAAATATTTACAGTTACTGTACATGTTTATAGCCCTGCCCAATCCTATAGAAAACGATTCCTTGTACTCAAATCAAAAATAAATAAACTTTATAAAGGTGACCTAATTCTGACAAAAATCTTTTACAATAAATTGACAACTAAAAGCCTCCAGAAAAAAAAGCATTTAAGTGAACAAACAGGCCTATGGAGCTTTTTAAATACCGGTCAAGAAAGGATCTAATGGTCAGAATGTTTTTTTCAACTCTGCCTCTTCGACCAACAACAGAATCAGACATTTCACTGCCAGCACAGGTTTTCTTCACAAGTTCTCCATTCATTCATAACCGCCTTGTGTGTATATTAATTTCCTTTAAGATACAGTGTGATCTTTTGCAAAGTACCCTCTTCTATTAATTATCTCAAGCCGGTCGACAACCTATGCCAGGACTGCTGCTCCAGAATTCAATCTCACTAATGACTGAATCTGCCAGGCTCACTAGTCCAAATAAATCTCTCTCTTTTTTTTTCAATCCTGACGCTGCAACTACGATTGCGCTGCAACTTGTAAAAGCTGGCAATTGCATTTGTCAAGGGTCAGCCTATAGGTCTCAATACACCATCAAATTTCAATTGCACTGAGATCTATCATCGTTACTTTAATGGCACACTTGCGCCAAATGCCAGCAATGGTTGATTCCCCTTCATTATTTTTTCCTCAATAATCTGTGCTGCTGTTGAAAGACCAGTACAGTGAAACAACCTACATCATCTGCACCATATTCCCCTTTTTATCACCGATTCGCCATAGTATTGAAGGAGATTTGAAGGAACCAATGCCCTTAAGTTTAAACACAAACATTGTTACTGTTTCTCATACTGTATCAGATTTAAAGGAAATAGAGAGAATTTCAGGCTCATTCTCTGTAACATGTGTAATATGTGTAAATACACTTTAGTAGGTACTGGATGACATATACAGGAAATGCCTCAACCTTCAGTATGACAATGATTAAGATTACATTTCTTATCAATTGTGAACTGTTTGTGTTGCTGAATCTTGGGTCAACAAACATCACAGGTAATAACTTTATCGTTTTATTTGTTTCGCTTTTATCTACTCTTGCATTATTGACTTGAAAGGGCTCCATTCATAAATTAACAAGAGTAAGGGCGGAGTTTTCGACATCATTTCTCAATTTTCAGGGATGGACCAGTGGTGATATAGTTATCTGGTTTAGATTGTAGGCCTATTATTAGTTCATATTTTTATCAGCGTGTTTGGACTTTTGAGTGGGTTAGTTCAATAATCAGTAACTAAGTATCGGTATTATGGAAGGCCTTTGAGCAATCAAAAAACAAAAGGACCAGGTACTTTCTACTCATAATACACACATTTTGTTAGTCTACAATGTCACAGCAGGTTTGCTTAGGCCCTATATGAAGTTATGTTGATTTGTAGATTTTATTTCAATATGTAATCAATTGAAATCTGAGCATGCATGTACAGGTACTATATATGAAGTGAATCAAATTGATGTTTAGCTAATTTATTTGGCAGTGTTTCCCCCATTCCATTGCTCTCCTTTCCATTCAAGTGTTTCACTCAAAGCACACTATATTGTACATGTACAAGTTAACTGCATGTCAAGTGCATTATGTACCTTTTACACTAATGCAAAAAAAAAAAAAAACACATGGGATAGGAAGTTTGAGTCCCCTCTGCCATGGCAACTGTGACATATGCGACAAAGGTGAACTCTCTGTTTGTGTTTTTTGGCTGGTGTGTACTCTTCTTCATTCACAAAGGCATTATTCAATCAGGGCTGTACAGCTGTATACATTTTCTTGATTTCAGTTGGAAAAACAAGTCATATTAAATTTGATTAATTTGTAGAAACAGTGTTTTTGACTTGAGCTTGCATGTGTACACCATATGGCTATATTTCTCTGTTTTGTATAGGGTTACTACATGTCTTTTTAAATTTAGTCTCTTTTAAATGTTTAATGTTGTAAAGCGCCTCGGAGTTGGATCAGCATGAGACGCTCAATAAATCTCATTATTATTATCATCATTATTATTATTATCATTATTATTATTATTATTAATTGCAAAAGTCAGATGTCAAGTCATCCAGCTTCTCCGTTTGTATTTAAGTTTTCAATTTGTCTGCATTTGTTGTTCCTCTCTTTTAAACATTCAAATAGTTGTATTTCATTATAATGCTACGTTTTGGATCACGACAGACACTTAAATTAACAGATAACATCCAGACCTCCCAACATTCAGATTTTTAGAAATTGTACTTTTTAAACAAAAGTTACCTCAGCATTTGTTAATGATCCAAGTTGAAACTAATGAAAGTGATTGTAATTTTGGGTGTCTTCAAAAAAAAACTACAATGAAGTCTAAGCCGAGGGAGAAGTTTTTAAAGCAGTACAGTGATAAATGGCCTTGCCCTACGTTCAGCAAATGGTCGGGTTATTTTGGCCTTAGTATGAATGTTGATTTTTGTGTGAATCACCCTGGTAGAAATGACTGCCGAAAGCATATCGCGACTGGTAAACATTCTTGGGCGGCAGAATATGTATTTTTAAAACAATTAAATTGTACAACTCAGCGCACTTTGTCAATTCATAGACTAGCTGCCAGTCTTTCCTTCCTCCTTCAGAGTTCCAACGTATTATAGTGAATGCGATTATGCAGACACCACCACTGGGAACAACAGACCACATAGGAATAAACTGTTTACAGGGACTTTGGCCGCTCTATGTCACACGAAAAGAAATCAAAAAATCTTTAAAAAACGAATTGTCCAAAATCTTACAAATGAATTGTAACAGCGTAAAAAGGGTAACAAATCGTAAAAAGTATGCAAACATTGTACATGTTGGGAGGTATGTACATCATTTTAGATGATATTTGTATTTGGTTGCCTCTAAATATTTCAATAATTATTTCTTTCCTTGATTTTATTGCTTTTATAAACTTTTAAAAACTCTAACAAAAATGGGGTGACACTGACAACGCCGCCAAGTTTGTTGACCTGAGGGTGACCTCAAGGTACAGGTCAGCATCAACCTGTACCAGCAGATCCAAACCATAAACCTTAACTGGACCCCCAGAGAGTTAGAAAGTGACAGCTTTCTATGAACTTTGACATTGGAAGGTCAAATTTTGAAACAGAGAGGTCAAAGGTACCATGGTTGTCATGCTCTCTGAATTTATATTTAAACCATATGAATTGGAAAAAGTTGAGCATGACATCTAACTATACATGCATGTGGTACATGGGCCTAAACATTTTCACATATTTATCTAACTTTACACTTTTATTTTTGTCCAACTGTATTTTAATTACAACAAATTGCTTATTATCAAGTAATAAACCACAAGGGAAACTGACTGGGAAAATTTCAAAATTATTTTGGGTTGAACAAAGAAAAATTGACAGAGAGCAGGATTTGAACCTGCGGTAATTCAAACAAGAAACCACGTAACAAAAAGCACTATCCTTTTCAAAAAAGAAAAGACAAAAAGGGAACTATGAAATGCTGAAATAAAAGCCCATGTTTTTGGTGTTACCAGTAGCAAGGCAAATAGATTAGCCATGTACATTTACAATATTGACTTAAAAACACCTTAAGCTTATTATCTCCCTCTCCAAAAATCCCCCTGATAAGTACAAAGCTGGCTTTGATGAAAACACGCCCACTTGTATCCTCTAGGTTACATTTGGGATACAACATTTCACAACACTACTGCCATCTAAAATGATTGAGCCAAGTGCAAATGTAGTGACAGATCCCTCAAACTATTGTTGGGAAAAGAAGATACTTCAGCCTAGTATAAAAAAAGACAGATGACCAATACTAGGAGACCGCCTACATTAGGGCTAGGTAGCTCAGTAGGTAGAACACCAGCACATTAATCAGGTTCTAGTCCCGCTCTAGTCAATCTTCTTTGTTCAAACCAAAACTATTCATAATTTGTTTTTATCTATACCTTTGACATGATGCAACGCTAAATTATTGTTAAGGACTTTACTTTGTGGAAAATCAAATCTAACAAATGTGAATACATACCATCTGACAAGATGTAGGCCCCTATACATAATTAGCAAATAAGTAACATAAGAAAACATGAAAAAGGTACTTTATGATAAATGTACACATATGCACAACAGACACATGGGATGGATCCACAAGGGGAAGCATTTTGTACATTTATAGTGGAAGAAATAATGAGGCCTCAACTCCCTGTGTTACAACCATAAATCAAAACGTTTTTCCCACATGGACAAAACAGTAATAGAGTTGAGGATAGGCTGTTCTGTATCCTCGACGTGTCCTACGTGACCGTCAGCAATGCAGCTATGGTTATGAAGTTCCCTCGCTCAATAGTATGTTCACCTGTTCAGGTTGATCCTATGCCCAAACTAACTCTCTATGGTTAGTATTCTATTATCATTGTGTGTATAAAGGCTATCAAGCCTAATCCCCAAGCTCCAGAAAAGCTGCTTGATATTGTGTATGAGTTAGGCACTCAGTTTTAAAAACTTGAATATAACTGAGCAGCATGAATATGCTTTGGTTAGGCCATGGAGCTATGTGTACATCAATCTCATCTTATCAATTATACAAAAATAGTAATAATAGTGTCGAAGCGGCAAAAAGGTTTTGTACAATTTCAAGTAAAATTTGACAGGTTTAGACTCGGAAATTTGGAGAGGAAATCCCTCCGACCCTAATTAGTATCATAATATGAGTCACTCAATCAATATTGTAACATTGAAGACTGGTACTGCCCAATTATAAATTAATATTTTGTTGAAAAGTAACCTTTTGATAATCGAGATAGTTTGAAGAAAAAAAAGTGTGTGAATCAAACCTTTTGACTGGAAAGTAACCATCGAATTGATTTTAAAAACTGTGAAGGAAGAATGACACTTAGCAAGGCCCCCTTGGGGTGCAAAGACCTAGGTGTATGGGACCATCGGATCTACCTTTGTAAAGCTAAGTATTTTTGTTATTATGCCAGCCTTGAAAGGCACCAATTCTTCTTTGATGGGTGGTTCTTCTTTTGGTAAGGGATTGATTCTAGCCCACTCAGAAGCTGAACAAATCTTTAGTCTGGATACTTGTGCTTCTGTTATTGGGGCTGATACCAAATGAAAAGGATCTTGTGTTGAGCACACACAGATTACACAGTGGCCCAAGAAAATCTTAACTGCATTGTCCATATTGGTGCCAGGTCATTCTCTATGGGAAACAGTCATCGTTAAAAAAGAAATCCAGGATTATCAAAAAGTTTAATCACAAAGGTGGAAATCAGAGCTTTCCTCTTCAAAAGGACACTTTTCCCCCCACCTTTAAAAATGGTGAGATTTAGTTACTGCATTAACATGGAGGTCATTGCTTAACAATTGCAGACCATTTAGTCAAGAAGAGTTAAAGCAATTTCAATTTGTCACTTCAAACCATAAACCACTTAACCACTTTTGATCCAAAACCTTTATGAACACTGCATTTCTGGTAGTTCCTAAGAAAAATCATCAACATGTAGGTAGTTAAAAAAAAATATAAATTTATGATTGATTTTATACATTGCCTGAAAATGCATTAACTTCTCGCTGATTGCGGCCAGTTCACATCCCAAAAGGTGATGCGTGATCGTTAGGTATGCCCTTATCAATGGTTCTGTGAGAGGGATTTGTTTTGGGAATAGGAAACATGATTATCATACATTGAGCAGTCCCTGACGATTTTACCCATTTATAACATACTTGGATTTGGAACAAAAGTTGTCGCAAACCGAGAAACACTCACGCCATGGCCTTACATATTCACTTCCCTTGCACCATGGAGCAACAAACTCTTGCTCCATGCTAGCCTAGACACAATATTCACATTACAGAGTATGTATGTGTACAGTATACATGTATGTGTACAAAGTACATCAGTTTCCGGAAATATCAGCCACTATGAATGTATACAACAAGTCAACCTGCATACATAACTTGACAATTCAACAAAAGTCACCTAATAAATGCTGGAATATTTCCCGCCTTGCCTTTAGCTTTTGATCCCAACAAAAGGGTTTAAAACTGTTACTGTACCAATGGAAGCCAACAAAGCCCACCCTTAGGAAAGAGAAGAAAATTACCCAACCCAATCAAAGGGCAAGACTTTATGACACAAAGCCCCCTAGAAGCTCATTGGTGGTGTTAATAACCAGTGCAGGCCCTGCTGCTGTTTTCCCTTTACCACTGATCATGGTTTCATCATATAGAGCTATTTAGCTCTATGGTTTCATGAAGAGAGAGGTAGGAGTCAATGGCCTGCCATGCCTGACTTGCATTCCCCTCGTCTTGGCTTACTGGGTTCGTGACGTGGTTCACGTTCACTCTGGCTCCCTTGTTAATACTGGGAAGCAGGTCCCAAGCTGTGGAATCTGGGAGTGCTATTTATTGAACTGTTATGATTTATGCGATAAGCCCTAGGCAAACCACATGGGCTCCATTTGTTAACTGTCCTTCTTTTCTTAAGGCAATATGGCACTGGATGATTGGACATCACTCTGTTATTATTTATATTACGCAAAACTTTAAAATGTATGTCAAAGAAGCCTGAACACACAAATTGTTTTGGTTATAATTTATGCTGATTGAACTTGATTTATCAACGATCCTAAATAAGTTTATATCTCACTATATTCTTATCAACAAGTAAATCCTGAAAGTTTTAGTGTAAAGATTTTCAAGGTATGATCAAAGCCTTACTTCAGATTTGGGGGTTTTCTTTAAAAAGTCAATAACTGTACCAAATTTTAAGTCAGCATCTAAATTATTTCACTTTTTGTCATAATAGACCTACCCATCAACAGTGCCGTGGAAAATGTTCATGATGACGGGGTGTTAAATCTGTGACTCAAATTTCCAGACTCCTTAAGGGAATTCAGTCTTACTTTACTAAGGAAACCCACACTCATTCCCGTCTGTCTCCTTCCCCTTCCTGGAGACGAATCTTGATTGACAGAAGAGTCACTTCAGTCAATTTATTGTAAAGTGATGCAGCAATAAATAGTATTTAACCCTTCTTTGCAGGATGGGACTGAAATTGATGAATGCTCAATTGCAAAAATGATCACAATCGGTGAAAACGCCATCCAAAATAAACTTGGCAATCTGCAATTAAAAGCAATCCATATGATACAATAACTGTACACGAAATGACAGACATGCCTGTAAAACCCTTGAGAAAGCAAAAGTCAAACATAACTCATTTATTCATGAAGGTCCATCAGATCAGACAGACTGCACTCAGTAGGCCCAGTAAGTAGGCCCTACAGTCCAATCAAAAAACAGTACTGGAGACTTTTACTTCATTGACAGTCAGAAAAGTTACAATACAATATAGTACCAGATCATTTGTGATGTGACCCAATAGCAACAACAATGGCTGGGAATTGACTCAAAAAAATATTTTCACCATCTTAGCCAAGTTTAGCAACTTTAAAAACACTTCACATCGGATGACAAGTTTTCCCGCCAAAATTTTTCAAACTGAAGTTTAGGTGGACATTTATAAAACAACTTCGTCCTTTTTGGTTGTCATTGGACCTCCCCTCAGACAATCCATTGTGTAGCGTACACAGGCAAGCACCTACCGTGCTACACTTTGTTTCCCGTACAAAGATGGACAAAGGGTACTAGAAATCACGCTTAAAATCTCCCTTTTTCCGGGTGTTATTGTGTACTCCAAGATTCCAGACCTTCATCCTTTGTTGTACAAACAAGGATTATCATAGATCGCTAGGCTGCCATTATTGTTTGTCATTGTATTTGGCATGTGGGAGGCAGATCCAAGATTCCAGCAAACCCTGGCCGATTATCTACCGTGGCTTATGGCAACGGTTCGTGCCTAATCACGGTGGTAAGACAGTACATGATTTCTCAAAGAGAACAAAAAATCACGGTGCATTTTATGAGAACGTTTGTTGTCTTTACTTTATTTACTCAGGATTTCACTGTAACAAGGATATTCTCAACAACAAAAATTACATTTTCAAAAGTTCTTTAAAATAATACCATGCAGTGGCACGGTAAAGATTTTTTAATACCAACGTGATTTGGTTTCTCCAAAATAATATCTTCATACCGAGTGTCCAACAGCAAATATTTTTCTATGTATTTATTTAGTTCGTTTGTTAATTTTCTTAATAACTGATTAATTTTATCACTCATTTGAGAGGTAGTTTGTGGTTAACCCCATCCATTGCAACTCCCTAAGTGGATATTACTCAAATCACATTTCCTATTCTGATACATGTAACACAAGAGCTAAAACCTTTAGTGTGTTGTATTGAAAGAATGCTGCAAATGACTTTCAGGAGCTTGGGTTATCAAAACAATTTATTGACACAAAAATGGCCCAGGATAAAATCCCACAGGCATAAAAGAAAGCAGATATCTGTACACCTGTACGAGGGTCAAAGAAAAGTCATACAGCTAAAAAGCCCACACTTGGCAAATTTGGATCCGATTATTAGCTTTTGGTACAAAAGAATAGGCCTACATATCAGTTTTCACAGGTAGCACTTTACAACTTTGAACAGTATTAAGTTTTCAAGACTTCTATACAAGACTTGACCTTATATTTGCATCAGCACAATAACACAAATTTCATACTAACTAGTAGTAGTAGAAATAGGGTATGTGAGATCTGACGGATTAAGAAGAGAAACTTCATAACCAATTCATTCAATCATTCCAATGTATTGCAAACTTGACCAAAAACGAAGCACCCTTTTTAGTTTATTACCAAATTCTTTCAATAAAGTGTAATTTACACATTTCCTAGGGTAAATTTGTTTTGGTCAACCCGCCAAGAATTCCACATCAGCTTTTCAATCCGTCAAAACAAATGAGTTAATCTATGTAATTTACAAGCGGCTTACTGGCAATTCTTGTGAGTTAGAGCATGATGTCCAACAGAAACCTAACTACCTGCAACAAGCAGTTAGTGTTCGTTTTAATTACTGTTGTTAGTGTTACAGTAAGTTGAAAAACTTGCTCTGGGTTTGACGATGAATATTTATGTTACCCTGTGAGCAAATGTTATTTCCTTCCTATTCATTCATATTTTCCTAACTGTACGTGACATAATTCTTCTGATTCCATGGTAAATTTCATGGAGCTGCGGTAAAGGCCATAAATATTTTGGTCATTCTAATGTCAAAAGCTTCTTGTTCGGCTTTGTACGTTTACAACCTGATATTGAAAGACTGCTGGGTCGCAACTCTCCTGACCCAATTTCAATATGGTAGCCCAGAATGGCAAACTAAACCCGTATATGGTGTATTATCAGTGCCATAAAACACTGTGTGTGATTCTAGTTTCTATTGATAGGCTGAAGAGTTTTTAAGCATAGGAGCATAGCATTTGAACAGCCAGCCTGTGGCATGAATCAGATAGGTTCAGTTGGAGGGCACTGGGACACAAAGACACTTTGACTGCCCATTAAATCATCCAGTTTTGTGAAAGATTTGTATTTTCATACCATAAATCATTAAAATGATTTTATTTTTTGTGTTAAATGTGATTATTAAACTTGCAGGCAACAGCGATCACCATATCTATGCATCAAACTACTACTCTCAGAGATGTTCCATACATGTTGAGTTCTTGGACCCTTGTGAAGTTATGGGAGGGTCCAGGGCCATGGTAGTCCCAAGGCTATTTCCCCCCAAATTCTACCACCACGGTGTCACCTCAAATCCTATCTGTCACCAAGGTTCCAGCATGGGTTGAGCCATAAGTAGACTGTTGAGTCCATGGTGAACAGGCTTGCTCCACGGTAAACACCCACACCGAGTAACACACTCGCAACACTTGTGTTTAGCATGTTTAGAACAAACCGAACGTACCTAGTATATTTTATTTTAAGCTATTCTTTTTTTAGCAAATAATAGTTGGATATTGTGGTTGCCTTAGCAGCAAAAATTCCGAAAAAATGCAGACACAAAACAGGATTTTAATGTAAATTTGTCGTCCATCGACCAGCACCCCCAGCTTATTTAACCGAGAATAACATCAATAACAAGCGAAAATAGCACGCAGCAGGAGTCGGTTTGCAATATTGCAAATACCTCACACAGTCTTTAGCAACTACAACGAGCTGAAATTTGGACAAAGTAAACACAGTGAATTGAAGAATACTCACCCAGGAGCCTCTTGTTACGGTTTTTGTTTACCACTTTATCCCAAGTGTTCGACTTGAATCGCCCGGCGGGGTCCCGTACGCTCAGAGAACGAGAAAGAATCTTCGACATGATTTTGCCGGTTTGCCGGGCAGGCGGTGGATGACAGTTATTTATTTCAGCCATACCGGCAGCGTGTAGCTTGCCATTCCTCCACATTTTTTTTACTTCACCTCCTTGCAAATGCACATGAAGTTTTGTGACCAATGTTCTCCGTATGTAAACCTTGAGAAATCAGCACAGGCAGCTTGGAACTCTGCACAGTTCAATCAATGTTGTGGGAGTTCTCTCTACATACAAATTCCGAGTCGTGTGTGTGAGTTGTGGACAACGCAAGGTAAACACAACCTACCGCCACCACTCGTGTAGTTTTACGTTGTACGTTGTTTATGTATGAGAAATACATGCAGGGCCCACATGGTGTGGACCCGATGAAACGCGCAACTTGATTGGCTCGTCGGCGTCGTCCCTTCTTTGTTACGGCACTCGTAATTGGCTTGTAGTTATTTTAGGTGGTGTTCATTTTGTGAAGAGGGGTCTCTTCTTAAAAGAAATGCGTTGAACTGCTCGATTGCCAGGGGTTGTGGGTGGTGCTAGTTTTGAGTTTCGAGGGGTTAAATAAATGTTTTAGCAGTGATAGTCTAGACGGGGTAGTAACAGTCTCCCCAGAAGAAGTTAGAGGTTACAAAAATAGGGTATCACTTTTCAAGGAAGTTCCACTATGTTAGCCGATTGTACAAGTGAAAAACGCTTCATAATAACTTGATTTTCAAAAGTGGCATCCACTCACTTTCCAGGTGGGAATATAAATATATAAGTAGTCCTAAAGTTATAACAATGTTTCACCGGAAACTGTGTTCAATTTTAGACAAACGTTTTCTTCAGACAGTGGGGCCTAGCATCGCGGCGCATTGAGGAGGGGGACGGGCGGTTGCTACGTACGGTTTGCTATTGTTGTTGTTTTGGGGGTTTTCTTGATTTGACATTTGATCGTATTTTTGTTCACAATGATAACAAGTCTTGGGGTTTCATTTGGTTTTCGGGGACGTCTTTTAAATAACGCCGTTTTCAATTTCCGACATCACGATAAGTGCGTGGGGGTAAATCTTTTTGATCCACCTGCCACTCATCACTGATAACCAATGACGTAAATATAAATACAAGATAAATCCCTGATATTTCCTTATCTTAAAACAGTTTAATGCAAGGTTGACCGGTGCACTTCGCAATCTCATCGAAGACTCGTTCGTCCAGCCTGTTTATAGGACTATTTTTTAGGTAAGAGTACATCATTAATGCAATGTTTCTTCACCTCGTCCGTTAAATCGGTATTTTTAAATATATTTTTTACGAAGTCGTTGTGAACGGTTAGCTCCTAATTTAATTGTGCCGTTTTGCTCGATAATCTGACGTTGGAATTATCATGATATTTGTTTTCTAAAAATGACAATTCAGGGCAGGGTAATTTTCTGAAAATGTTAGTACTGTCAGTAATCATTCGAGAATACAAGCTCATGCATTAAGCTCTCTTTAGGATGCTTGGTCCGTTTTGGGGCCGATTTGACCCGAAATTTAGATTTAAATTTTACATAGCTATTTTTATAGATTCGAGAAAGTTATCAGATTTCGTTTGAGGTGTTTCACGGAAAAAAATAGCCAATAATAAGTGGTAATTAATCAAATAAAAAAAAACTGTTGGGATCCCCACATTATCTCACGTCTATCAGCCATGTAAAAAATGTTTGCATCTTACATGTTTTTAGTGCACTGTATCATCCGCTGCATGCGACAGTTTTTCGTTTTGAAACAGCTTCCTCTGTCAATATTCGTTCAGAGAAAAGATTTTTCACAAAAATGTCTTCAGGCAAAAAACCAGGCCATGCAACTTTAAGTAATCTTCATTGACGCTACTTCTGATCAGCTTCTGATGCCCCGACCCTTCTGAGATCGTGGAAACAGTCCAACTCAAACAGAAGAACAAATCTTTACCCAAAGCATAAACTTCTTGAGCTTAGTAATAATAATATATTTCATAAGTTATTAATTTTTTTTAGCGCATCGGAGTCACTTCTCCACAGGGCAATTACAATTTCGCTTCAAGCGTGGATTATGGGGACGCTGAAGCAAATTAAAGAGCAGCGAACTCTAAACGAGGGACGACATTCGATACAGTCAAGTTGGGTCACGGATACAAAACGGTGTCAACTTCAATGAGTCATCGCCATCATTGATGCAGAATCTAAACCCCTTCGTTTCATTAAGATGAATGTTCCAAACGGCTTATATACACATACATATTTGTTCCTCTAGATAAATACAAGCTGTAAATAACAGTCCATGGTTACCACCTTACACCACGTGATCAGTTTACCTTTGTTATAATGATCGCAGATATATATATATATATATATATTTTAATGAAAGCGAAATCAACGGATGGAAAAACGATTTCTTTGCATTCCTTCTCTTAGTTGAATGGAGTCGTTTTTCCAGAAATATTCAGGAGTTAATTAGAATAAGTGTTTTTCCCCTGTATTTTTTTACGATGATAAATAACTTTAGAAGTACCCGTTTATTGCATACACAATATAAAGGTACTTAATCCGTGGTGTTGCAATTAAACCCTCTGAAATTTTTCACAATTTTATAGATCGTTTCAGTTCATATCAATGGCATGAAAATAAAGGTTTACCAAAGATTTGAGGGGGAAAAAAAGATTTAAGGCCATTAATGAAAACCTTCACTGTTGCACTTTTGCAGGCTTTTTATAGCTTGAGGTTCCATTCACTTTTCCATTTGATACTGTTCACCGATTCATAACTTAGTTCCACGTGGTTTACGCAGCATTCAGTAAACAATTACCAACTTGCAAGCAACAAAGCCAAAGCAAATGGGACAAAAAAGCCGCTCGCCAAACCTTGACCTTCAGAAATACGGAACACCATTTTTCGAAACCGTTAAATTTTTCATTGTTTCTTTTCACTCACTAAAAACTGTTACCCTAATTTCTAAAGATGTGTTTTCCTTCTTGTGATTAACTTGTTTGTTGCATGCCATGTTCCACCATCATGCAGTACATAATCATTTTACCAAAACCCCAAAACGAGGATAATATTGCTGCCTTCAAATGTTGTATATATTCACACAGGCAGGTAAATGAACTATTTTTCTTTCAACTGTTTCGAAGCTTAAAGGCCCTGTACACTATTGGTAAGATCGAAAAACACAATGTTCACAGATTCACACATAACTTACATGATTTAAAGTAAGTAATGGTAGAAAGGGTTCCTTAAAATATTTCTGCCTAAAATGCTATCATTTCTGAGAAACGAGTAAAACATTAGTAATTATCGCGCGCGATAATTTGAAAAAACAGAAAACACATAAGATCTCTTTTCACTATTTTCTCGTGACCTCGATGACCAATTGAGCTCAAACTTTCACAGGTTTGTTTGTTCATGCATATGTTTAATCACACAAAATGTGGACACTGATTTTGAGCTGTTACCAAAGTGTACAATACCTTTAAACGGATGTACTACACATTATTATCAAGCTGACACCAGATCGCACATTTTCAGTTTCAGAATTAAATAAACGGCAATTCAAACCTTTGTACATCCAAATTAATATTTGTACTAGGTTTGTAAAACACAAGCAAGGGCGGTCAAGTTGTTCTGTTGATCGAGGTCCGTTTCCTGTCCCATTTTAGTCACCAAAGGCTTACGAGTGTAAACTAAGCAACAACTAACATCAGTGACAAAGCATATTTTCTCAGATGAATGACAGAATATGACAAAAATCATCGAGCTTGTGACACAGTCACAGTGTCATGAACATGTTCAGGAACTTATCAATCCCGTCACACATCATGAAATAACTAACTCTCTGTTTCAGGGAAACTAAAGGCAGTCGACGGTCAAATAATATTAAAAGTTTACTGAAGCTTGGTATATCTCACAACAATCGACTGCATCAGGGATTCCTTTTCAAAGAAATTAACAGTTAATTGAAAATTGCGATAAAGAAGAAAATCTGATGGCCCACTGGTTGTTGTTGTGTATTGGTTATAAAAGCTAAATAGCAATATCCAGACTGTGTGAGGAATGTATACACAAGAACAATAAGTAAACACACTATGATATATCTCTTAAAATCTCATTAAATTTCTCTACAATGTCCCACCACAAGTTATTTTACAGCTGCTCATTTACTGGGTCAAGGTCTCTATAATACCCAAACCCAAATACTCATAGTATACAAATACATTTCCTGGGGTTTGGGGTTTTGGGTGTTTTAAACCAAAACTGTCTTCTTGTGACACTTAAACTTACATTAGGTAGGCCTAACATCAGAAATGGATCAGTTCTTTTAATAGCTTATATCTCTTTAATTAGGGATAGTTAGGGTATAACATTATTTTAAAAAATAATAAAACCTAGTGTTACAGTGTGGGGGAAACAGTTTGTTTGTAGCTTTATCTGTTCATACAAAAATTGCTTGATTAACATTGGTTAATCAAGTGCAGGATCACACACAGGCTCCACAGTTCCAACTGGTAAATTTGTCAACAAACAAAACGTTTATTTGTACATCAAATATTTCTTCTCGACCCACATAACGATCAGTATGATATTGCATGTATATCCAATGCACTGTGGCTTTCAAGATATCAAACGCATAACAAAGCACAGATGATTTTCCCACCATAAATTTACCAGGAACAGAGACTGTCAAAAGAGAATACCAGTACAGAGAGTCATCTTTTGCATTTTCCTACCAACCCTAATACAACTGTTTATGAAAGCCCTTATCCAGCAAAGCATACCGCCTTTCAAATAACTTCAACGCTCCCATAAACTTCCCAATTATGAAATTGTTTAGGTCCAGCGGTCTCCCCAGAGAGCACTCAATACAAGACCTCTCCAAATTCCGACCCATCAGTTTGGACATACTTTATGACAGACAACTCTCAGTCTCACATGATTAATTCTATGGCGTTGCAGCTGATCATATAGCTCGTACACAGGACGCCAGATGGTGCAAGCTGCAATAACCCAACCCTGGGATTCTGAAGTTGCAATCAAAGTCCCAAAATGTTCTGACGCAGTAAGTGTCCTCCACACTCTGGAAATAATTATCTTAATTAAATATGGGAAGACGTAGCATTATCTCCCTTGATCAAGCAGTAACTTTTCTGAGAATAATTCACCGATGACCTTCTGGTCAATCTTTGAAGTTCATTGCTTCAGGGTGAGTTGTGGATGTCAGTACAGTAGGTATGGCAATCTTCCAAAGTGACACTCAGTGTTGCTCTGAACTTTTGGGGAACCGACAAGTGCATCGAAAATAGCGCAAAAGACTGCACTATGAATTTATAACCCAAGTCATGACAAAAAAAGGGATGCTGGTTTTCATAAAAAATTCCTCTTTAATGCACTTACCATTGACAGTGTTCTCTCCGCCGCATGAGGTGGTATTTTCCCCACAACATTTACTGATCAGGGCTATCCTTTCACAAATGTTCATTTTATTTCCTTCAAACATTTGATCTGATGTGAAGAGCTAAATCTTAAGATTCTGGCATCACCGACTGTAGGGGGGCTTTACAAAGCACAGGGTGAGTGAGACAAAGACCATTAGGTTTCTGAAAGGTTGGGATGGCTAGGAAGTAAATGGGGATTACCTGTGACAGTTTGGGGCTGCAGCATCACTCGTTCATTCTCAGTGCTAGTGAAGATTTAATCTGACATTCAGCATTTGGCGATGTTTGTGGGAAGGAGAGCGAGAGAAACTACGGGGTGAGAGTGATGCATTGAGGAGGTATTTGGGATACTGACTGGCAAACACTGGACAAAATGATTGAGTATTTTCAAGAGCTCAAGAGAACACTACTAATACTAAATTCATATCAAGTAAAGGCCTTGGAATTTTATAAAACACGTGGATAAGATACCTACCAGCCTTTTCCCTGGAACTTTTCAGACGACTTTGAAAGTACTGAAATAAAAAGAAAAAGAGAAATACACAGAAACAAATGAGTTAATTGTTGTTTCAATTCTTAAAATGTATGTTTAGAAAACACCCATAAATTATGAACTTAAATGTGTTTGAAGCTGTAAATAATTTGTTTTGATTACTGAAGAAACACCGATTTTTTTTGTTATTATTGAGAGAACCTGCAAAAGTAAAGCAAAGTCTGTCTAGAGCCAATATGGCTCATCAGGCCGGTGTTTATATCTGGTTTCATTGGCATTAATCGAATGAGAATATTTCTATTCCGCCTGGACAGGATGGCAGTCCTCCCAAGTTACTTGCCGATACCAATTTGTATCCTGGGTGGGGAGAAGCAATTATGATAAAGTGCCTTGCTCAAGGACACAAGTATCGCAACTGACTAGGCCAAGATTTGAACACAGTTTTAAATTACAGAACTTGAGTCCACCGCCCTAGACCATGACACCTCACATTGAGAGTACATGATCTGACTACAGTTTCATTTAAAACTTTCTTGAATGACCAACAGAAAACAAACAGAAGTTGTGTCACTTTTTCATACAAACGTCAACTGAAGTAGGAGTCGTTTTAAAGAAAAAATTTAATACTTTTTAAAGATTTTGTTTTAAAAATAAAGAGAGGCTTCAGCAAATCAAACTGAGAAGTATCCATGATGAACTATTCCATAATGATTCTATGCCTACTGGCATTTGTTATCTAACAGCATCACGATAGCATTAAGATTCAAAATGTCAAGACGTACAGTAAAATGCCAAGGCGTGGCTGCCTTCCTGGCTAGACTTGCTATGAATATGCACAGATGACCGAGAAGAAATCCACACTAGGGGAAATGAAAATGCCAGAAGGGGGTGTGGCTACATCCCCCTTTCAGACTAAATCCACAACATCAAATCATTCCTAAAAGGACTAACATTTTCTTGTGAAATTTGCAAACTAATCACTGCAATTTTACAGACCAAGGTAATCTGTTTACGAAGCTATGGATTTCATTAATAAAATTGGCAAGCAAGACAAACTGTTCATTAAAGCAGTGTACTTTTTTTTCTTTTTACAATGGCTGATTCCATAGAGCTATGCTGATTTCAAGCTCCAACTAATACTGTATCAAACGCTTGGTGTCACATCATTATAGTGTTTTAGGGATGAGTATGCCTAGAGCAGATATATATAGGGTTACATTAATTATTAGAATGAGGTTTAGCAGTATCAACCTCAAAAAAATGCACCCTTAAAGTACATGTACAACATTGGTCATTTTTCAAAGACTAGTAGCCGCACTTTATGTGACCCAACATATACATGAAATAGCAAACCTGTGAAATGTTAAGCTCAATCGGTCTCCGGAGTCATGAGAAAATAGTGAAAATTCCCATTATATGTTTTCACTGTTTTTAAACATCGGTTTTTTAAAACGCGCGATAAAGACTAATTGTTTTACTCTTTTCCTAAAAACTATAGCATTTCAAGCAAAACTATTTCAAGGGAAGTCTTCCACCATGACCATCTTTATACCATGTACATGTACATTATGTGCAAATCTGTGACCATTTATATTTTCACACTCTTTAAAAGCATCAGCACTTTTTCAGGAACAAAATCCACTTGGCAACAACTGTTGTGTACAGGTGGATGGTGTCTGATCATGATGACACATGACTCACGTGCACCCAAAAAAAAGTAGGTCAACATAATCTGGTTCTAATTGGAAATTTCCACCTCTTGGTACAAAAAACACTGCGTCTGGCTTTCTTGGAACCCAACCCTGTACTTCTGAATCCTTCAATCTAAGCTTTAGACAGTTAACAGTAAATAGTGATGTATCTTTTAGAGAAGGAAACCACTCTCGTTATTATTGGGTGATGCTGTTTAGCTACCCTCCATGGTATCTACCCTCCATGACACGGGGGTCATTTATAAAAGGAGTACATTGATGTGATCAAATCAGTTGGCATTTGAAATTCAAATAGTCGGATGAAATACTATGTTGATGTGAACTTTTTATCCAGCATTTTAAAACAGGCTAGAGTAAACTACTTACTCATGAAAATTATCAAACTCTATTTTGAAATTGAAAAAAAAAAAAAAAGAAATAGATGAATATATATTTGCACTTCACTACTTTTCACGAAAGCTCCTACAGACCAGAATAATGTCTATGGTTGCAGCATGAGGGCGCTATACAACCTTGCAGAACACTTCCCTGCCAGCTTCTCAACCATATGCCATTGGATATGTAAGTATGCACTTGACCACACAGAAAAATGAGAGGCAGGTGGAGAACCCTTGTTTGTGTTAAGAGCTTAGAAGACCTAAACAGAAAGGGACAACACATATTGCTGAACCACATTATCCTTGTCAATCTGAGCAATTAGCGTGTGTGGTCATCCCCCACAATGTCCTCAGGGTGGGGGCTTCAAAAAATCCAGGGAATGTGTATTTCACTTTTTTTTCTGTACTGGAAATTTTAAAGGAAAAAAAAGTAAAGCTTATAAAAATGAATTCCAGAAATGTCATGACCCTGTTCAATAGGTGTCTACACACCATGCAGCCATAATTTGACCAAAGTTTGGCAGTAAAATGGGGAGTGTTATGGAGTATTTGGCTCAACAATGTTTACACCACCACTCACTTACAGCAAACAAGACTGGACAAACAAATTTGACTTAAAGGCCCAGAATAACTTGTTGATGGTTTTGGAGCTGGGGAGAAATTCTTGGGGAAGGACTGTCTGTCAGCATGGTGTTTTGTTTAGGATGACCACCAAGGCATGCAGTTATCAACACAGTGGTCTGCCAGGCAGTGGACCCTGATGCCAACAAGATGTCAATCTTAAACACAGTGGACCAGTGAAGAGGCCCAGTCACAATCAAACATTCCCAAAGAATGACTAATCAAAACATTAAATCGATAAACAATCTTTGAACCAAACCAGACTTCCTTCAAGAAAGCTTTCTTCAAACATGATGCAATAATGATAGTGAAAAGACGATGACTGCAATGTCACCCCTCTGGCATCTCCCAGATGAACCATATTATTTCTTCAAATTTGTGCCACCGTGCCTTGACAGGTCACATATTAATCCATAGCGTGGTACTGGGATGTGGCACATTAAACCCTGCTACTCAGCAGATCTGGGTCTAGGCTCTAAATGATTCATTCAGATGAAAACATGAATGACACTTCACAAGAAATCCTCTTTGACTTCACGATACAGTATCCATTACTTTCACTGGCTGTCATTCAATGTCAAATCAATCACACCAATGTTTACATTGCAATTAAGTTGGTGCTGGTGGTAGATATAGTAGCCATTAGTAAGGCCATACCAAGCATTGATGGGAGAACGATGGAGAAATTATAACCTGGAACATTTCTTAGAAAGTCCAAGGCCACTCTCAGCCAGCCCTGGGCACTTGAAAAACCACACCAAGAAATAATTGAATTTCCATTGAATGGATTTGATGTATTCAGTTTTTTAAACGTTTTACACCAGTCCTCTAATACAATAATAGCTGTGAACTTCTTTGTAGAGGAAATTGTTGATTTCAACTGAACAGTTTACTTGGACTTTTTTACAAAACAAAATCCCAACAAAACAGCAAATTAATACTTGTAAAAAACTAACACAGTTTGGAAAGCAATAAATTTGTTGTCATATCTAGTATGTTAAACAAAAAAATACCATCCTAAAGTGTTCCTTTTTGAAAACATTTTTTGTAGCTTAACGGATCTTTTTCATTGAACAATCATCCCCAACCGATTCTCATCTTCAAAATAACTGCTGGTTCAAGCATGGGTTCAAGGTCCAAGCAATTACCGTCTTCCAAGTTATACAAATTAGTTTCACATCTAAAGAACACCTTTTACATGAGTAACTGTTTACACACCTCTCTACATGTTGTACATGAGCCATAAGTGGCTTTGGGGCCTCCCTGGATCTGTGTCTCAAATCATACAAGTATAAATCTGTCAGAACGGCTTTTAGAGAACACGGTTTGCCACACATAGCGGTATGGTGTTACTTTTTGAAGGCAATGCTATTGTATGGCCACTGGGCTTGTTTGATAGGCTGTCTAATTTTAGAAAGCCTGATTGGGGTCATGACTCCCAAGTGACCCCATTTTCTCTAAAAGACCACCATCACTCAGTATCACCCTTGCTCTATGGTATCACCAACACGTGCTTGCCCAAATGGCATCTGCCACTAAACATGTCGTTGTTTTGACCAGCAAATATTCCTAGTCTGCATTTCACATTTAGAAAATGAATGTGGGATCCGCAACAAGTAAACAACATTCTGGCGTAAAGATGTATGTGTATTTCAATTACCTTTTGACTGTTTTTTTAATCATAGCTGACAAATGAAAATAGACAGAACCCAAACTATTTTTGCTGGAGAGGCTGAATTATTTGGTATCACTTTCATTCGGCAATACTCAACAGAGGGCGCTATACCTTTCCAACAGTTGCATTAAACAAAGGTCTCTTTTATTTTGCTTCTGTGTGTACATGTACCTTCAGATGTACAGTACATGACAAAATACCCCTTGGCATGGTGAAATCAAATGATGGGAAAACGTACATTCTCCAGACAAGACAAACATTTTTAAAGAAGAAAAGACTGAGGGACCGAGGGACAGAGGGAAGATACCAGGGAGCAGTAAGGGGCCATTCAAGAATGATCAATGTTAAAAAATGTTGATCTTCTTACGACAGTAATTTTAACCCACTAAAATTTTGGATTTCTAAATATTGACTGACTATTCAATTTACCCTATACTGGGAAACAAAGTAAAGCCTCACTAATGAAACAGATATTTTAGACAAAAATGTTCTCCCAGCTCAGGAGTTTTCTTTTGGCTATTCCTGAATTCCAGCATGCAACTTTGTAAGAAAAGAGGAAATCCACGCCATCGTCACATCATGCCCAGAGGTCGGCTATCTAAACAAGGTTGACCGATAACAATGAAACTGCACAAATATAACAGACCATCTAGAAGAGGCCTCAGTGTATTTATTATTTCTTCCCTTAATGTTTTTTTTTCTTCTATTATTTTCAATTGAAAACTGAATTTAGATTTTCAGTTATCTCTTTCGACCTACCCACCCACTTTTTCGAAAAAGAATATCAACATTTTAAAACATTGGCTATTTTGAATGTCCCCTAACAATGGGTGAATAATATTTTGTAGCAGAAAGTCTGAGGCTAAAAACCCATGAGGATAAACAGGCAAAGCATCACAACAGCAAACACATTACTCTGCCTTTACACTATAGTACTTTGGCGCCACTTGCAACAGATATGACAGCCCACACGTTGCTCCACTAATATGCCTAAATCATAATAATAACAACAGCTGTAATCTAGGGGCAAACATCAGGAAAAACTGTAGCAATACACAAAGTCAGTCTTGGACAAGTATGGAACAACAGCAATCATTGTTTGGTCAGCTACAAATCTGTCCAAACACAAATAGTAATTAGGTTGGTCTTTGTAAAATCCAATTGTACCTGTGGATCTACAGATTGATCAAATTTCAACCCATTTTTGGGGTTAAAGGATTGTGAGCAATTTGATACCGGAAATGTTCATCTTATCAAACAGTTTACTTGTGTTTAACGAAGGTTATTTTAACAGCTCGCCTAGTTTAAGATTAAGATTCACGGCACTGGCAGGTGAAAATTCAAACATTGATTATTCAAACATTTGTGTTTACTCACAGTGAAAATAAGTTGAGGATGTGAAAGTTGACCAAGACTAACATCTTATAAATACATGACCAGATGATGGACAGGGGCAAAATTTACACTTTTGAAGTGTTTTTGCATCCGTACACAAAAATATATATTTTTTTAAAGGAGGTATTTCACATTACTTACTCACGCCTACAGCAAGCTCTGTCACTACTGACCCTTTACCTGACTACTCCACTTATATGTAGGCCAATATAACTGTCATTTCTTATTCCTAACGAAATCAGATATTTTAAAAGTTCAATATTAGATCAAAATGAACAAACTCTGATGTAAATGATAGCCTTTCAGGAATTTTGACACTTTCAAGGACTTTCAGTAACGAAAATTAGCATTGTTGAGGACTTTCTAGGGTTCTGAACATCCCAGGACTTGCCATGATTTCAGGGACTTGTGTGCCGCAGCCCTGGATACCTGGGCAGTCACTCGGGAGTATATGTCAATTTCATTATGCAGCAACCTAGGATGATTTCTGGGAAGAAAATCATTAACCCAGGGAATCTCTGTGTACATTCTTTTGCTTGTGAGGTAATTCTCCGGCATAATGTGAAGTGTGAAAAACAACTTCTGATGTGAGCTGAGAAATTCTACATCTCAGTTGTACGGAAAAGGATTTGGAGGCCCCAGAGGGGAGGAATTGAGGAATGTTTCGCATCACGAAAAAGCCCTATTTAACCTCCCAAAAAATTGGGATTGTAAAAATGCTTTCTGGTATTTTTGTATATTCAATTTTGTATGAATATTCCTTGATTACAACCACTGAGCTTATTCAATGTGGGACTTCTGGAGACGTTATGTGGCAGCAGGTAAACCCATTGATCTCGGAAATGTGCGCATGCTCAGAACTACGTAAACAATGGCAATTTACCATTTATGTCTGCTGCCACCTAGTGTTACAAAGTCTGCCATTAGACTGAAGGAAATGCAGGTTGCCTATAAAGGTATCTGTGTATTACAGCTGACCAAAAGCAGATGTGCAAATGATCACAACTTGATCTATAACCCCAGACAACAATTCTCAGTGGAATAAAAAACAGTCCCCCCATGCACTTTATAAGTTAGATTGTGGCAGCTACTCCTATACCGGACAGGTAGGAGTTTCTGAAGCGCTTCAGAATTTGGCTTGGGTTAAAATGGACCGAGGTCTCTGGGTCAAGGTATTGATCTTGTCATGGGAGGAGAGACAGCACAAGAGGTACATCCCTGAGGGGGCAAAGGAGCATGTGAACATGATGGATCGCCCATGAATGCATTACCCTCAAACATAACAGAATCGAACAGCGTGCACACAACATCACACAATCAAACACGCATCAGGTTGGCAATTTAAAAAAGCCAACAGGTTGCTGAAGTTGCTTATGCCTGTGCATGAAGTAACAAATCGAATAAGTTTTGTTTTTTAAAGAAGGATCTGATGACAACTGTACGTACCGCTCGATAATTCTGTCCAGTCTAGTTTTAATCACGATTGCGGCAGTGGAAAGACAATGACTGCTTTTCATTAAGTTCACAGCAATGCAACCCGAGTGCATGGGACAGGTAACTGTCACATTTCACTTAATAAGCACTGTTACTGAGTACTCCATCAACCTACAAGTATTGAAGTGTATTGCAGGGATTGGGATTTAACCATGGTTCATATGCTGATGCTCATATTTGTGTACATTTTCAAGAGCAACGCCCGACATAAGTGTTTTCATTTGGAAAACACTTTTATTGATCAAAAAATTCAATATTATTGTAGAAATTGAAGTGCCCACCTCAAATTTGTATGGATTGGGGGAAAAAAGAGGAAACTGTGTATAATAGGAAAGAAAGTAAATGCATTAAGGGTGTAGGCGTCAAACTCTCCTTCCTCATCATTGATTCTACCTATCTGAAAGCAGGGAAGCACTCTGAGATTAATTGACAGTGCAGTCAAGAAAAACATAGGAATCATCAATAATCTCTTCACAAAATATAACAACATTTCATCTGAAAACACTCACAACCACTCAACATTCACGACAAAACATACAGCCCTGGAAAAAACGAAAACAACAGTATGTGTGTAAAAACACAGTTAGTATGTCCCAGAGTATGGGCACATCAACCAAATCCATTGAGACGTTTTATGAAAATATACATCACAAAAGTAATTTTACAAGAGCTTAGCGCTGAAATGAATGCACATAATTGCTATGCGTTGATTCGGGACTCTTTAGCGCTGGTCACAAACAACCTTCCTGGGAACGCTGCCGCTTCGAAATCATATTCATTTGTTGTCATTTCAAACGGAAATCCTGTTCCTGGGCTGAAGATAATTGACTATGAAAATTTGCAAGTTAATTTCTTATACCTGTTTTGCAAATATCGTGGTTGTTTGGACCACTCAGTTGTTTGCAATATAAACATACGGTTGGCCAATCAGCTGTGGTCGGGAGACTTGGAGATTAAGGAGAGACGATCTAATTTATCTGACAACATCTGGGGGCCTCCTTATACCCTACACTGCATATTCACCCACTGGGAGCTTGCAGAGAACCTACTAAAAATGTAGATTGTGTATTCCTTCGAATTTCTGTTTTGCCTGGGTGGAACTTGTAAGCCTGTGCTTTTAGGATAACATGTGCAGACAGAAAGTCTAAGGAAGGAATAATGCATAGGCATGCATGTGGACTTAGCGAGCAACAGTAAGTAAAAGATAAGTCCACTGGATCTCGTCACATAAAGTGTAAAGGAACAGTTTGAACTTTTTCTATCACAGTAATCCAAATAACAAATGTCAACAGAGCAACACGGATATTCATAATATCTAAAAAGCAACCTTATTTGAAATCTCATTAACTGAAGGAGTATAAAATAATTAGGGACAAATTTAGTGTAATCTTACTGATGTTAAGGATTTACATTTATAAACCTTTTTAAAACTCTGTTTTTAAACCATCCAAAAGTTTAACTCCCTTATTTTTTAGGAAATTTACATGAAGTATATATGTGTGTAAAATTTACCCAGTCAATTTCCCTTGAGTTTTATTATTTGATACTAAAAAAAAAAGTTGCGTCCCCTTAAGGTGATCCCTCTGCTGCCACTTCCCAGGTTGTATCGTAAACTTAGGTGTGATCCCTGGCTACACGGCAGAAGGTTGAGTGGCTTCTGACTGGCACCCCCAAACAAAGATTTTGACAAAATAGGGAGACCCCCAATGTTAGGGCTAGATAGCTCAGTTGGTAGAGCGCCGGCACATTAATCTGGAGGTTGCATGTACAAATCCCGCTCTAGTAAGCTTACGCTCTAGTCCATTTATTCCTTGTTCAACCCCAAAAATCATTACAAATTTACCCAGTCAGTTTCACCTTGTGGTTTATTACACGGAATATATTTGAAACACATCATTGGATCCGATGGACTATCAAGACTTGACATGAAATGCTAAGTGTATTATCGTCTGTTCCCAATTCACCCCACAAAGGTCTCTTTACACTACAAAAACAATCCCGGCTTGACTTCATACATCATCCTGGGAACAACAGATCTAGATCACTTGTACCTAAAGGAAGTGAAATAGGATTTGGATAGACTGACACTCCATGACAGGAAAAACAAAAAATTGGCTTCTCCTTCGGGATTGCTTCTTAAGACAACCTAAGGGCGACACGGAATCGTCCACAGTTAGTCAATGTTGTGTGTTCTTCGGGCAAGAATTACAGGCCCAGATTGATAGCATATTAAAAAGCAACGTAGTCCATCACTCTGACATTAGTATACAGTGATCTAGTTAATAGATCTACTTCCAGTTTTAGAGGGGCTTTGTTTTAGTTTTGATTCAAAAAGCGAAATTTTATTCTTTAGATTGATGAGTTTGTTCTAAGATGGATGGCGAATCCATGGAGAAAAGGTTGGGATACAAACAGAAAATACATTTGAAAGGTTTTTACAATGTTTCTGATTAGAATGTACATACGTTGACTAAATTTAGCCACACGGTCATTGTTTTGGTTTTGTCACAAACAATGTTTCCATCAATATCAATGAACTCCCTTTGGGAGGCAATTTGCGTTTGTTGTACTTTACTCCCCAAAGTAAGCCCTTGGAATAATACCCATTTCCTCTTACCCCACCCCCAGCCCTATCCCCCACAGCTCAAAGTCGTTGAAATCCCACTGTACGGACAAAGTAAACGCCCGCTACGCAGTATGCTGCAAAGTATGAATAAATTGTCTCATACGTTGGAAACAGGAGACAAGAAGATTGACCAAGTTCTTAAGGAGAAGACAGGAGATTTACAGCGAGATCCAGAACTGCATATTAGGGAGCTTAGTCGGCATCAAGTTCTTATTCATTTTGCATTGTCTTCTTTCTTTACTCGAAAAAAGAGAGGAAAAACCGGTCGTATTTACAAAGTTCAGTGCATGTCATATCCAAGTTACTCAGAAAAAGGAATCCATTGACCTACCCCAGTAAGCTTGTGGCATGTGTTCGTTATCCTAGTGAGAGTTTCAAACAGATTCTTATGCCAAGGATTTTACATGAATTTCAACTTCTTCTCTGAAACCCTTTAATCCATTCCAGATTTTACAATCTTTAAAATGCAAGATTGCCTGGAAATGTATGGAAAGCCAATTAATCATTAAAATGATGAAATCTTCTGACACTGAGCCAAACTTCAGGCAGATGGAATAAATCTTAAGAAAGAAAAAAAAACAACAAAGAAAAAAACCCTACAGACAAAACTTACTCCCCCATCCACAAGAAATGTGATGATCTGACATTTTTAATAATCGTTAAAAATTCTGTTTCAGTTTGGGACTGCTTCTGTTTGCAGAAATCTTAGATTCAAGAGATCGTAAACAAGTGGTTGGTGTTAAAATTCATGTGCTCATAAATCAAACGGTGAAAATAACCAGCAGGTTATGAAGCAGGAAAAATGACCACGTAATTTAAACACAACTCCTACTCAGGGAGTATTTATTCCTCCTTCTGTCCCTCTTCAAGAGACTTTATATCCCTCACCCCAAGTTTACAAAACCTTTGACTTTTGATCAAACTGAATGGAATAAACAGAATTCCTGACCTACATATACCTACATTACTCAAGTACAACTGAGCTACTAGCTACAAGATGTTCCGTATATTTTGCAACTTTCCTTATACGACTTCTCTACTGAATGGTTAAATTTCTAGACTGAATTTGAAATCTTACAGGGACATGAATTTTTCAGTGTATACTCATGGAAGTGTTACCATCTCAAATTGACACTTGAAGAACTTGTAAGACTCAACATAAACAGTCTCAATAGCTTTATACATTCACTTCCGATAGTAAGGTTGAATGTTCCAAATAATGTTTGCATAATGTGTCAGTATCTATTTCCCTTTAATACTGAAAAAAAAAACAGTTAGTATCGAGCTCAATGTCCGCAAGGACTTTAAAAATGCTCAACATTTTTAAGGCAAGATCAGCAATTTTAGTTTTGCTGTGTTACCATTTATAGTTGTTGTTTTTTTCTCTTAACCTATATGGCACACTTTGCAATTTTGCTTACTAATATAATTTCGTTTATGAAAATTTATATGAGCTTACCCTGAATGCTTTTGGCTTGGCTCCTTTACCAAAACCCTTGCCCCGTTCCGAGTCAGGCGAGCTCAGTGGAGATGATCTAGGACTCCTTCCTTCTGTCGGGGAGTTCTCCCCCGAGCGAGTCACCCGTATTTTGGGGACATGTCCCGACCAAGCTGACGCAGGAGAAGATGCAGCCCGGGGTCTCATATCAGGCGACAGATCACCCAGCCCATCCATGGACACACCTAGGTGACTGCTGCGCGGGGTGACAAGGGCCAGAACCCGACGAAAGAGTGGACGGGGAGATGGTGAAGTCTGCCGATCAAACGTATCATTGTGCTCGGCCATTGTGTCCTTCGAAGATGACAGGCATCGACGTCGCCTCCTGGAGGAAGAGAACAGAAAGACAGGCCTTTGCTTGATGAAACTCATGGAGGAATCGAAGAAGTTCAGTCAATACACAGTACGGAAAAAAGATAAGGCCAGAGCGGAAGAGAGGAAACTCAATATAACCTTGCTACTCCCTGGATGTACAATGAGAGAAATAAGCACTGTACACCATGAGCACTGACTAGCACTGGAGTGATATTATCATAGGACTACACCCATGCGCCAGTCTGTGATGCATTCATCCATGTGGAAAGCTCATCAGTGTGGGGAGAGAGAGAGAGAGAGTCAAGTTGTGCTGAGGGGGAGTGTGACCCAAAACAACTCTGCAGTCTCCAGCTTATCGCACGTACCCCTGCTGTTATATATTCCACAATACTTTGATTTTGTAACCGCTGGCCATAATGAGGTAAAAACATTACAATATAGAATAAAAAAATTGTTGAATGACAATCAATGAGATTGTTGTTTACTTTGAGCTCAGTTGTTTGATAATCGAACCGTCTCAGTACAACATCACAAGATTTGTGATTGATAAAAAATAAACAGAGAACCAACCAAGCAAATCTTTGAACAAGAATGTGTAGCTTTTCATACAGATTGGTCCTTGGTAAATTTACACAAACATGCAAAAAAGAATGTATAGCTTTTTATACAGATTGATCCTTGGGTACTTGGTAAATTTACATAAACCTGTACAGGAACGCAAGTCCGGTACTACTAGTCCTAATAGAGAGATTGTGATTGAAGTATAAGGGAACTTTGGGCTTGGTTCTGACTTATTCTGAAGGATAAACTAATTAATTATGCTAAGAGGCTAATTCCAAAACATCTGCTCACAACTTTTTCTTTCAATATCATTCACTGCTAAATTCCACGAAGAGCTTTCGCAAGTAGCAAAATTTGTTTCGATATATAAGCAATCAAAACAACTTTGAAAATGGTAAATTGAACATGAGGCACTTCTTAATAAAAAATATACATATGACGTTGCCATTTTCACGACCTGACAAATGTGTCAAAAATCACGAAATTTTGTAATACACCTGTGGACAAATTCTTTACATAATCTTTGCTGCAAACATTCTCAGGGCATCACACAAAATGGTTTTGTAATTACACATTAATTAGCATGACCAATGAAACACTGGATTTGCCATTTTGCATTTTCAAAAAGGGGCGAAAGATCCATTGAAATACATAGCGCTGGCACGGTGCCAAACACGCATGGTATGGTTTGTTTGTTTTCACGAATCTGTTGACCTATATAAGTTTAGCGTTTTCAATATGCATTCGTTTGTATACAGCGCTCTCCGTGCACGTTTCTTTTTTTCTCATTTTCATGAAATGTGTTTAGGAATTGTAATAACTCATCAAATTAGTTGCAAAGATTGAAAGCAACATGTTGACAGTTCTGTCTGTCTGAAAAAGTCGGCTTTCTTTTGTGAGTCAAATCTAAAAGAAAAAAAATTAAGCAGTCACTGAAGCACCAGTTTGAAAAATAGTTTAACTTTTAAGTGGATTTTCTCCACACACAGAATTTTGGCTGTGGTGCAGATTCGCCACTCTGTGTATTGATGACGATGTATTTGCTATTACTTTTTTTGTACCAAAAAGCAACAAGTAATCGTTAAGAGCCCATTCAATATTCGAGAAAACAAAGCTATCGTGAAGCCGTAAACAGATGTTTGCTTACATATAAACATATGAAGTGGGCAGAGTGGATGTAAAACAATCAACAAAATGAGGATGAAAAGGATAGCTGGATTTTAAGCCTCCCTTATCCAGAGTCAGTTAATCGACAACAACAAAACAACCGCAATGTCATTGTCAACAACAACAACAACCGCAATGTCATTGTCAACAACAACAACAACCGCAATGTCATTGTCAACAACAACAACAGCAGTATAAACATCAGTTCAGCATTAGTGAGCCAGCACAAATGGGAGATCTAGTGACGAGACCTTTTTTTCGAGTCCCGTCTAAAACAGGTCATAAAAATAGACCCAAGATTTTTTCACCTGTTTTCCTCACAAGGGGGGAAGCTAAGCTCAATATAGACATCTGTAGGATTCATCAAAACAAGGCACTGAATACATGTATAAACCTTGTCACCAGGCAAAGCGGGCCAGTTCACTTTTAGCATAATAAAATGTTCTTTGATATTTGTATTTACTATTATACAACTCTTCTTTGTCACACTTGAACAGATGGCACTCTGATACTTTTCTCCCAGAAATTTTAATTAAATCGCTATGTTACTGAAGAGCTTGCTTTTTTTTTTAACAACTTGGTGGCTAAAGATGTAGTATTGTCGATTTGCTGTGCACAAACTAAATAGTTGGTATTTATGCTATCATTACCTGAAGCCTAGACACTTCACTGATGTTTATACTGCTGTTGTTGTTGTTGTTGTTGACAATGATGTTGCGGTTGTTTTGTTGTTTTCGATTATCTGACTCTGAATAAGGGAGGCTTAGGATGCGGCTATCGCTTCTGTCCTCATTTTGTTGGTTGTTTTACTTCCACTTCATAAGTTGTTCTAATTTCAACTTTGAATGTACATTTTTATCAGATGTTTACCGTTATGTTTTGAATAATCCCTTATTTAAAAAACAACCACAACAATGCATTTTAATTGATCAATATTAAGTTCTTGTTCTGATCCTTTGCTATTTGTAAAAGAAAAAATTACCGGCACAAATAAAAAAATACATAATCCATAAATGAATATTTCTGGCATCCCTGTAATCAAAAGAATGCTTTCCCAAAAGGAAACATACATGTATTACAAAAACGAAAATCACTGGTTCGTAAAGATGAAGACAAAAAAAGACCATCCCGCTTTGAGTTTTAAATGGCATTTACTTTGGCCTATTTCCTTAGCCTAGATAAATCATGCATATCCTCTTCAGACAAACTTGAATCTTAAGTATAGAAAGTACAGTGCTGTGAGAGTCCCATGCTGTAAGAACCTTCTCTACGTCAACCCTTCACTTCCACTGGTATAAAGAGTAAAACCAAAACCAATATGGCATATGTATTACACAAAAATGTTGTAACCCTAATATTATGCCCTTCTTGAATATCCAAACACGGCCCTTGGGAAATTTTAACCTGCCTACGACGACGACAAGAAAGTGAAATAAAAAAACGTTTTCACGGAGATATGAACCTAGGTCTTGTTCTTTCATTTTGTGAGTGAGTGTATGTGTGTGTGTGTGTGTGCGCGCAGAAATTACCCTTGGGCAGCTTATAGCCACAGTCTCCCTCGAGGAACATGGCAAACCCTGATGACAAAAATGCTACTGCTACAACGTCGATATTTTTAGTATTGCATCAAGATTATCAACAACTTAAAAACCACAGAAAAATTTTTCAAAAACAAATTCGTCAAAAGCAAACTCTGCTGTGCGTAATCCGCTTTTCCAAAGTAGGGTTGTTTTTTGTTAGCTATGCAGGCAGCGTCAGTTTGTTTACCTCAAAAAAAATATTTGTCACAGCAGATTTTCTATATTTTATCTAATACTGAAAAGAGACGGAGCATGCCAGAGGGGACATTCTGTTTTTACGTCATGATTTCTAAAGTTGCGAGGAATTTACATGAACATGTTATTCAGCTTTCCAATGTGAATTAATCAGATAAGGCCTTCGCTTGTCCACGATTTTCAAAACAGACCATCAACGTCAGAAATTCAGAGCTGTCATTTCCGATCTTTTAGCACCCTTCATTTGTTTTCTGATATAAATGGAAAATCAATGCAAAGTATCGCTTTTGCGCAGGAAACCAACCCCCACGAGATATGGATTGACGAGCAGTATTTGAATACTTGGATGCATGTCAACAGAGAAGTGGTATTTCTACATAACAATCATTTCAGATTTTCCACAGTAAAAACACAGGATTTATGTAAAAAATGATGACAAATTGTCATGCTTACTACATAAGGTTTAGTATTGTACAAAGGAGAACGGTCATGAAAATAGCGTTAGGGTACGTTATATCATTGTTTTGGGAAAAGGAATTTCATTGAAACAGTTGTGAACCAGACATCTTCATTGGGGAGGGGGGTGTAAAGGTGGGGTAAAGACATAATTTTGAGAATATTTAATGTATCAAAACATTAATTTGTGCATTCTTTCAATTTTATTCTTTGGAGGGCAAGAGGGGGGAAGGGTTCTGAAAGGGGGGGGGCTCTTGTTATCAATAAACACATCGTACAACCAACCTGTGATTATGCAATCTATTTCATGATGAAAACACTGTAGAAGGGCTGAAGTTTTGCCTGGGATTTTGTGCACGTTCATATTACACTTATTTCTATTGTGGCAATTAAAATAAGTCATGATGATTTGTGGCATCTCCACATGCTATGCTCTCGATTATTGACAGCAATTCAGAGGGAAATAGTTTTTTTTTAGGAGGATTGGCAGGTACTGGTATGAACTTTGTAATCAGTGAGCTTTCAAATTGACAACAGATAATCCTATATTTTGTCTCTAAACTTCTACAAAGGACTTATAACACATCTGGAGTTATCCCTAAAATTGAACACTGTTTACAAACTTGTTTAGGGACGTGAGGTTGGAAGGACACATCACATACAAGTAATCAGAAGAAACGCAGATAAAAGCCTTCAAAATTTGCAATTAATCTGATGTTTCATTGACTGTGTCCATGAAAATGACGTTCATAACAAGGTGCCATATTTGGCCATCGAGGAGACCATATACCTCAACACCTGATAACTCCACAGTCTGTTTGCGCTTCCTTTATCTCATGTGTTTATTGTCACAATTGTTGGAGACTGCTCAGCCCAGGAAATTAAAAATTGATAACAGCACTGTTTGTCTGTTTAAGTATTACAAGCAGTACGCGCTTTGCACTTCGGAATCATGCAACACTTTATTAGGCATGACCCCCAACAGGACTTCATGTCTGTCATAAGAAAGGACTCTACTATTTTGGAGGGCTAACACCGTTTCTCTCAACAACTTTACACCCCCTTTGTGAGCTCTCCAGAAGTTCCTTCTAAGATTAGTGGGTTTTAATTGGAAACTATTTTGGTTTTTGCTAACTGAACAAACTGTTCCAAGTCAATAAAGACAGCAGCTGCCATTTTACGCAAACGAAACAAAAACGTTAGTCTACAAAGTTTAAATATTCAACACATGATTTTCAACAGAAAAAAAATCACCTTTAATAGTATTTCCTTTAAAATAGAGCTGCAAGTACCCTCATTCAAAATTTGATTCAATGTAGTGTAGTTGTATGGAAACAATTAAAAAAAAACAGGAAGATCTTGTTCGTCAAGAGTGAGCGCATATGAAATTATAGTGTGACGGCACGGAGAAACAAACAGTTTATGCTAAGGTGCTGAGGTGCGTAGTGATGGAATTAAACTTCCCTTCCCAGACAGATATGTCCGCAGGGCAGCATTTCAGCATGTTCATCTGCCAAAGTCTTGCCTATAACATACACTCAAAAACAGCTAGATGTTTTTTACACCTGTAATGGGCTTTCAGAGATTGCCAACTGTGTTTTTCTCTATTTTTTTGTGTTTCAAGATTGCTTTTACAAGGAGAATTATAATTTATTTGGATGCTTGCAAAAACGGTGTTTTAAATTGCATAGATTGAGGGCTTTTCCTGAACACAAATTGATATTTTGTCCACAACCGATGGTTATTTAAAAAATCAAATTTCTCCAATTGATGGATGGGTGGAGTGAAACTATTAAACAGTGAACTCGGCGCTGAATGAGTTACGGAATATTTCTATCAAGTTGATTGCAATATTGTTTACATTTTTGAACAATACAAAAAGAAACAGCCAAGTTTTTACCTGTATCTGAAAAGTCCTTTGATTGTAAGAACTCTACTCTGGTATTCGGAATGCAGGTATGGTATAAACAGGTAAAATAACACCATCAATTGCAAAATGTAACTCAAGTCAACTTCTGGAATTCCTAAATTATACATAGGACTTGAATAAATACTCATATGATACAGGTACAGGGCATAGAGATAGAGACCAGACGCCTATGCACAACAAAGTGTTTGAAATTTACCCACGCTCCGATACCTACAAATACTGATCGGCCTATTTAGTTGCTTGTGGCATTTTCTTCACGCATACATATAAACTAGTGCGTTACAATCTTTAACGGCTACATGCCGACAGTATTAGTTTATGCCTTGGAGACCTGCTCACTGTAATGCTATGGTGTGATAAACGTCTGAGCTCCATAAAAACGGCTCAATGTGTTGTTCCATTTTAGCAATGAGCACACCCAAATATTACATAAAAACATGTTTTTTAACAAGCACTTTAGGATTATTTCTTTCATAAATAAAAATAAAAGCTTTTGACAACATTCAGTAAACAAATAAGAGTTTTTTAAATTTATCGGGCAGCAATGTGGATGGAGTATACACCTTGCAGCTAGTGTATCACAATGATGATAATTGTTCTTGCATGGTGTTTTTTTTTAAAACAAAAACACAGAAATTTTGAAGAAGTGCAAGGGGAAGCAGCTCGGTAAAGGGAGATAAAGATCCTGAATCCTACTGAGGATCAACATCTTCCCTGGCAACCATTTGATGCTTCATCCGTTGCCCCTACACAAATTCATTATAACCCCTTGATCCTGTGATCCTTCCTGAATTGACCATTGCTTGACTGCTTCACCTGGACCTGAGCAAATCAAGTCAACAAATCCATCGTTTTATACAACTAAAATTTATAAACTTACCTCGATTGAAGTATTACATAATGTTTGACTTACCGTCTTTGTGTTATGCAGCAATCAACAGAGAAGTTGCGCGGAGCCTATAGCAAGTTTACGCAGTGGTTAAAATGTCAGTTTATTATTGTTAGTGCATCTGCCATACCGACTATCTTCGATTCAAACCTCTCGTCTTTTAAAGAGCAACTTGAAGTGCAATTTACTGTCAGCAAGCAAATGGTTTGGGGGAATTCGGCAGATGTTTAACTTGAGCTATCTGAAACACTGAGGGTGAGCAGGGAGACGGTGACTGTCTATACTGTGATGTAACCCATGGCGACCCCTCGTCTGTGAGCCAACTAATGATGTATAAGTCCTTTGTACAGTAAACACATCACACACACAAGTCCAATGAATTAGCAGATGTGTCTGTATAGTGGGATCAAATGCTCCATCTACGGCTTCAATGTTGATGATCTCTCACACTGTATTATTTTCTCTATCAAGACTTAGGCAATGCTTGTCCATCATCGTCAAAGCATGGCTGGGTACAGTTGCTGTATGAAGGTAGGTCAACAACCCTGCATCACGTTGAAGGCCAGGATGAAGTTGGGGGAAAGAGAGAGAGAGAGGCAGCTACGGTGGTGCTGTACAGCTGCATGAGAAACTAACATCATTATCATCCTCAGTATCAGCTGTGCGTGCGGCACAGGGAACTTGACTGCTCAATCAAAATGGCCGAACACTAACAAGATTTTACAGCCTCTCTAATAATCAGGCTCTGCCACAAAGTCTTGTAGGATTTATCCCCTCCATCAGGCTTTAAAGGGACACTGACAATTCTCATGTGGACAGATCAAGTTTGTTTTCTTTCTTCCTGTATGTAAGTTTTTTACACAGAGGATACAGCGAACACTCCGGGCCAAAGGAGAATTGATTCAAACTGGATACCTGGGGCTATATGCACATTAGCCAGCTCAAGCAATAATGTTTCAGGATTCAGTTACACATTGCACATCACCAACCAGCATGTACACTCCAGTATAATCTTACAGTCAGCAGTCTTGATGTATTGCCTCATATTAGGGTCATAAACAAGAGAGGTTTACCACCAACCCCCCCCCCCCCCCCCCATTACATAACTACCTTTGAAGATTATGGAATATGCCAAAAACTAATTTTATGGCTAGGTGCAAATAAAATTATATAATGGTGTATTTGTGTGTGCCATAAATCACTGAAGTAACAACAATTAACGCAAGCTCAACAAATGAGCATATTCTTTTTCTACGTTGTGTTATAATTAGTTCATTAATACAGCTGTGAAACTGTTCAACATTGATTCTGTTTTTTTTAACAAGCAACAAATACAGTTTTCACTTATAGGAAGATTTCAGAACGCTGAGATTAAGTACAACAATTCATCTAGCAGTATCACTGCAAATAAAAGAAGATCAGTGGCAGATTCCATTTTGCAACAAGGGGGGGTAATGATGCGGATTGTGAATGAACAAAACAACCTACCTCTTTGGTTCCCATGGAAACAGGGAAGCACAGGAAAGGATAGCTTATCTCTGACCAAAAAAGTAGAAGGAGAAAAAAGAAGAAGGAACCAGAGACTTTGCGATCGAAGCATTGTAAGACTGACTGATTCCCAAGGTTAAATGTTATGCATCTGCATAATGTTTTTGACAGGGATTTCATTTCTCTACAAAATTCTATAAATTTTAACTGTACATGCACAAGAGTATTTTTCAGGCTCGATATTTGGTCTTTTGAAAAAAAAGTAGAAACAACTCATTGAGTACAAGGGCTGACCTACATGTACACATGGTGAACACTTTAGAAAACCTTTCAGGCTACTTAATCACAATATTTCTTATTTCAAAACAAAATCGGAAATCAGACTGAAGTAGGAAGAATATCATGCCTGATTTTTAGGGGAAAATAATATGGGAGTCAATTTTTTTGAAGGTTATATTATTTCAAGAAAAGGCATTCTAAGTTGTAAGAGAGTAACACGAGGGCAAACACCAACACAATTTTTGTATATCTATAAAAAAAAAAACCTTAAAAACCACCCCAACAACCTTGTGTACCATTAGTTCAATGATAAAAGCACAGGATGCTATAGCTTTAAAAATAATATCTCACCAAATTTATTACAAATGTGAATTGCTTACAACACATCTCAAAAATCAATGATTCCAAGGGAAAGGAGGGGGGGGGGGGAATAGAGGAGACTTCAACCTACATTGATTTTTTCCACCATGATCATTGAGCCGTCCATCAGTGTATTCTTCTTGCAAATAATAAGGACTGCCGTAGCTTTCTCCTGCGCTATACAATCTTTTTAAGTATCTGGGGTGTAATTGTGGAAAAAATCATTACAAATATTTCATTCTCCTGAGGTTGAAAAGGTTGAACACAAAATTGATTTCATTTTTACATTTGAATTACTACAGTTCATATTAATTCTTCAAAATCTAGCTCCTCGTATAAGGTCATGCTTACCAGTTATGTTTGTAAAAAATTAATTGACATAATGCCATCATGCTTTGAGTGTATATTTTTAGCACCGATTAGTGCCTGAGAGCAAATCAAATATATGAAATGAATTTATAACGACATTTCAAAAGCTTCTGCTAAATAAAACATACAATATTTTCCTATTGAAGAGTATTTTCTGAGAAACTCCTACATAATACAGACTTGTACAAAACAAGTCTTTTTGGGGTTTAATAATCCTTCCTATCTCAACTCGAATATTAACATTAGACGTTTCCAAATTATTACAAAACAGTACTTTGTTTTTAATAATGTTTATGTTATTGTGTCAGTCATCCGTCACAAATTGCACTTAGCGCTCTCCATTATTTTGATTACAATGTTATTGTTGTCGTATCCATTAAAACATGCTGTGAGCGTTACACCATTACCAATCACTCTGGATTATCGGTCATAATTGACAAGGAGGAAAGGAGTGGTGAAAAGAAAATGGCACCAGGTAAAGTAAATCAAGCACCAATCTTTCTGACGCATGGGAGGTGAACCATTTCATCCCTCGTCCCACATGCACTTAACGCATGAATATTAAATGTTGTGAACACAATAATTGATCCTAAGTCAACTTACATTGTACAATACAAGCTTCATTTAGTACACATAACCCTTTTTTTGCTGGCATAAAGGCTGTATAAAGAAGAAGTGTGGGAGTATCAAGCAGAAATGCTATAATTAAAGTTGGTTAAATATGCGGATGTAGGTCATGATCGAAGTCACGGTGCATTCATTAATAACCAAATCACTTGGGAACAAAGCAGACTGTGGAAACCATGTAGATACAACGGTAAGGCCTGTAAAAAAATATCAGTTGCACAACCTCCCAGTCAAAAGAGTGTCAATTATTGGTGTGAAGTTATTTTGCAATTCAAATGTTTCGTAGGTAATCAAAGTTTTTTTGCTGCTGATTAACTTGGCATCAAATTAAGTTAGAAAAAACAATGTCACTGTGATACATCAAGAAGGGTTTGAAGTACAGAACTTTACATGAGCAAGTCAATAAAAAATGTCATGCATGTTGGTAAACAAGAAAAAGGTTGAGCGATCTTTGAATAAAATAGAAGCTGTCTGCTTCCTGGCTCTCACTTCCCCCATTGAAATATAACACAAAATACTTTCTACATGATATAAACCATTACAAGGGAAAATGACATGTTGTGAGAATGCCATGTTGAGATTTCTCATTACGTGGGCGTTCGCCCGACTGGAATTCCCAGGGTCTGGCTGCAGTCGGCTTGAGCTAAGATTACAGATACATGTTTATTATGAATATAAAACCATCGATCCACTGAATATTTTTTCTTGTTAAAAATTTGAATTTTTCATGGCATCTTAAATTTATGATTCGACCCACAGATGGATGCATGAACCCGGACTTGTTTTCTCCAAGAGTGACCTTTTGAGTTCAATAGAATTTCTTTTCAAAAGGATTTGCCTTTTGATTCGATTTGTCTTTAAGACCAGCCTCATTGTGATCCATAGAGCCTGTCCTCGCTCCATTTATAAGAGGAGAATAGAGATTGATAAATGACAACTGACCCGGTCAATTTCATGATATTGCTTAAAGGGAAGGTCTAGCTCGTGTAATTAACTGCAGATAATCAAATTGACAAATTATCCTCTTGCAGTGATGTAGATAATTTCATTTCTCAGCAATAAGCATTCTGACAAATGGTTGTCAGTTGAAGAGCTGTCATCTGAGAAGAAAAAGAATTTGTCACTATTGATTTAAACATTGCATCATCAACAAACAAAGAAATATCACGATTCAAATAAGATCCTCAGTACAAACCGGAACATCAGTGATTTACAAGGATAAAATAAACTCACTGTACTTCAACAAACAAAACTCCGCGAGTACTCTGAATCCGTAAAGAAAATAAACAGAGATAGAACAAGTGCAGAGCGACATTTGTATCAATATTTGCAGAAGAAGTTGGATGCTACCGAATGCTTGGGCATAAATCCTAGGGGAGGATGAGACCATTTCTTCCCTTTATCAGGGGGTGGATGAACTACATGAACAAATCCTTCTTCTTGTTACTCTACTTTTACTATATTGGCACAAGACCAAGGGGGAAGGGGGTGGGGTAACTGCCCCTCCAAATTTGGGCATAACAGTGGGGAAAATTTGGGCACCGCAAGAAGAAAACAATTGGACAGAGAATGCAAACAAAAACTTTTTACCCGGTATTAAAAATTGGTGCTTATGTTTTTATCCATGTACAATTTGGGACAATCAACCCCTCTGCCCCCCCCCCTACCCAAGGAATCCCCATGCCCATGATTTTGAAAACTCATCTGGCCTCTGAATCAAACTCACAAATCAACAGAAGATGAACAACATTCTCCTAATATCGTCCAGAAATGACCGCATAACATAACATGGTGCTCTACTACAATAGAACGGTGCAGATCAACCAACACAGGAAACAAAATTGTTGGAACAAATCTTATATTTTACTCTCTAGGGGAAAAGATCCGATGCATTTTGACAAAATACATAGACTAATTTCAAGGAGTTGTTGAATTCACACTTCCAAGAATAAATGTACACTCACAAGTAGACTGCGTACATGGGCAGATTCAAACACTGACACAACTTTACAATAAATACTATGCATCACTCTCTGATAACGATTCTTCGACAGAAATGAGCAAAAACATTAAGTTGACCAGTCTCAAAGGAAGTGAGAAAGTTCCTTACATAACCAACAGTGTGAATACAGGAAACTAGATTTCCCATGGGAACCTGTGGAACAGCTTTTACAATTAGGTTCATTATTAAAGCACAGCTGCTTGCGCTTCCTAAAAAATATGGCTTGACAATTTTGTGCCATTTATCTTTAGATTTTCCTGCTAGGTAGTTCGTAAACTGGAACAAACATTAGAACAGACACTTTCATAAAATATTGGTAGTGCCATATTCCGACTTTGATGAATCAAGAAATACGCAGATGTGTCACGCAATTTGCATCGGTTCACTTCAAGACGAGCAAATCGATTTGTTACAGTAATTTCTACAATTTATAAAAGCAATTTATAAAAGTTGTTGTGATCTCCACCAAACAGAATAATCAGTTCCATATGAAAATAAAAAATACAGCTTTCGGTAGATAAACTGTAACAAGCTAAAAAATTGCACAGTGTTCAACATGTGTAAATAAACAGCCTGTGAAAATGGGTTCATCTTGTGAATGTAGCTTTGAACAAACTTCTACTTCGGAATATTCAAGAATGACAAGTCACAACATTATCTTTATAAGCACACCCATGGCAAATTACCAATACTGAGTTTCTTCACCAGATCAATATGTAGCTTGATTATTTAGTAGTAGTTGTTTTTCAGTATAACTTTGAGGCTAGTCACCTTTCATTTCTGTTGTTTCGAGAGGGAGTCATTAATTCATTCAACATACCATATCACATTCAACATACTGTATCACGTATCATCAACATAATCTTGTTTTTCCCAATCTGTAACTCAACGCTTCCCTGCTTATAATATTCAAAATAAATCCATATCACTGTTACGAAGATAAGCTTTCACAAAGGTCAGTCGAGCCTTTAGTGAATTGAAATAATCAAAAAAATCTTAGTATTCGAACCAAGTGAAATCTCACGATATTTTACAACTCTGAGAACCTACAATAGATAAAAGCTGGGACGAGAGGACAATGCCAAAATTTAAAAATTTTAAATTACATTTTTTTTTATCACCCCACACCCACAAATATTCTTGTGCTTTTATCTCTTTGCAACAAGAGCTTTATGCATAGCTAAACAAGTATTAGACACAGTTTCAACTTGCAATTGACCAACTCCCAAGTTGATTTTGTAAACAAATATTTCAACCAGTTTGTTTTTATAAATGGGTTTATATGGGTATCCAAATGAAGTTTCATTGATAAAACAAATTATTAAAGGCAAGAAAAAAATGTTACTTTCTGACTGAAAAAAATCCTGCATGGATAACAGGAACTGGTTCAAAGTGTGTAAGTTTTAACAGTCCCGAGATTTCAACTGTAAAAACAGTGTGCTAAGCTGAATCACCAAGTTGAATTAGGACTCTAAATACATATCACTATAAAAATAGAGTACATTCGCATGGAGAACATACTTCGCCAGTAAGTGGAAGAAAATATCAGTACACAAACAAGTAAAGGATGATTTTACATTTCCTTTTTTGAAGACCAGGCTATTTCTAAGGCAACACTTGGTCCCTGGCGTATGAACAAACTATTACACCATGATCTGATTGTTGTGACTGCCACATCAAGTGAATGATGTAGACAACAACACCAAAAATTGGATGTGACATGTTTCACTCATGGCATAAAAGCCCAAGCACTTTGGGGAAATTTAAAATCTTTGAGATTGGGCGAGGTGGCCAGTATTTTTTCCAGGGTGGTCCTTTGGCGCTGAGCACAATTCTCACTGAACTATAAATGAAATGAGCAGCTGCCTGACAAAGACTGCTCATTTAGGTGTCAACATTATTATGTGCAGCATGGTGAACCTCGTCTCCAAAGGGTAAATTGGTAGGCCTTTTTTTATACATTTTTTTATAGCATTTTCTATGATGATAAAAATAAAGTTGTTCGGTGTTTTTCTTACAGAAGTCCGAGGGAAAAATTACTTCACCGGTTTAATAACAAAAACTAAATTCCTCGGATATAAAAGCCCTGGAGTGAGATATGTAATCAATTCTCTGCTCAGATACTTTTGATGAGACAGGAAAACATAAAACTAATATTGCTGTTCAGCGTTTGATTAGAAAATGGAAACCTGATGAGACAATCAATGATTTCCATGGCAACTAACCATATTTGTATCTACAAGAAAAGCAAGACTAGTATTGTGTCCAGAATCAATACGTGTGCGGAAGAACGCTCTCAACTATCAAAATAAACTTCACCTCGACGGGGGAAATTGACATAACGGGTTAGCAAATAGGCCTCCTCAAAATCAGTCTGGAAACCGGACTCGTGTGTTAGAAGAAAAGAAAACATGGATGCCTATCTCGCCTTGAAGTTAGCTTTGTTTGGCCCACAGAGAAAAATATGGATGGCATGGTGTGGTTGATTACATTGGATGGGTAATTCACAAAATAGCCTTTTGTGAATTACCCCCTTCATGAGGAGAATAGGGCGATTGTTGTGGCGCAGCAGCTACATCACATTGGAGAAGCTGTTCAAATTCACAACAATGTCCTGTTATGTTCGGCTGGAAATATCAAAGTAACATCTGCTTTGAGGATCAAATCTTGGCAACTTTTAGTTTTTAATTTCTTTAATTTTCCAAATCCCTCGCTCCAAGGTGCAATAGCTTCAAACTGTCTATGGGGGGGCATGCACGGTCTCACCAACTAGTCTACCAAATGTCTGGCAAATTACCACTTGCCAGAAATCTGATGTGGATTTGTCATAATTTCTCTAGCAGAAGTACAAATGGATCTTTGTGCAGTTCTGTAAGTAGTGGGAGACATGGGTCAGTGAAGGTAGGGCAGGCTTCCACTGAGTGTTGAAAACCACCTGTAGGACCCCCTGGTATGAAAACTACAATTTCAGACCATTCCAAAGAATAATGACTATTGCAGAAACAGAGTTTTATATCAACCCACTCAAAAATGGTGGAAATCAACATTCACATTTTGTGACATGATGAAAGCCTGTATAGTGAACCTGAAATAAAAATGTAAAAAATACGGCATCGTTTCCCCGAAGGATTGGCTGGGGAAAAAATATCTGGTGTCAGGAAAGCAGCCTTACGAATCATTAAAACCTTCAAACAAAGAGTGCAGTGAATAAGACGGGGTGGCTTTGCATAGTGAAAAGTGACACTGTGGATGAGCTTGCTTCTAGCCATGCCGTCTTGAATTATACACGGGTCTTCTGATCTGAGGAATAACCTTTGATTTAAATTGACGTTTCAGAAGGGGTTGACCAAGAGATATGTACAAACCCTCTGGAAATATGACAAATCTACTACAATTTATTGTTGGTGTGGTATAACGCTTTACCAGAAAGGCGTTGTTTTGACTCTGTTTGAACGAAGGCTTCGCATCGCTGACAATATTGACACTTAACTTGGCTCATTATGAAACAATATTTCGATTAATTGATTCATTCTAGAATAAGTTCATGGCAAATCTACATGTATAGCAACATTTCTGCTTTGTTACAAACATTTCAATCTTAAAAATAATCTACTAGACACTTTCTCAAACATTAATCTGAATTGTTTTTCAGTGTATGCAGACACAAATTTCCCATCTATCATATGTAGAATCACATGACCACCTTAAATGTCATACTTATGTTATTATTTCTAACTATTAAGTGTGGAAACAACAACAATTACAAATTTATAAGGCGCCATTCCATCAAGATCATAGCACACATGATAGAAATTAAAATGGATAGAGGCAAGTTTTCAGAGCTTTACGAAATAAAGATAAATATCAAGTAAAAAACCACAAGTGAAACTAAATGGGGGCTTTACAAAACTTTTGGGTGGATAAACAAATTTACTCGAAAAGGGATTTGAACCTGTGACCTTTGGATGAACGTGCTGCTGCTCTACCAACTGAGCTATCTGTGCCCCAATTTTGGCAGTGTCCCTATTATGTCAATATCTTTGTTCGGTGGTGCCAGTCAGAAGTCATTCAATCTGTAACTGCTGTAACTTTGGTGTGATCCCTGGCTATTCTGCAGTTACAGGTTGAATCACTTTTGAACAGCACCCCCCCCCCCCAAACAAACATTTTGACAAAATAGGGAGACCGCCAACATAGGGCTAGATAGCTCAGTTGGTAGAGTGCCAGCATGTTCATCCAGAGGTCGCAGGTTCAAGTCCCGCTCTGGTAAACTTTTTCTTTGTTCAACCCAAACAGATTTCCCTAATGACAGGAGGACGATTGTTCCAAATCATTGGTCCAGCTACACTGAAAGCTTTTCAACCCAGAATTGTTTTTTAACTGGGAACATTCAAGTGAAAGACCACCTCTTCTAGACAAAAATGTAAAAACAATTATTAAAATTGAATGTTCATTAGGTACTGATGCATTTACATTCATTACTAATTGAGACCCCTCCCCCCAGGAATTTGTAGTTGTGTGTGATTCAAAGTTTGAAATATCCTTGTAACAGTTCATTTCAAAAAATAGAAAAGTGCAAATCAATCAGCAAATACTATAATACAGCATATACATGTACTGAACCTTTGAGAGAAGTTGTACATTAAACTGTGCTTTGAGTGCCAAGGGAAGAAATAATTTGGAAATATTTTCCAAAAGGAAAAAAGAAAGAAAGAAAAAAACTCAGATTGAATTGAATTGATAAATTCATGGAGCTGTATCACAAAATAGTAATCAAATAGCTATGTAAAATGGCTGTCGCAAAAGCAATGCACACTAGACTTACAGAAACTTGTCTTATCTTACACATTGTGTGAATAAAAACATATACATTTTAAAGTCAGAATCACATTTCAATTATCACGTAGAGATCTGGATACTTCATAGAATTACAGTACATTAAATTGACACATATCAAAGAAGACTGGAGGATTTGCTCAACTTACCTAGCCCAGGTAAATCTGATTATCTCGTCTTTCCGGCGTCGTTGGAGATGGTGTCAGTATCGTCAACGGCAGTTGATGAGCAGTCAGGAGGAACGTTAACCCTGTCTTGAAGGCAGCTTACTGAAGAGGGTATGAGGCTGCCTCTTAGAGTCAACAAAGCCCAAGACTTGCTGAGACGAGGTGCACTGGGAATCAGCTCTTTCCTCGACTGCGATAGGTTCCAAGAAATACAGCATTCAACCCTCCTGCCTCTTCTCTCATTCCTTGTCTCTCTTGATCTCTCTCTCTCTCTCTCTCTCTCTCTCTGCTTGTTGTTTTGGTCAACCTGGGAAAGTGCAGTGTTTCTCACTGTTTTGCTTTGAAAACCTATCCACTTAATATAACTCCAGACCGTCCACTTCAGAACGGTCTCAAGACATTTGGGGGTTTGGTTTGGAGATTTGAACAGTGAGCACACTGTGTCAAAAACAACATGGACATCTGTAACACCACACACATGTAAATGCAATTCTCTCGGACTGCCTGCAGGCTTTTCAGTAGAATAACCTGCAAATTCCAGGGATTTTAGAAAAGTTGCGTTTCGTCCACTTTTATACCGCCCCCTTGACGGAAACAGATTAGCATCACATTTACTCTAATTCACTACTCGTTCAGGTACGAGTTAAGTGGAGGGGTTGGCCTGTTTATTTGAAGTGTCTTGCCTTGATGTATGTAACAGGTCAGGCTTGGAACAAGGGAGTCAATTATTAAATTAGAAAACGTCATTACTGTGGAAGAAAGGAGGTCGAGTGAAACTCACTCACAATACAACACCCGGCTTCTCCCATGAGAATTCTACACAGTCACTCTTTTTCCTCCAAGTGTGATATATATTCTTTTATTAGATTAGAAATTTATATCATTATAGAGGTCACCTTACCACTTATTTAATAGAAATATTTTAAAATAAGATATCATACAGTAACAGTGCTGAAAAAATATATCTATTAGTTATATATATGACAATGATTAAAGACTTGTTATGCTTAAAATACTTTTTTACCAAAAAATGAATTCACTGAAATTTATGAGGCTGGTAAGTACAATGTAGGACACAAAACATGTGAGCTTTTGATATTACATGCCCAGAGCTGCCAACATTTGCATCTTGCAATCAGGAAGATTTTGTACAACAATCAGGGAGATATTTAGAACTACATTCAACATAACAGGGAAAAAGTTTTCATAATCAGGGAGATTTCCAATTTTGTTCATAAAAACATGGAAAGATCGGTTAATTTTCAGGGAGCCTTCTGCAGAATCAGGGAGAGTTGGCAGCTCTGCATGCCTCGAATCTCTAGCGCATTCATAGTTTTATATTGATAGATGTGTAATAAACTAAATAAGGTAAATAACTGCTCTTTGATTGGTTGATTTTCATTTTAGATCGGAAGAGTTCAACCAATCCAAATGCACTTTTCTTGAGGTAAAAATTGCAGGAAAAAGAATAATATTTTGTTTTGCGCTGTGTACTCGATGCTTTCCGAGTACAGTGGGAAAACAATCCACAGGCTGCCCAGGTGCACTAATGTTTGCTTTTTCCCTTACACTGCAGTATAAGGTTTAAAACAAAACTGGGTCAGTTCCCTTTGTAGTTTATTACTTAATTTCCTCTTTTTTTTAACACAATTTCATCAGTTGAAATAGGCTGGTTTCTCCACAGTCTAATCTTATTTGTGATTCAAAGAAATTAGTAATCATAGAATTTTGCAAATCTCATTGATGCTTCAAAGTCTTGTCTTCAATTTCAACACTTGGGGCTGTTTGAGTGAGCAACTGAAACTACTTTTGAGCGCGGAGGAAGGAATTGAGCTGAAACGTCAGGCCCTTAAAGGTAGAGTCGTAGATTGGTAAAAACTCTAAAAATAAATGACCATAAAAACTTACTTGGTGAGAACATGGAGGAAGAACCTCCATGGTGAGAAGCATTGCAGCTGTTCATAGTATCAATTATTTTGAGAAAGGTTTGGATAATATTTCACCCCAAACCTTTGGATCTGAGAAACGATTCATGTATGAATCCTTTCTCAGATTTCTGAGGGTTGGTGTCCGCCTGCGAATGCTGCGGCCAGAGATGCGGTTGGTACCCGCTGTCACCTGGCTAAATTTGGATGGATAAACTATTTTGAGAAAGGATTCCCTTCGAAGTTATATGGTTTTGATAATTTTTCAACCAATCCATTGGGATCTGAGAAACGATTTATGCATGAATCGTTTCTCAGATTTCTGAGGGTTGGTGTCCATTTGCGAATGCTGCGGCCGGAGATGCGGTTGGTACCCGCTGTCACCTGGCTAAACGTGGATAGATTGGACATTCTTGTGAAAATACCTTGACAGTTTTTTGCTGTTTTTCCAGTAAGTAGACACTGTATTCAACTGAAACTTTCACATGTGTCTTTTATTGTATCTTTCTGTATAATTTTGCCTACAAATCAGCATTACATTGACATAAACCAATCAATGACCCTATCTTTAACTACTGTGTTGCACTTTGTGTAATCCATGTAAGTTGTAAAATATATATGCATGTAATATGATGTAGAGTGAATACCAAGGGCTGTTGAACCCATTACTCTTCCATCTGATATCGGAATAAGACCCAAGGATTGGAGCAGTGCCCAGAGCATGCTAACTAATTCAAGTAGTCTTCTTGGTTGTGTTGTACCAGAGGACCCAAGGGAGGGTAGCGGTTGCCATGGAATGCTTTGCCTAGTACAGAAATCCATTATGGATGACTTTCAATTCAATCTTCACATTAGAGGTGGGCGGGGAAAAAAACATTCCCGGAGAAACTTTGGAACAATAAACAGAACCTTAAAGGAGCTATTCCACTTACAGCTTGCTTTCTACAGGTTTGTTACTTCCAGTTTTCTTTTCAAAATGAAACAACTCACTTTGAAAGCACTCATCAGCCTGACCTCTTGGTTGGATTAAATTCATCTTATTGTGTTACTTTAAGGAACCCTTGTTTTCTGAAAGCCCATCTACAATGCATCTTGCTTCAGGCTAATAATGAGATAAGCACGATTCAAGTTACTTCACTATTCCATTTCCAAGCAAACAGTAAAAATGTATGCCAATTTGGTTGTGCCCCCACACGTTTTGTTTGAAAACTAATAGTTTTAGGTATTTTCTGTGTGCCATCACGGTGTCTGCTTAGTCATTCGCGACTTCAAAGAAGACCAAATTTCACTATAATAGAAACATCTATTCAGAGAATTACTTGCTTCAGAGGACTAGAATCTCTTAGGGATGATATTTGACGTATGCAAAAATTCCTGAGAATGGCTTGCAGGCTTGGGTTCCCCCTTATTCTAGACCCAAAATGTCTCACATGTTACAATTCAGCAGGTTTACAGACTCTGTGCATTACCAGAAAGACAACAGGTTCGGACACAGTGTGGACTATTTTGTCCTCCCTTTGGTGATTGCTTTACTTCGATCATCAAAACTGGAAGGCTCAAGGAGAGTTTGAGAAATTCCTGAAATCAGGAGAAATCACACGACTGATCTTTAAGTGCCACGATGGTACCGCATGAAATCCAATCTGTGTGTTTACCTGGACGGAGTTGAAATCCCAGGTAACACAGTTAAAGAACAACTATTACCTACTCCATCACAATGAATGATTGCAGTCACAAGAATGGGGATTTGTTTTCCATTACACCGCGGATAGAATTATGGTTTTCTGGGACAGACAAATTAGCTCATAAATTTCACACACCCTCTTATACATATACATTAACACCCATGTTGAACCGATACTAAAAAAACAATATAACTAACTTGAGTGGTTCAGATATTTTAAAGGAACATTACAGAATTGGTTTTTGCTAACAAAACAGTTGCTGGCAGTGTGAGCACTTTATGTAATCCACCATATACATAAACTGACAAACCTGTAGAAGTTTGAGATCTATCGGCCGTCTGGGTCACGAGAAAATAGTGAAAAGATTCAACAAATGAATAAAACGCTCACTGAGCGATAAACTCCAATCGGAAAATTAGTTTATTCATTTCTCATCAAATATGGCATTTCAGACAGAAATATTTCAAGGGATGTTTTCTACTATCACCATCATTAGACTGTGTAAGTTTTATGTAAATCTGTGATCAAAAAGTATATTTTACAAGTTTTTTTCTTACCAATTCTGTAATGTGCCTTTAAGTAAAAAAAAAAATTGGTTCTTCACAGGGCCAAGATTTCTTGCAATAATTTGGGGGCTTTGAAAAGAACCAGTTATTTAGTTATTGTCATTATTTTGACTGAAGCTCACTGTGGTCACCGTGCTCATTAATGCTTGAACAAGTCCATTCACTCCTACGTTTGAAGACAAATCACGCATAATTAAATTCTCTATAAATTCGGGGAAGATGGAGAGTCCATTTTGGGGGAAAAATATCACTCCATATTTTAAATCAAAGGTTTCTGTTTTTCTACTGAATAACCAGTGCTGAAATTTAAGCCAATATTTACAGGGAATTTCAAGTAAAAATAACCCACTAACCACACAAACTGATACATCTATAAGTTAACACAAGAATACATCTGAAAATCAATAATGCAGTCTCCTACAATAAATATCCCTGCTGTCAAACAGGAGACAAGCTGTCTGGCTCTTGACATTTCATCAGGTGGCAAAAAAGAAAAGCAGAGCGATGAAGCGCATCAAGTCTCATCAGAAGCAGTTGCCGAGACACGGTGAAATGAACCAATAGATGAGAATGCATATTCAAACGATATAACAAACTAATTATCAGTAAAGCTTTAAAGGTATCATGCAGGATTGGTAAGGATACAGAAAACCATCATTGTATAATTTTAGTCTGAAAGCTTACTGATTATGAATACTAGAACCATTTTTTCTCTGTGAAATATTTCCCTCTGAAATGAAGTCATATTCCAGAGAACTGTAGGTGAAAACCTTTTTAAAAAATGCAACAGCTGATTTCCGTCATTACAAACAAAAATAAGGACAATGTGTTTACATGCTGAAAGTTGTGCATGTTTTTCACTATTTTCTCCTGACTCCCACAATGGATTAAGACAAAACTTAACTTTGTTATTTGCACACAGTGTTCATATTTCGTATGATCAACTATGGTTGATCACACAAAACACGAACACTGTCTGTGACTATTTTGTCAGCTCTACCAATCCTGTATAATACCTTTGAAGGTATCTGTTTCGATTATTTTAATGTACTACTACGTTTCAGCTTTTTTCATTGTGAGAACAAAACTATTTAACGTGTTGATTTTGTGTTGATTCGGCTTTCCATTTGATGATCTGATAACATGACAGATATAATGCCTTCTGTTTGTTGGTTTCTTATTATGATTAAGAATGGCAGTATTGTTGATAAAGCAATTTCTAATCACATATGGGAATTGCCTTGTTCCATCATTTAACCCTCTAGTATAATTTTTTGAGATTTCAAATCTAGAGAGACTGCTCTGTTCAGACAGCAGATGAACACAGGCATCTATTTGATATACACCCACCTCAACTGTGTCCATCATTTGTTCAAATTGCAATTCCTATTATTTAGAATTTACTTCCGTTTTTGGACCTCCACTTACGAGCTTTCTCAAATCCGTTGACAGCGTTGCGGTAGTCCGAGACGCCTGTTAGGATCTCCTCTTGAGTATTCATGACAAATGGACCTGTGGATCACCGAAAAACCCCAAAACAACAAATAAACAATTCTTCATGATGTTCCTATAGTATTAACGATGTATTATTCTACTATAGTGTCTCACTCCACAGCCTAATATTTCATGGAAGCAACGGACCAATTGCATCCAAGCCCCTAGTCATTATTGCCTTGGTGCCCTCCAAAATGATCATGCAGAAATTACCTTTCCCCCACAGAGGTGCCTTTTAGTAAGTTAAAACTGCCCTGCCCTGCCATTACAACAACAAAATATCAGGCCTGCATTTCAGATCTGAAACTAGCAGGGGCAATCTTCTTAGCCTTTTTGAGCAAATGGTGGACACCACAGGAGTGCAGATTTACCCAAACCCAACAGTGCCATCATAACAAATTGCTCTAGTACTCTCTCTGAACAAACACTTAGTCAATACTTTGCGGTGAAACAATTTTGTGCATTCGACATTGGTATATTTAATGTGACACTGAAAATTGGATGGTCATCAAGTAATGTAATTAAATAGTGGTATGTGTTTTGTTGTTTTATGATTTGGATTATTTTCGTTAAGGTGTTACGAGTGAAAATAAAATTGCAGATATCAATCAATATGTATTATAAGCGACCTTGCCCGTACACCGTTGTTTATGCTGATAACAATGCTGGGATCTTCAAGTCAAATTAATTTTTCAATTACAGCATAGTACTTTCTGAGTTAAGGGTTTGGTTCAAGGTTCTAAAAACTGCAGACGTGGGGATTACATGGATAGAAGCAGTACATATCACATAACATCAATGTTATGTCAATCAGTTTGTTATTGAAAAAAATATATAATAAATAAATGATTCCAGCTGTTGTAAAGTACCTCCCAACCAAACAACCTAGTACAGTAGTATCGAATAGCATTAGTTTTAGACTCCCACAGCATAAATTCTAAATTGTTACGAGAAAGTCTTATGCTTTAAACATGAAACAATGGACTACTATTAACATTACATATATATTTTGTGGCGTTTCGTGGCCGAGCGGTTAAGAGCACCGGACTCAAAGCAGAGTGTGGGTTCGAATCCCAGTCTTGAAACTTATAACTTCTTTCTCCTTCAGATAGGACATTAAGCCCTAGGTCCTGTGTACTCAAATTGGTAGTGCACGAATAAAAACCCAGAATACTTATTGTGGAAGAGTAGGGGTTAACCCCGGTGTTTCTGGTTCACTTAGCAAGCACCCTTGTTTTACAGGTTCCACAGGCTTGCGAGCTACAGTGATTAAGTTCACTTATGAGGCATCCTTGGTTTCATTACCAGAAATATATAATTATAATAATAACAATAATAACAATAATAACAATAACAGAATCATATCAACTTTTGGCTCTCATTTGATAATCAGCAATGCAGCCAAGATTCACTATGACTAAAGACCTTTTTAGTGAACCAAATACCAATTCGAAGTTAGGCTCCAATTTCAAAGGCATCACAAACATATTGCGGCATAATGAAAACCACTGTGATGAACATTTGACTACATTGAACATGATCTTAACATGTTGACTGCCGCCTACGAGTATATTCGTAGTAACAGGTGTAACGGATTCTGCCACTACGAGTATACTCGTAGAGAATGAAAGGCTTTTGTATAGTGAATTGAATACACTGGCATCACTGAGAACGCAACGTATACGCTTCTGGCAGTGGTGAGCACACATCGTTAAAATTTGTATGCTACAACATGTTGACAAAAAAAAAGGTACTTATTTGGTATGCACGCATGCGCACCAGACTGGGATGCTTGGCAAATTGGGAACGCCCCTTCAAATTTATGACCGGCAGTCAACGTGTTAAGCTCAAAATTAGATGTATTTGTATTCAGCTTTATTTCAACAGAATGACACAGGCATTTTGTCTCCCCATGAGGCTCGTTATAGCAAGCTACCCAGCCTGGTGCAGATATCATTTCCATGAAAAATTTCCATAATGTCATCCATCCACGCCAAAGACAAGACATTTGTGTCTTTGTAAATTGATGGGATTGTTAACACTAATCACAAATCTATCCTTCATATAAAGGTCAAGTTCTGATTGGGGGAAAAATCTAATTGAATTTGAGGATGTTATTGATGTGTTACTTACCATGCTTGGCAACGGGCTCTCCGATTGGTTTGCCAGATATAAGCACAAAGTGACAAACCTCTGTCTCCTAATAGGATGCAAAGAAATTGAAAAACATTTGAAGTCCTCGTAGTGGATACAATCAAAGGGGTGTGTGGGGGTGTCTACCTGTTGTGAGTTAAAGACACTGGGGTCGATTTCACAAAACTCTTCCTAACTTAGGACTAGTCCTAGGCAATGCTAAGAGATAGGACTAGTCCTAAGTACTGGTCATAACTTAGGACTAGTCCTATCTCTTAGCATTGCCTAGGACTAGTCCTAAGTTAGGAAGAGTTTTGTGAAATCGACCCCTGGACACCTTTAGTAATTGTCAAAGACCAGCCTTCTCACTTGGTGTATCTCAACATATGCACAAAATAACAAACCTGTGAAAATTTGAACTCAATTGGTCGTTGAAGTTGCGCGATAACAATGGAAGAAAAAAACACCCTTGTCACACGAAGTTGTGTGCTTTCAGATGCTTGATTTCGAGACCTCACGCGTGAGGTCTCACAATCAAACTGAGAAATTATTTCTTTCTTCAGAGGGAGCCGTTTCTCACAATGTTTTATACTATCAACAGCTCTCCATTGCTCGTTACCAAGTAAGTTTTTATGCTAACAATTATTTTGAGCAATTACCAATAGTGTCCAGTGCCTTTAAACCAAAGACTTGAACAAAAGGGGTCTGTGTGTTTTGACAGAGCGAGGACGCCCTCGCTTCGCTTTTGTGTACAAAATCAATGGGACATTGCTAAAATAGACCAAGTCCAAACAAAATGGAACATTACAACAATGGCAGGACCCCATAACTTTGATGTCAGTGTTTGTGTGTGCTTGGGGAGGATGGAGTTATTACGGAATGGGTTCTACCTGACATGCGTTCCATATGGGCAATTTGGTATCAATTACTTTACAACTTGTCACAGACTGTTACAGGGACGACCCAGGCCATTTTACCCTCCTCAATCATTCAAACCTACAGATCTTGTCATAAGACTGATGCTTAATATTTACAAAGCTTAACCTGTGGAAATTGATTCAATATTTCCAGATTCAACAACCCACCACTGCGATACAGATCACCCAGTTTATGTAAAGAACATTTAAAAGGAAATCAAATAATAGACTTCACAAGTGTGCACTACAACTAAATAGAGAGGAAGTCTTGTGCAGAGCCTCACTCCATTAATTTAATGTAAACCCACAAGTTTTTCTGTAAATCAAAGATTTGAAGGTCATGGGTTTTATGGAGTGTTGAAAAATGGTTTGATATTGTGCCCCTGGTGGTTGACTTTCAACCTTGAGCATTTTTGGTAAACTGACCCTCTAAAATGGCCTTAATTTGCTAAAAAGGTTTGGGTAATTTTTCCAAGCTGGAGTCTGGTCAGTTTACTTGTTCAGGGGTGTGTTTATTTTGGATGAGCCTCACTCCAAAAGCCAATGTATCAGAGATTGAAAGGACAAAATTAAGTTTAGATGTCAGAGAATATATTCAGTTTGATTTCAAGAGGCTGAGAGACTTTTACATATTCTTTTAGCATTTAGCATTGGTTGCTATGGGAAGCTTATTTAGTGTGGTACTTATTAAGTGGGCACTAGTCTACGCCCTCGATTGGCACAAATACAGGAAGGGAAAAGAACTAAGAATGCATTTGTATAAAACACAAATCTATTAACAGTATTAACAATCTAATGTCTTTAGAAGCGCAGTACATTATAAAGTCCCAAGATTCATATTAGTTAAAAGATTTATTTTAAGAGATATACAATTGAAACATTAAAATTGAAAACTTGGCATAAATGTTTAAGATAGGATATTTTAGGGAATGTAATTAATACTGGTGTACGTCTTCTTTTACCTTATTCTCCACATGTACATGGTCCCCGTCACTCAGCACCAATGTATGATGTGGCTCACCTTCCTTCTGCTGGTCGCCAGTGCCTTTTATGTAAGATTGATAACAAATATTAATCATATATCATTCCCTAGTACACAGGACCTAAGGCTTAGTGTCCCATCCGGAGGACAAAGCAATTAAGGTAAAGTATCTTGCTCAAGGACACAAGAGTCACGACTGACCAGGACACAAACTAGGGCTGTGCATTTATGGGTCTTTTTATCCAGGTACCCGTTAACCAGAGTACCCGCCATGGGATGCATTACTTGACATCACAAGGGTCTTCAGAATGATTTGGGAGAGAAAATTATGACCTATGATGCAATGGTGCCATGATCCTAGTCATGCTAAGAACAGGCACATTACTACAGTATGCTCCGTTCCAATTATACAAATTTTGGGCTTTACTTTCTAACCATGGTGTATAATTTTGAAGTGCTGACCAATATGATACAACAAAAATTGTTTCAATTAAAGGCAAAGTAAACTTCTTCTTTTTTTTTACCATTCGATAGCTTTAATCCTATATAAATGTATATATATACAATAAAACTAATCTGTGAAATTTCATTTCAATTTGTGGCGTGTCGTGGCCGAGTGGATAAGAACACCGGACTCAAGCTCTGGTGTTTCTGATCGGCAGAGTGTGGGTTTGAGTCCCAGTCGCGACACTTGTGTCCTTAAGCAAGACACTTAACCATCATTGCTTCGTCCTTCGGATAGGACGTAAAGCCGTAGGTCCCGTGTGTTGCGTAATGCACATAAATGAACCCAGTTACAGTTAGTGCTAAGAGAAGGGGTTCGCCCTGGTGTTTCTGGTTTGATTGGCTGCATATTGCGCCACAGCACCTTGTAAACCATTACATGGTGCTATGTAAAGGAAAAAGGGTTCCATACTTCAAAACGTAGCTCCACATTATACCTTGCAGGAAAAATACTGAGTGCTTTGAGACGCCCATTAGACGTGATAAAGCACTATATAAGAACTGCATATTATTATTATTATTCAAAAGGGGGTAGAGTTTTGAGATATCGCCCAAAATTTAGAGCGGTTATGTTCACGGAGGAAGAATAGTCCCCAATTGGAATATACAATCTGAGAAATGTTTCATGCAGAAACGTTTCTCGAATTGAAATGTTTTTTGAATCCCTCTCTCTAAAACCACATTCCTTTGAAGGGAATTGTTTCTCAAAACGTTATACATTATCAACGGCTGCAGTGCTTCTTACCAAGTAAGTTATTATGGTCATTAATTTTGTGAGTAATTACCATCGATATACCCTCTCTTTAAACTACCTTTTTACAGCTATAAACTTAAACATATTGAAGTGTAAACTACTGTGCAGGAAAGGCTGCTATATCTACAATGGTTTTGAAAAAAAGATCAAGTTCTATATTTGTGCATAATTAGACAAACTGACAGGCACAGGTGTTATCCATAAAGCATCCATGACGTAGCACATTGTGTTACTCTGGAGGTGACTACCTCATTCCCAATGTGTACCTCATGATCGGGGTCTTGAATATGGACTTGACACTGTGGGGACAACCTTTATGTCTTCCATATGCATGAGAACAATGAGAGCATGGTTCATGGAGTGCAGCCCAATCAGCTGCTGAGAACGATTGTCCACATGCTAGCCTGATGTGAATTGTACATGAAATTTACTGTACAGCCAAATACACAGTCCTCAAAAGAGAGCTCCGTTTGAGCCAAATTGCAAACATGGCACACTCATTTTCGTTACTTCATTTCAGCGTCCAAAAGGTCTTTACCATTTTCATTATACATCTAGAATGTTTTAGAAATGTTTAAAGTCTTCTAACTGACTATGGCGAATTTGAAATGTTCACCTTAAGTTTCAAGTAATGGAACCGATAAAATAGAACCGGATATTGACGTCTGTATTCAGATACCGATTACCCGACACAGGCCTAAACACAAACCAACACTCTGCTGATCAGAAACACCAGAGGCTTGAGGCAATGCTATTAACTACACGACCACGCCACATTAAGGCAAAGGCAACTTGTTGTGGTAATTTAAATCACATTGAGACATTATTAGAGTCTTCAAACTACAAATTAGAGGCAATATTGAAACCCTTTAGGCAGTGGTGTAACCAGATAAGGGGGGGGGGGGGGGGGGGACGGGACGGGGACCAGGGGGGTTGGAGCCCCCCTCCCCCAATCAGAACCCTTGCAGCCCCCCCCCCCCAAGTGAGACAACAAAAACATACACATGAATTGTTAGATACATTAAATGGCCCTCCCTAAAAACTATGTCTCTGCCCCTGCTTGCCCCACCCAATGAAAATGTCTGGTTCACAACTGCCTTTAGGGTGTTGGAAACTACCTTCCAAAGGAAGGGTATCAATAATGAAATAGTTTTTCCTAAATTCCTAAATCCTACCGAAAAAGGCCTTGCCAGAGAGCAGATATACGAATGCTGTCCATCCAAGTGGGATAGGTTGATCTAATACAGCACCTTTCTGAAGAGTGAAGTCTAGGTAGGAGGTAGGGGTCCTGTTACGAACCTTGGACTGGAATAACAACAAAAGTAAGTTTTAGAAATCAATCTTTCAAATTTTAGAATTGTTTATGCACGACCAGACACAACTATCACCGTATAATACAAAGATAGTTTACATTGCATAATTATTATCTTCAAGCAAACTTGAATCCTTGATTCTGATTAGTCGACCCACAGCAACAAGAGGTGTGATATAACCCTTTAACTTCAAGGCTTGATTTTTTTTATTCTGATTGGTCGATCCATAGCAACAAGGAATGTGATATAAACCTAGATTGGACGGCTCATATCGCACTCTGCGTATTGCTTACTCTGCGTATTGTGCTACTGTTGAAAATGGGATACGTTGAACTTGTCAATCTTGAAAATGTCAAACCTTGGTGTAGCGTCTTGTTATTGACGTAAGGAAATACATATATAATTCTGTTTATAAAATCGCAGAATTTTCGCACTATAGTGGTGGCCTTCTTCAGAGCGTACATTGCAATAAGGAAACACCAGGAACAATACCGTAATTTCCTGAATATAAGGCGCAGAACCCCAAATCACTGAAAACATATTTAAAGATCAACGTACGGGGCGCACCACCGTACATGACACATCATGATTTCATAAAAACGAGGCTTGCAAACCCATTCACGGTCAGTACATCACCACTTATGGGGGTCATTGTGTTGGTAGGACACTTACCATAAAAGAGATTGTAATTTTTGTAAATCATGAATTTAAGTAAAACATCACTTCTATTTTTTTATTTTGTGTGTTCATTTTCGTTTTAAGATTTTTTTTTTCTAAAAACATAGCTTCATGGCTTTTCTTTTCACTTAACGAGCGCACACATAAACACGTTGTGCTAACGTTTCCCAATGAGTGGGCTGCTAGTCTTTGTTATCAGGCATTTTTGCATGCTAAACTACATGCAAGAACTACCAAATGCTAGAGGGCGCTCTCATAAAAACGCATTCACAATAAGAACGTCTGCCCTCTGTTGGCGAAATCTAGCAGTGCATTACACGATATAAGACTAGTACGTCGCTGGTGTGTCCGCTTGCCGTGTACAAGCTGGTCATTGCTGGTTCGTACAGGTATTATTATTATTATTGTAGGCAGCAGCATGGCCAGTGACTTCGATCTTTGTAAGTTTCGTCAAAGCTTTTGTAAATTACACAACAGGCGTACAGTGTAGGTTTGATTTTAATAAAAATGATAACAAGTAGGATTACTCTGGATGAAAGAAAGGATTATTTTACAGTATAACAAATGTAAGATTTCACACATAGATCATCACAATGAACTGAAGCGTTACCAGATCAGCAGGGATGTTTTTGTGCTGTCGAAAATCAGATAAGACGCTTCTTATATGCAGGAAATTACGGTAGTTGGACGTGCCCATGTTTTGCACTTTTCCCCCATGTACAGCAGTGCATCATCCATCTTTACTGCGCGTCAAGTTAGCTTGAAGATAAATTCGTCATCACACACGCGCTCCTTGGAATATGGAACATTTAGCACATCTGCATCCCATATTCAACCTTGCTGGATATTAGACGCAGAAGTGCAATATTTTTCCATATTCCACTCGTGCTTGTGTGATAACTAATAATATTAAATTGATCAAGTATAAAGCAACAGGCTACCAGTGATACTGCTGTGTTATGAGAAGCAAGCAATGACTAAATGCAGTGGTTAAACTGAACTCCAATTCACAATCTGGCCAGTTGGCCGACAGAATCATGGTCTCGTACTTAACACTGAACTGGCAAGAAACCTTTGGCCCTGAAAACATCATTATCTTCATAGGTACCCATCGTCTACCCACTGCTCTGTAAACCTGGGCGGATAGTGAGATTTAGTATTCGGGTATCCGCCTGCCAACTATCCGAATTTAACCAGATATCCGGATATTTTTTTCCCCCAGTACTTACGTGATTAAAGGGCTTATAATTACATGTACTAAGGCTCTCTTTATCTCGTTTATTACATCGGTCGCCGTATCAATCATCATGGTGACTAAGGTCGGCTCTGCATGTGCGAGACTACACACATACTAAACAGGGTACAATACACAAATATTTACTGCCTTTACTCGTGCTATGGTTAAAACTACGACTCCCGAGGTGGTCACCTGAGCATTCTGTTTTCCCGAGGCGAATTTCCCGAGGCAAAGCCGAGGGAAAAAAGAACACTCTGAGGATCACCGAGGGAGTTGTAGTTTTAACCATAGCACTCTAAGCAGTCAATATTTGTTTTATAACACCCCTTACAAATATTCAACTCTTCCTCCGTAAGGAGTGCAAAACGAGGGTTTTCCACAGTCATCCTTAATACTTTTCAAATCACGACGACGCGAATGCAATGGCGAAAACCTTTACTGTGTTGCACGTAGTGTCATGTGATCCGAAAGGGTTACAAACTATCCCCGTACACGTAACGTTCATATGCGCATTTCAAATACGCAGATGCACAACTGATTAGGTTCGAGGTGGGTAAAAAAGACGTCTAGGTACTGCATGCCATGTGATAGTACATCACTGATCTTTATATTTACGTCGACGTACTCACAGGAATCGGCGTACTCAAAGAATTCAAAGGAAATTTAATTGTGCCTGGTATATTTTGTGTGGTTGTGAACGACTGAGTGTGTGACAAGCATCCGCCCGACGATCGTGGATAATAGGAACCCGGTTACCTGATTGTCATTAGAGAACTATCCGGTTTATCAATAGATATCCGCGCCCCTGGCGGATATCCGGATAGTTCAAAAACGGTATCCGCGGTTTCGGTTAGCAAAAGCTATCTGCTAATAATCGAATATCCGAATAATCCGCCCAGGCTTACTGCTCTGTACCCACAAATGTCATCTTTTAATGTCTCTTACCGTCTTCCCCAAGGCTTCCCCAGCTATGACGCGAACTTTGACCCCATCTTTCTCCACTTCTGGGATGTTCTTGCTCAACAGCTCTTGGTACTCAGGCTTGACCATCTTGTACTCTTTGGCCAGATTGACCCATAGTTGTAAGCCATGGCTCACTTCATCCGATGCTGGCATCTCAGAATGGACTATGCCTCTCCCTGCAGTCATCCACTGTAGGTTGGAGGTGGGGGGGGGGAAACAAATCCCACACAAGTTACACAGCAGGTTTAAACAGGAAGAGACAGCTTCGTATGGAAACAAAAAGTCATGATACAATAGCACTCCACACTAATGCTGAAAGTAGAAGCCCAGTACCCGGATCTCAGACAACTTATCAAAATTCACTAACATATGCTTACGTATATGTCCAAGCTTTCTGATTACTTGTGTGTACTGACTGTACTACTGCCGTTTGGCACGCCGATGCGGTGATCGCTTGAGAGCTAGGTAGTGATCTTTGTTGTTACTCTCTCTGTTTTTGGTTTTTGTTTTTATGCGCCTCGGAATAAGTTTAGTCTTAGACGGCGTTTTACAAGTTTTTAATTATTATTATTATTAGTAGTAGAATGTTTGTCTGACATACAAGTATTTTGAGCAAAAGTGACATCGTTAGTGCGGAGTGCTATTATTATTTTTGATTTAGACAAACTTTAGGTTGAGATAATTCTTCATACCTGTAGGTCTCCTGGACCCAGGATCCCAGCATGTCCTTCAAAGTCTTCATGTGAAAACATTCCTTCAAGTAAATAGGTCACCTGAAAACCGACATGGAAATACTACTAATTCAATAATAACAGTTACAAAGAAGTAGGCCTACCAATAAATAAAAATAAAGCCTTCAGCACCGGTGTGTACCTTCAATTGGTACACAACCAGTAAGCATCTGAATTGGCAGCTACAGCTATGGCTATGATTGTTGCTAAGGAAGTCATATACTCCATCGCATGATGATGCTGCGATCCAGCTGTAGCCGTAGCTGTAGCCAATTCGGACACGGCCATTCAAGGCAACCAGGTAGACAGATAATAGACACAACTTTTAGCCATTGACCTTAATCATTTACCATAAGCAACATTATAGCAGGTGCTGTAGGACTCTTCCTCTGTGCACTACACAGATACAGAGTCCTAGATATGAGGGTTCGTTTCTGGAGCGGACAATTTTCAGAGTTTCATAATTCAAATTCTACTTGTCTCACCGGATAAATATTCCATGACAGCATACATTTTCTGGAGGTGGGTTTTGGACGTCAGATATTCCTCATAAATCTGTCTTTTTCATGAAATAATTCAGCTCTCAATGTTAAACTTTTCTGCAAACTTTAAACACCTTTTGCTATGCAAACCTACTACACATGTGTTTGAGTGGGCGCCGAATAATAAATGAATGTCCTGTGCCGAACACGCTAGTGTGCAAGTACACAAGACAGACATGTTTAAGAGAACAAAATGGACATTTTTTAACCATTGAGAGCAGAATTATTCAACAAAAATTTATGAAGAATATCTGACGTCTAAAACCCACCGCCAAAAATCTAGGCTGCCATGGAATGTTTATCAGGGCCCAATTTCATAGAGCTGCTTTTCAGCAGAAAAAAATGCTTAACAATTTTCTGCTTAGCAGAGATGAGCAGGATCCCAATCACAAATTATTACATGTGGCATGGTAATTTGGCTGATAACCTTTTTCTGGTAAGCATGGTTTTATTGTGCTTAGCTACTTTTTGTGAGATTAGAAAGTTTTAACAGGTATAATTTAAATGATGGAGCTCTGAAAGTTTTCCACCCCAGAAATGGACCCTCATATCCAGGACGTCACTGTGGTATTTATACAAAAGTGAAAGGCCTCCTTGGCTAGTATTAAACAGACCACTTTAACGTATCTTCTATTTACATTACAGTCTGTCAAATATATGACATACATATTACAAAAATATAGTTACCGTTTCAAAGCCCCTGTGTGGATGATCAGGAAACCCACCAGGCTTCTTTCCTTTAAACTCATCCAACATCAAGAACGGATCCAGGTTTTGTAGCTAAGGAATGGGATGAAAAGTGTCAAAAATTACAGATGCATTACCACTTTTTGTCACACACAAATGTATGCCAGCTTTGGAGCTTGGAGCAACAACAAATGTTGGAGTGCAGCAGGTACCACACACATGCCACGCATTGACTAACCAGCAGGACTAACTTAGACACTATATAAGGGACTAGGACTCAGACAAAATGGGACTCGGACTCGAACAACAAGGGCTCGACTGCAGCACTGCCAACTACATGTAGGTGTAGTCAAGTACACAAATCTAGTTATGGCTAGTCACATCGTTCATTACGTTTGCACAAAAAAAAATCTTCAACTGTGACTCAAACCTGACAAACATAACTATTGACTTGAATCCATTTCAAGACTTTGATGAGAGATATATGCATTTACAGCACAGCATGAACAAAAGTGTCTTGTGGTTTTTTATTCAAACATCGGTTGCACTCACCTCGGGCCTTCCAACACTGCGTCTAACACGTGCTCCGACTCCTTCAGACTGCTCCTTGCTCAACACAGCTTTAGTTATGTACCTAGACATTGTAGAGTTGGCTGCTGTAATCAGAACACTGTTCTGAAGTGAATCTGCTCATGTGACGTAAGCCTTGCTAGATGATGTCACCTTGACAGCTACCGAGCTCAATGATATAACCCTGATGAGATGGACCCACATGCACATCTGAAATGATGATTAAAGGTGGGGTCATAGTTTAGTAAATACTCCAAAAATTAATGACCATAAAACTCAATGGTTACAAGCATTGCAGCTGTTGATAGTATTAACTATTTTGAGAAAAGGATTCCCTTTGAAGTAATGGATAATTTTTCACCCCAAAACATTTGAATTTGAGAAACGATTCATGCATGAATCCTTTCCCAGATTTCTGAGGGTTGATGGCCTTTTCACGAATGCTGTGGCCAGGGATGCGGTTAGTAGGCCTACCTGCTGTCACCTTGCTAAACGTGGATAGATTTGATGTTCTTGTGAAAATACCACATTGTTTTACTGTTTTTCTCAGTAAGTACACAGAAACTGTATTCACAATATGACTTTTATTGTATCTTTATTTAAAATGTTGCCTTTAAATCAGCATTACATTGACAAAACCAATGTATGACCCTACCTTCAAGTTAAAAACAAAAATTTGTACTGAAACATTTCACGAGAGTTCTACCTGGAAAAATATGAATGGGTCACAACCATAGAGTTATATAGAAGAACTAGAGGGCGCACTAGCCAAGTTACGTGACTCGTCGCGCGGGTGGTGCGGCCATTACTTTACTGTACGCAAAACAACAACATGAACACCGAGCGCGTGATGCGTGCATTTACCATACGCACATCGTATACTTCGTACTCAATTTTGCCCTCTAAAAAATGGCGCTAGTGTCTCCTTGCGGTCCCGGCGCATTTGTGCACGCAGTATTGCCAGTGCGCCCTCTAGTTCCTATATATAACTCTATGGTCACAACCAGTCAAATCAACATCATTCAAGGATCAATCTCACTGATTTTTCTTAAATTTTTTACAAATTGTTTGTCATGTGAGAGAACTCGCAATTATCAATAAACAGTTGTTGTGTCGACAAGATGGCTCATGTGAGCTGATCGCATGTTATCATTAAATCAGATCTAATCATTAAGTCTAGGAGATAATTGAACAGAAAGTAATGGCAGTCATAATGGAGAGGCAGGAAGACCTCGATCTTTGAACTCTGCACAGGAAAGATGCCAAATCCAGCCACCATTTTTAACTATTAGTAACTTTGAGTGCGATAGTATCTAAATAACTAAATATAAGCCAAGGTTATATTTTTAGTCACCAGTGAAAAAGTGGCAATCGAATAAAACATATGGGATTTGAGGCTTTGTATGGTGAGGTATCAATGTATATTCAGTTTGCGTTAACAGTTAACACCATGTGCATTTATCTACTATGCCCTGTAGATATTGTTCTTTGAGAACTTGACTTGCTATTGATTCTACTGCCGTGGAGTAGATTTCGGGAGACTATTTAGTTCTGACAAGAACTGTCCTGCTTACGAACTACTACGTTGGCGGAAGGTAGGAAATTGGGACTTCTCGTTATTAACTTCACTGCTGTGTCCGGCCCAGAGTGAGTTCTTAATTGGTCTCAACCTTTTGACTAGAATGTTTCAGATAAACCATCTCATCTCTCCATCACATTTCCTCTCCACATCTGCCTCTCTTTCTAGAATACATGTAGACTGTGCAAGTCTTGCTCATATCCAAAATGAGAAAACAACTCGAACAAAGACTAGATATTTCTATGAAATCAAATCTTGTTTTTAAATTGTGTTTATAAAAATACAGAATTCTTGAAAATAAAAATACTCATAGCAAGTTGTTATAAATATGAATTTCAATGTTTATATTTATTACAAATAGTTTGCTCAAATTCACATTGAAACAAAATTAAAACTTGGGATAAGGACGCTATTTCTAAAAACCCCAATCACGTCCAAATGTTTGCGTCTATCACATAGGTTTAATGACAACATGACCGTCAGTTAGGGACCCCGTTCACACAGCCCTGCAACCTAACGAAGACCATGCGATCACCCCGATCTGAAAAAAATTATAAAATCGGGGCACTATCGCCGTCAAAATCCATCAATTTTGCAAATTAAAGACTGCATTACGTCTGTACTGCGATGCTTCTACGTCAAAAGCGTTGCTGACTCGATGCCACTACGATTACACCTAGACCTATGCCGACCAAGCAGTCGTTTCTACTTCGTTGCCGCTACGACGTACAGGAATATTTTTTTTTAAGACAGTGGATATATTGCCGGCACCGGCCAAGTTTTATTAAACGCTATTAAGGCGGCAAATTTTGTAGCAACCCTTCCATGCTTAATCTAAGTTAATATTCAAAGTAACTGACATTTCATAACAAACTAAATTGCAGAGATTTTCAACCAAAGCTGTAGGGTAGCTCAAAGGAATGCCTAGCGCATATCATCCTAAGATTGGATGGACATGCTTTTGAGTCACAGTGTTTTCACTTTTGTTTATCCTAGCCATCTTAGATTGGATTGTCTTTACTCTGCTTGTTGAACTCCCTCCCACTTCCCCAATCCACTCCCCTTCTATCAATCCTCATCCCCACCCCCATCTCATTCTTACCCACTGTACCTCTATCTATACATCTATTCTTTTTGATTGGTATGTGTTATACAATTTATCTTTCTTTCATCTAGACTGTCCTTGATGTATGACATTTCTTACTTTGTGTTTTGTATTTGAATGTTTTGGCCGAATAAATAATAATAATAGTAATAATAATATCAACCAACACTCTCCACATTCAAAAACCATCATGCACGTTCTATTGTAGCTGTAGGGATAGGGGTAGGGTTAGGGTGAGGGTTGGGGTTATGGTTAGGGTTAGGGTTAGGGTTAGGGGAAGGGAAAGGGTTAGGGGTAGGGTTTAAAAAAAAGGAAAAAAAAGAGTTAGGGTTACCAGCTGAGAAACAGCATGTGCATGGTTGTGGTTCGTGGTTTAGCTTCATATATCTGTTTGGTTATATGCCTCCATTTTTTTTCCATCCCCCAAAATTATAATGTTCTTCTTTTTTTAATATTACAAAAATTCTCATTTACTCCACCGTTTAAATGGTCTGGATTTGTGACTTCCAAGGATTTTTTAAAGGGAAATTTATAGTCTGAAATTCATAAATGGTGTAAGCGAGGAGGTAGATTCCTAGCTCCAATCTCCAATAAAGTCCCCAAAACACTCGGTCACTGCACCCTTTCGGTGCCGGCAAAAAACACTGCATTTTTTCAACGTATGATTTTAGAAATCCAAACTAGCCAAGCTACCGATACTCAATAGCTGACTGGACTTTGGGATCTGAAAAATGCCATCTCATTCTTGGAATTCTACCCCCATGGTTAGGCCGGCAGTACTTTTTAGTGGCATGGTTCTTCCAGTACAATCACAGATATTCGATTGTCAAAAAAACGTACCACCTCACTAGCTGACTAAAATAACGTGGGTTACTGACATCATATTTAATATTCTATGAATTCAAACAAAAGCTACCTATAAATCTTCAGACGGTTTGCTCCTTCGTCAACATTCCACATGAGCGATCAGGTTAAATGATCATGTAGTGGACTGGGGTTTTTGCACACTCACTCCTCCTGTCAAAATAATGTCAAGCGGTGTTGTTGTGTTTGTGTGTGCGACCATGCGCGTCCGCAAGAGCGATGTTGTGGTGTGTAGAAACTTTTTTCCACAGGATACGACATCAATGACTAAGGAGTTTGTACACTCACTTTACAATCCTACGAAAAAAAACCTAACTAATTGATGAAAACTTTGGACTCGTGGTGGCGCTATTTCACTTTAGTGGTGAAGCTTTGAATGACTTGTCTAATGAAGTGGGCAGGTGTGGGGTTGGGTGGGGGTGTGGTCTTAAAGGCTGGAGTCTCGTCAAGATAGTCTACAGGTCTTGTGGAAAACTTTTTAAACGTTTACTTTTCCTTGAAATTGTTCAATGTAACCCAACCAACTTTTAAAAAAACCAACTGTAGACTCTAATTTGTTTTTTTTAAATGTGAAAATAATCATATTTGATGCAATTTTGTTGGTACCTATTTACACAATCTAGAGTGAAATAGTTTTGATAGTTATCACGAGTTATTGGTGAAGTGATTATAAGTAATTAATTAAGTCATGGTTTTGTAAAACTTACATATAAACTTGTTAGTATTTTACAAGACTCATTCACTGACATTTTTTTAAAGCCACCTTGTTGAAACATTGTAAGAATTTCTTCTTTGCAATCTTTTTCTTTTAAACTTTTTCATTTTGAGAATTAATTTTGTTTACTACGAAGACAATTTGTAGTGCATGAAGTAATACTGCAACAATTTACAAGTTATATATTATGTTTCACTTAATTTTTCATCAATTTTTCTCTCATGTATTTTTTAATGTTAACTCTGTTTTTGATGGGCAAGTAGCAGAGTCCGTTTGTTCAAACAAAAATCATTACTAATTTAAATACAAGTTCTCGGTTACCACAACTTCTCAAGGGAAAGTGACTGGGTAAATGTTTAATACTTTATGAATAAAACAAGAAAAGTTGACTAGGTAGAGCGGCACTTAATCAAATTTTATCACAGTGCTCATGTTGATTAGTGTCTGTTAGTAAGTTTGACATTCTTACAAATATTTTCATGCTTGCCGCAGATTATCAATTAAGTGTGAATTCGTTGAATAAAGTGAACTAAATCAAATCAAGTCAGATTTTGGCATGAAAAAATTAGCCTATGTAAATTTGTTTTATTACGAGTGACTATTAAGTAGTTTCCAATATTTGCATAATCTTTGTTAATGTGAGCAGCAATATTTGCGCATACATTTACCGTCAAAATTCATTACAGTTTTCACAAATTCTGATTAAAGGTTTTATTTAAAATACCTTTTGTTTATTAATGATAATTCTTCAGACAAGTCTTTCCAATGAAAGTGTCTATGATACTAAAGCATTTTTAAAGGTCAATGGGATCTTAATTTAAAACCCTGCAGTCAGGGCAGCTGTGTCAGCACATGTGGACTAATATTTTAATATTTCTATTGTCTTAACCACATCATACACAAGACGCTGTTGCACGTCCTAGAGGGGGCGTCAATCAACATGGGTCAGTGATTTGTGCAGGAGGGGGAAGGACAAAACTCTGCCAGCATTCTCTGTACAAAATCGGTATGTCAATTGGCAATGGTAGATCATAGATTAAACCAAACTATAAAACCTAGTTTATTAAGCAAACAAATCAGCTTGAATTATCCCATGCATGGACATGTAAACAACACAATTTGAGATTTTGTTTTTGAGAATTCTTTTTTTTTAAAGTGCAAAACAAACCCTTTACGGAAAAAGCTTGGATTGGAAGCATGTTGTACATGTCATACGTGTTGGCAGCAATTTTTTTGTTCATACTACACGCTGGCTATTGTATACACACGTAAGGTATGGGCGCCTCCCCGGATCCCTTCACGGTTGACCCCGTAGTGAATGTGTGTTACAAAAAAAATGCGTGCTGGCATGTACCACGGGTAGGTTGTGAAGAAACAATCCCTTGCTTAAGGGAAAGCACAAGGTAAACATTGTCACTTGATGACTGTTCAAGACCAGTATCTGCATTTTATGAGACCCAACATAATACATGCAGAGAAAAAAAACTAACAACAACAATTGTATTTGTCACCTTCGGGAGGATGGAGAGTTACCATTATTGCGACAAGAGAAACAGTGACAAAACGTATTTATTTGTCTTCACTCATTTTATGAGGCCCAACATAATACATGAAAAAAAAAAAAAACAACAACAACAATTGTACTTGTCACCTTCGGAAGTATGGAAGGTCACGATTAGGCCATTGTAACAAGAGAAAACAGTGACAAAACATTAGTCTTCACTATATTTTTAAAACATTGGGTTTTTGATTCACCAGCTCAAAAAAACTGTGTTTTACCTCAACTCAAGTCAAAAGCTTTAGAATTCAAGCAAAAATATTTCAAGGGATGTTTGCCACCATGAACACACACTCTTAACCCACGTAAGTTTGGTTATAATGTACAAATCTGTGAACATTTATTTTCACTCTAGTCTTACCAATGCTGTGCGCACACCGCGGTCTTCTACCGTCCACCATAAAATAATAGCGCTCGCATCTCATTTGACAAAAGTTGTTTCAGTTAATTTAACGGTCCCCCTTAAAAAGCGCCACCATAAGGTAAATTTAGTCTAGTTTAGTTAACGGTCCCCTTAAATAGCGTCCTCTTAAAGTTTGGCAAGTCTTAGGCTGGTCCCTGTCTTCATCCGCACTAACAAAGACAGGCACTGGTCAAGACTGGTCCCCTGTCTTTATCCGCACAAGGAAGACATGCACTGGGAGGCCCATTGACTTCTTTGGATACAATGTTTTCATTGGCTAACGTGCAGTGACGTAAGCTTTCCATACTGTGTTATGATTGGTCCGAGGTGATATAGTTTGTCATCAGCTTGCACTTTCGATCGTCTACGTGCAGCGTGTGCATACTGTTGTACAAGCATATAGAGCAAGGGTACATGTAATGTTGTTTTTATTAATTATGTAATATGTCACTATGTGTACATGTATGCGTGAATTGACTGTCAATCTCCGCGTGAAATGAATGCAATTGCAAGAGGTCAACGGTAAACCTGACAGGACCCTGCCATGTACATTGACATCGCATCCTATTCTCACGGAAGGATATTCGTAGTATTATTACTACACACATTACATAGTCAATTAAACAACACATACAAACATGCACACACGACGTCCGTCCGCCGTGCATGCAGCAGACGATCAAAAGTGGGTAGCTGACCAACTACGTCACTTCGGAGCGGACCAATCATAACACAGATATGGAAAGCTTATGTCACTGCAATGAGGTTTATCCTAATCCGATGAAATAATTGGGTCTGACGTCATCGCTTCAATGCACAACCTCTTTTTTATAGTCAGCGCCCTATCTATGCGATCTTTTGACAACCTCGTTTGCGCGAGCTTCCAACTTCCTTCGCATCCAAAGACGCTGGCGCTGGGATGGGCATCGGACCATTCCCCCAGACATAATAAACCCCCATCATCTTTTCCCGTTTTTGAAAGATTAGACCATCAATAATATTCTACCTCTATTGTTTTAACACAAAAGTGATAATTATTGTCATTCTTTGCCATGTTAAAACATAGGGCTCGATCGCAACATTCTTCCTGCAGCTTCCGTGCATTCCATCATGTGTTTATATTGTGATTGTGCGCATTGCGACGATCAGGTCTTGGATGAAGGGGGAGGGGAGGCGGGGGGGGGGGGGAGGTAAGCGAATCAATAACCTTCGCTCATCCCCACCTATCTCCAATCATTAAATACTTGAGGACACTCAGGACGACATTATCATCATATGACACCACTTTTGCAAGGCATTTTGGAATTTGCCAATTTACTAAAAACAAAAACTCTTATCGACGACGGTACATCGTACACTCAGTTAAGAAGTGCTTAAAAAGGTGTAGCTATTTCTCTGTTTTTAGGCATACGAAGGCTTGATTATTCAACCCCCACCCAATAGGCCAAAATCTCAGAGTCTATTTAAAAAAACTGCATTTGGGTCTCACAAGATCAAAACTATGTTTTACTTTATAGAATTTCAAGCAAAAGTATTTCAAGCAAAAGTATTTTAATGGAAGTTTGCTACCATGAACACACATCTTGAAACTATCTAAGTTTAGTTTTAATGTACAAATCTGTGAACATTTATGTTCATTCCAGTCTTATCAATGCTGTGTGCACACCCGTCTTTCAAACGGTCCTCCATAAATAGCGCTCTCATTTGACAAAAGTTGTTAAGTTTAATGCACCACACTAAACAAACTGCCCATAGCAACCAATGCTAAATGCTAAATAGTAAAAAAAAAAAAAAAAAAAAAAAATACTAGACAATACTGTAAAGTCTCTCAGTCTTAAAAACCAATCAAATTTATCTTCGGACAACTAAACTACAGCTTTCTTTTTAAATTTTTGGCAGGTCAGCCATTTGGAATTTTTGGTAATTACCCCAGAAAGTAACACCCCTCAAAAAGGGCTTTTCCCCAAACCTTGCTCCATGCCCAAACTGACGTGCTGGAATAAAGCATCCCTCAACTTCCCAAATCAAATAGGACCAACTTTAAAGCCAACAATTTTCAAGTTTCCTCAAAAGTTGAAGTACAGAACCCCCAATCTGTGATAAATTGTCATATAGTTACACAATCTATTAGTTGCATAACCCCAACAAATTATTATTAAAAAAAGGGAATTGGTTTACAAATTTTGATAATCATTTTGGCCCTACAATGTTCGTCTATTTAGTGTAATGCACGCTATAATGGCAGTAAATTATTCTTTTTGGCTAACACAATATGAGACAAAAAATGTGCATGACACTGTGGCTCTATGGACCAAGTTGGTCCAAACCATGTTGAGTTTTATGTATGTGTTTCTTCAGATACTTTAGTTTAATATATATTTTTGCCTATAAAAGTTAAATGACAATTGTTGGGGAAGTAAAAATCTGCCAAGAATTATATTAAGGTAGAATAAATTTAACAAATCAACAAAGAAAACCCCAAAATAAGACTTGACTTCCGTTTCTTGTAAGCAATTAAGAATTTCGCCCAACTGACATTCCTGTTATCAAAGTTAAGCCTTTGAAAAGATCCCACAACTTCAAGCTCGATTGGCAAATGGGGTTTCTTAAAAATTAGCGTCCTCATCTGAAATTTTCCATTTAAATTTTTGTTAAACTATTAAAATTATATATAAACATTGAAATTGCACTGCTAACAAATTGCTCAGAGTTTTTTCATTTTCAATAAATTTTGGAAAAGTAATCAAATATATCTTCGGACAACTGAACTTCAGACTTCTTCTGAATTTCTAGCATGTCGGACATTTGGAATTGTTGCTAATTACCCCAGAAAGTAACACCCCAGAATTTTTTTTTTTTTCAAAACCGACTTGCTGCTAGTTTCCATAAAGCACCCCTCCACTTCTCTTTTTCGAAACAGGCGAGACTTGCAGTATATAACCACATATCCAACCATACCCCAACCCCTACTCCACTTTACACAGCCTTTCCACACAGAGAATCCTTGATAGTTTCATCCCCAATTTCTTGCTCATCTGTTTTCTTTTACCACTCTTTGTCTTTGTTTTTGCAAATTGATGGAAATTTCCAAACAATGAGGACTCGAAACAAACCCACTGTTTAAACTTTGAGATGACATGTTTAAATCATGTATTCTAACTTTCAGAAATAACAGTACAAATGGTATACTTACTGTTCGGAGCCCCAGTATTGATGTTTTCAATAACAAAAGCAGCACAATCTGATGACAAATGCCTCCAACAACTTCTTTCCGTCATGGTTTCAAACCTACAAATAATTGCAAACAAAGCAGACAATTTAAATCTCAACCAAAATGGCTGCATGAACGCTTTCACATAAAAGTAAAAGGTGCACCAAAGTAAAGTAACTTCCCATAGCAACCAATGCTCAAAGTGAAATATTCAAATACTAAAAAAATACCTTAAAGTATCTTAGCCGCTTGAAAACTACATGTACCACATCAGACTGACTGACTGACTGACTGACTAACTGACTGACTGACTGACTGACCTGAAAGACTGACCTGAAAGACTGACCTGAAAGACTGACCTGAAAGACTGACCTGAAAGACTGACCTGAAAGACTGACCTGAAAGACTGACCTGAAAGACTGACCTGAAAGACTGACCTGAAAGACTGACCTGAAAGACTGACCTGAAAGACTGACCTGAAAGACTGACCTGAAAGACTGACCTGACTGACCTGACTGACCTGACTGACCTGACTGACCTGACTGACCTGACTGACCTGACTGACCTGACTGACCTGACTGACCTGACTGACCTGACTGACCTGACTGACCTGACTGACCTGACTGACCTGACTGACCTGACTGACCTGACTGACCTGACTGACCTGACTGACCTGACTGACCTGACTGACCTGACTGACCGACAGACCTGATCAACGGACGGACCAACCAACTGACCGACCAGATGACAGACCTGACTGACCGAACGGACTGACCTGACTGACTGAATTACTAAACTGAACAATTAGGAATTTTGCCCAACCTATGTTCGTATTTTCATTACAGTAAATCTCAGTAGTGGTCGCGCAAATTTGGGCTTGAATTGCAAATGCAGTTTCTAGAAAATGAGCAACCTCTTCGCAAGGTTTGATTTTTTTTATTTCATTGTTAATCTTAACAAACTATTTAAATTGTATTAACATTGAAATTGCATCTATAACAAATTGCCTTGGGTATTTAATTTTTTTCAAAAACTTTGTATCAATAGAATTTTAAAAGATTTGATTTTTAAAGAAAAGATATATAGTCTTCAGTCGAGTAGTTTTCTTGTTTTTGCAGCCTCTTGAAAAGTAATCATCTTCGGACAACTGAACTTCAGATTTCTTTTGAATATTTGGCATGTCAGACATTTGGAATTGTTGCTAATTACCCCAGAAAGTAGCACCGCAAAAAATGTGCTTTTTCCCAAATCGACTCGCTGCTAGTTTCCATAAAGCATCCCTCCACTTCTCAATTTTGGAACACGTAAGACTTGCAGATAACCCCATATCCAACCACACCCCAACCCCCTACTCCACTTTACACAACCTTTCTACACAGAGAATCCTTGATAGTTTCATCCCCACTTTCTTGTTCATTGCAGCAGCTGTTTTCTTTTACCACTCTTTGTCCATGTTTTTGCAAATGTTTTTCAATTACAAAGCAATGGCCACTTGATCCAAGTCTTAGTCTTACAAACAGAAAAGTTATGCCAAAATCTACAAACCCACTGTTTAAACTTTGAGATAACATGTTTAAATCATGTATTTTAACTTTCAGGAATAACAGTACAAATGGTATACTTACTGTTTAGAGCTCCAGGATTGATGTTTTCAATAACAAAAGCAGCATAATCTGATGACAAATGCCTCCAGCAACTTCTTTCCATCCTGGTTTCAAACCTACGGATAATTATAAACAAAGCACATAAAATGCCTTCACATCAAAGTAAAGGGTGCATCAGAGTAAAACACTTCCCAACCAATGCTCAAAGTTAAATATCAAATACCTTCAAGTCTTTCAGCCTCTTGAAAACTTGACCTGACTGACCAGGGCTCAATTTCATAGCACTGCTTAACAGTAAGCAAATTTTCGTGCTAACGTGCATAAGCGTATTTCACAGGTTAGCAAGAAAATAAGGCGGTCATCTTGGGCGTTCACCACGTATTTGCATTGTTACGTCATTCATTTCCGTGCAGTAAGCACCGGGAGGTTAGCTTGCCTTTTCGTGTGCTAAGGGTTAGCAGCGCTATGAAATAGAAAATTGTGCAGTAAGCACATAATTGGCCGTTAAGCAGCGCTATGAAACTGGGCCCTGACTGACCTGACTGACCAACTGACTGGCGGACTGGGAAAACGCATAGGAGGCGAGGTGATAGAGAGAACCAAGTACAGACCGAGTACCCAGAAGTCTAAATCCATGAACCACGCGTACGCTATAATGACAAATCCAAAAGAAACACTAACCTTTACATGGAATGGAGCTTCAAGAGGTCAGAGTGCCATTCATCTTGTGACCAACATCTCACACAACCTCTGTTATCAAAAGGTGTGAAGCAACTCACTGCCCCATAAACTGTTGGACCACCTGCTGCAATGAACACAAAATAACCTTATTAAACAAGAAATTTGAAAGAATTATAAAAACAGACGAGCACAGTGCCGAGCTAAACGATGTCACACTCACAATCAATACTAAAAATAATTTGCATCAACCTTGCCAACTAAATCCAAAAACACATGATACTAACTGTATTGAACATATTACTGTTTAAGGGGCTGAAAATTCACAAGGAGCACAATTACAGCAAAATGTTCTCAGAATGGAGAACAAGGGAGTGGAATTAAGAGGGGTATTAACTAAACTTTCAAGTAATTAATTAATTATGTATAAGAATGATGTACAAAGTAAGCCAAATGCACACGCATTGTGCAGGAATCACTTTCTGGAAACTTGACATTGATGATGCCATATCCACCACCTCTCCCTTACTCCTCTTTACATAGCCTGTTGATGGTTTTCTTGAATGTGACTTACCATCATTACTCATAGTCTCAGTCATACTTTTCATGGTAGTCTTACTTTATAAAATACAGTCGTTTGACCAGTTCTGGATCACTTTTTGAATTCACGCTTTTTTTGTGCAATTTTAATTGACATCTTAACAAAAAAAAGTTGATCAGTTTACCAAAACATGTCTTAAAACTCACAAAGTATCCACTGACCAAAAAAGATTAATACTTTTGAAGAGGCTTCGAGAAAAGTATCGTCACCTGTTTGACCAGTTCAGGATTGATTGTTTCTATTTTGATTCAGTAGCGTGCCCTCTATTGCAAACCCATACTCCTATTCATAAAACTGTCTCTCAAGGACACAAACTTCAGAAGTGTGTTGGCATGGAGGTGGACTTCCTTTCTCCAGTAAATGTCATGTAAGTGTCTTCAACAGCAGTGCAAAAAACATAGGGACAAAAACATAAAACAACAGCAAAGGCAAATGAAAAAGTGAAGCGGGCCTTAAAGCAACATTGACCCGAATATCTTTTCTTAGTCACAAACCAAGTTTCTTTTTCTCACAAAAAAACCCCCACATTACTACAAGAATTTGTTGAAGTGCAATAAACAAACTTTCTACTGCAGCCATATGATTACACCTCACCGAGTGCAGCACCATTTGACGCAATGAGATGTTGAGTGATCCCGAACTGGTCAAAGATATGATGCCCCCAAAAAGGCGATTTGGGTAATTGCATCTCAGTATTTTAGTGAAATATTTTTGACACATTCTTAGCATTTTACATAAATGTTATTCGCCCTGGCATTCAAATTTTAAAGGTGAGAAGAAAAATTGCCATAATTTATTTGTCGATGATGTTTGGCACCTTATTAAAAGTTTGCTGGTTTATTAGATGCTATTCTTCACATGTGTAAACAGAAATTGGTAATGTTAGAAGTAATTTAATTGTTTGGTCATTGCAAAGTTGAAGTGATCTGGAACTGGTCAATGATCCCAAACTGGTCAAATGACTGTACTGCAGTAGCCAATTGCTAGCGAAACACTCTTTGAAAACTTCGAGTTGTTCTTTATAAAAATGTGTAGTAATTTTAGAAAATGACAATATTGTTGTTATACTTACTGTTTACAGCCAAAGGAATGATAAAAAAGAGCAACAACTGGCGAAAAATGCCGCAATACATCTCATTTTTGTCATCGTTTCAAGCCTATATAGTTGTAAACAAAAAGCAGACGTGTTTAAATCCCCCACCACACTATTTATTTGCAGACGGTCCATAGCGCTCTCATTTGACAAAAGTTGTTCAGTTTATTCAATGGTCTCCTTAAAGAGCGCCACCATAAGGTAAATTTAGTCTAGTTTTGTTAACGATCCCGATAAATAGCGCCCTCTTAGGGTTGGGCAAGTCTTTAATGGAACGTCTGACGTCATCACATCGACGCACAACCTCGATTTTATGGTCAGCGCGCTCGCTGCGCGCTCTTCGCTCGGCCCCAGCGGCCTATCCAGGACCGCTGGGATGGGCTAATCAGCTTGCACAGATTCTTGTTTAGGAAGTACGTCATGCGTGCAGTGCTTGCAGTGTGAGTGTGATGCATGATGGGACTGAGCATGGGACTGAGCATTAACGTTTAACGATACGTTTGCCCATCCCAGCGCCTTTGGTTTTAAGGCAAGGCGCTGGGGACGAGCGAATGCGCGCTCTTGATTCTTTAAACAACCTCGTTTGCACGAGCATTCCAACTTCTTTCGCTCGGTCCCAGCCAAACAATGCTTTATAACCGAGCCCTGGACCACTGTTTCTCTAGCACAACTCGCACAAGATGGTGGTTCAGTTACGTGAAGGAGAAAGTTTTGTAAACCTTACAGTGGTTTAAGTATAGTTTTTGCCAATAAAATATGCCAATCATTAAGACTGCACTTATTATTGATGCTTGTCATTTGATTGGTGGAACGCGCGTCATCACGTGTCATATCTGCTAGCATGCTTTGCGTTGGTAAATCAATTATCAATGGTAAATGAAACAAAATGATAAAACTTAATTAATTAAGCGAACAAATAAGCTTAAACTACCCGGGCAATACCTGGACATGTTATCACACACTACACAAAATCGTTGAAAAATGCAAAAACAAGCCTCTTAACATTTTGGAAAAAAAGTTGTCAGCGTGTGCTGACAACGTACCACTGGGCGTTGAAACCACACAGATTCCTCGCTGCAGGGTTTTATACAGCTAGCTATGTCATTATCAGCCATTTAATACCTTATTGATCAATAATTGTTCAAAACTTTATATTCTTTATTGTTGAAATGAATTATAGGCCTACTGTATGAAAAAAAGCAAATGACAAGGATCTCTGTGTGAGGTATACAAAACAATTATAGGATGCATTTTATTCATTCATTCTGAAACTGTGGCAGTAACAGAGATAATGGTGTCGATATTTTCGTTAAAATATCTATTTTTTAAAAATAAATATAGATTTTTGTTTGTGAATGCTACCAATGTTGGGGCATGTATTCCACGTATAACTCTGCACCCAGTACACCCCCTCCCCCAACACCACCACCAGGTTCCATCCATACAAGTGCATTTTTAGCCGAAGGAGAAAAAGTGTGCCGCCACTATTCTGCGTCTAGTGTGATAATGTCATAAGCACACGTCGGGGACTCAGACGAGTGCCGCGTTCCCTCAGTGCAAGGCCGATATCCTTACGGGACCTGGCCGGATAGTCCAACTCGGGCCCATGGGCTTGGTTAATGGATTGGGATTTCACATATTATTATCGTGGGTTGTCATTGTTGTTTTTCCCACCATCATCTATACAAAAATACTTTTTCTTCTTCTCTAATTCACTCAAGGCTGACGGGCCATAGTACTTTGAATACACTTTTACTAGGATTCCTTTCATTTTGTTACAAGAAATAAAAAAATGAAAAAACAAACTTGATATCTAAAAAATAACTTCATCTGCGATATTGATAACTTCATTTTGAGATATGGTGGACACTATATGAGTGAAATTATTAGTTTGGGTGTATACAGACAAGTTTACCCAAACCAAATGGTGTCTTAGTATTTTGTCCACCATATCTCAAATCGCTTACAGGAATCTGCTTTTAATAATGAACGAGCGATCATCTCTATCGGAACATGACACTGACGCGATTGCACGAATACCGAGAGGATCGTCTAAGTTCACGGTGTACTTGTTCGAGGTATATCAACGCACTTTTATCTTGTACACCCTGGATGCAAGGTTCAAATGGGCTTTCAGGGGACTATGCTAACATGATGTGAGAAGAGAGAGAGAGAAAAAGAGATAAACATACACAATTAGTACACAATATTTGGTCAAAATGGGTTAAGTTTGTAAATCTAATGCCGCTGACACAAAGTTCATCTCCCTTTCGTGTCCGTCGTATCCGACATGCCCGCAGCCGCAAGAATCAGAAACATATGTGAAAAAGTAGGCCATATTTGCATTAATATCTGTACCATTCTTGGCCTGGGGTGGTTTTAGACTACGAACATTTCCCATTACATTTCACGCCATTTCTGGAAGAAAAATAAACCCAACAACCCAATAAAACAAACAAACAAACAGACAAACAAACACGGGTTTGCTTTTTAAAGCATGGTAGGATTTTAATCTGTACATGGTGGAAATAGTGTGTATAGTTTTGCCTGTATTGTCTACCGCAGCAATAATGACGTGGTTGTTCTGAGAGGGAAAACAAGAAAACAAAGGTTGTTGGAATCTCTAAGTTTCCATCAGTCTGCTCTGATTTTTCATCGTGAAAAAACGACCGAAGCGTCGAGTTGTTACACTACCAGCTGTTTTTTTTTTAGAACCACGGCGACCCCTTTTCAGAAAGAAAATTGTGTATGTTTTTATCATTATGTTCGTGCCAGTTCACTTTCTATCGGGCGATTTTTTGTTGTAGTTTCCCCCCAGAGATGTGTACACATATATTTTCTGCTCGATCACAATGTGTCCCAAAGGCATACTTATTTGATGTTGTTAGAATAGTGCAATGGCATACAGTACACACAGAATGTCCACTATTTCCGCCTTTGACCTGTGTACAACACAATAAGGGTTACTTCTGTACAAAAGGAACAGTGTGTTAAAATATGGGAACATTATTGGGGGCGGGGATGGAACAACCTCTGCCACATAACGGGCACGGTATTATCAGACCAAGACGTCGGCTTATTAAAAGGCTGCATGCTCATGAAACAACTTTGGAATTCAGTTTTTAATTAATGTCTCTATTCTTGGTAGTCGAGTACTTTTATTCGAGTATCTACTGCCGAGTATAGATGGGTGGCCGAGTAGTACTCGAGGGGAAGTACTTTGCTAGCCGAGCGAGAACGAGAAGGAGTACGAGTACCATCAAAACGGCACACGAGTATGGAGTCGAGTACCAAGAATAGAGACCACAACAAAGCTTCGAACAACTGGAACGATCATGGCATCTTCCCCTTTAAAGGGAACATCAAAACAACCTATACGATCAATCATTCGAGCTTGTTGCCGAAGCTCACTAATAATGCAAAGTTTGTACGTGAGCTGATCACCCTAAGAATAATTGATGCTGTTCAAAACGGGCATATGCTCATAGAAACATTGTTAAGTGCTTGAAATGATATGCCCTATATGTGGTAGAGGGTGTGTCCCCCCGGGACCCCCACGAATGTTTCCATGCGTTAACACACTCTTTTCCCTCTTAAGAAGTAACTATAATTAGTAAACTTGCGGGTACAACCGTGTGTAAAATCTCTTTTGGAGGGGTGTTGGCTATGAAAAGAGCCGCCGGTGTTCAAAGCCAACACCCCTCCAAACGAAATGTTTGGGTACCCTCAAATTTATTACTTCTTATTTTTCCTCACCACGCAAGACTTCAAACACCATTTTCTTTGCCTCCTGTACAGAAAAGAAATACTCCCCTAAAATCTTCTAAAGATTTCCGGTGATTCTCAGAACACAATAAAGACACAATGGGAGGGGGTGGGGTACACCATGCCACAATCGAGCATCAAATGCTTGAAATGCACACTTACGAAATATTGTGTGGCTTTGCTCAATTCAACACAGACTTAGCAGTGAAATAAGCCTGGTATGGTTTAGTCATGGAGGGAACTGTTAAGTAGAATAGCGGTATCGTTGTCACGGATGGTGTGCCCAATTACGTCGGCGGAGTCGATTGATTGAAAATTCCACTCGTGACGGTATGCGGCACCATGATATCTCATCAGAAATCGGATGCGTTTTCAAAATTTATTCAAGCTTAACTCAAAATTGATACAACTAAGCGTCAACTCTGATGAAATTGACTTCGGTGAAATTCATGGTGCGTCACCAAAGCTGAGGGTTACATGTACTCACAAATAAAAAAGCAGTTATCCTTTTCCAAGTATACCCCGATGGGGTAGTCTGAGGTGTTATTCTTTTCCAAGTATACCCCGATGGGGTAGTCTGAGGTGTTATTCTTTTCAAAGTATACCCCAATGTGGGTAGTCTGGGGTGTTCCTTTTACAAGTATTCCGTAATGGGGTAGTCTGAGGTGTTATTCTTTTCCAAGTATACCCCAATGTGGGTAGTCTGGGGTGTTCCTTTTACAAGTATTCCGTAATGGGGTAGTCTGAGGTGTTATTCTTTTCCAAGTATACCCCAATGTGGGTAGTCTGGGGTGTTCCTTTTACAAGTATTCCGTAATGGGGTAGTCTGAGGTGTTATTCTTTTCCAAGTATACCCCAAAGTGGGTAGTCTGAGGTGTTATTCTTTTACAAGTATTCCGTAATGTGGTAGTCTGAGGTGTAATTCTTTCCCAAGTATACCCCAAAGTGGGTAGTCTGAGGTGTTATCCTTTTACAAGTATTCCGTAATGTGGTAGTCTGAGGTGTAATTCTTTCCCAAGTATACCCCCAATGGGGATAGTCTGAGGTGTGAACGACACTACAAGTGCACTCATGTTCTACAGCTTGTGTTTCTAATAACCACAAAATGTTCCATCATGTTTGACACTATAGGCCTGTATATGCTCTTGAATAATGTGAACGACTTATACACGGATTGTGCTTCCAACCGTTTACGATAATCGCACCCTTTTCTTGGAATTGCAAACTAAATCAATCTGTTTGGGTCTTAAAGATCTCATATTTTCTGTACTCGTTGCCTGTGAGTGTAAACCAGAATGTCAACGGGGGAAATCATAACGTGGCCGAAATGAGATGCTATCACTCGTTCATAGCGAATTAATTAGTCTTTGACTTTGAGCAATGACGTCAGCTATTAAGCTGGACAACTGGGAGCCAATCTCGCCAATTCTCGCGGGATTTCAGTCGCGGTGGCAAGTAGGGGAATGCGCGTACACTGGCCCCATCAAAACAATCTCCTGTATAATTTACTAAGATAACTCTGAAATGAAATAACGTGATTGAATAGTGTAAATAATTCATTTTGTGGTTTTTTAATTTGTTGTTGGTCCTTCGTTCAGATATTTTGATACACTGTCTGTTCTCTGTGTTATTGAATCATCTTACTAAAATTCATTTGTACTATTACTAATAGTTGTGTTGTGCTTGTGGAAGTAGAAAAAGGCAGCTATATGTGCACTCGAATAAAATTGGTGCCAATGACCAAAATATACGTGTGTGAATGGTCAATATAAAAAATACCCATCACATTTGAATTTCGGGACAACAGTGTGAAGACTCAATATTGTCACTGCGTGAAAACAAACGGGTTGGGGCAGCCCCCAGCCGGTCATGATTACGCAGTGAAGACTATGAGAGGCCCACACTGAGGCGCAGGAAGTGATTTACGGATCTTTTTATAAGAATACCGCGGCCACGAGACGCTGTGGGACTTAGAGATTCATGTTTCAGCTCATGTCACTTTCAGGGCTCCGTATATTCACGATATCTAAACCAAAGCACATCTCTGCATAGATGTTCTGGCGGGGCCTTATCCAAAATCCATGAAGTTATTCACTTCACATAGTAATTCAACACCCAGAACGTTTGGAACAGAGTTTGTCTGCACCTGTATTACCAATCATGGCACCGTAGTTTGGTTTGTCCACTGTCGTTTCAACCAATGTCAGACCGAGGCCTGAGGGGAAATAGTCTGGTCCCATTAAGTGTTTAAGTTATCCTCAGCATCCAGTCATTGCAAGTGCACACAGGGATCCAGACAATGATGCATGAAGACACGTTCGGGGTCCATCACCTAACTGGATCTATACGGTACTCATCGGAGACGGCAGGTGACGGGGCAATAATTAGGCTTGGCTCCAATGTGTCACATCAGGTTCAGACGTGATTAACGAGCTCAATAACATTAAAGCATGGAGTAAGAATCATACGCTATTATGAGTGTTTACGTGGTTCAACAACAAAAGTGGTAAACTTGTTTTAAAAATTAGGGTAAAACAAGAGAGAATCTGTTCACGAAACAATGAGCCTCGTTCCCAAACGTCCACATCATCGTTGTGTTTTAATACATCATTGCTATTTCCATACTTTGGTATAATGGTAACGACCCCGAAAGAGGAAATGTTATAATTTGTTATCCGAAAACCTACTTATCATAAAATAAGATGGTATTGGCATGCATGTAAGCATTTGCACAATTATTTCGTCTGAAGTGCCTCCGTTGATTAGACATGATTAACATAGATAAAAGTACGTCGACAAAATTTGAATCTCCAAACATCGCCTGTTTCATAAGCGATTTTTTGAAATTTGCGTCGGGTGTCCGTTTGTTGGACGAAGCCTTCAATACGGCCAGAAACGCGGTTGGTACCCGCTCAACGTGGATGGATTTGACGTTTTTGATGAAAACACAGTGACAATATGTTGCTGTTTTTACCAGCAAGACGGTGACTTTGATAATTTTGCTTATAAATCAGCATAGCGTGGACAAAAACCACACGATGACCATGCACCTTTAAAGGAAATTGAAGTTTGCTTTGAAGACGACCGAGAAAGTTGGTCGGTGACAATAATTGTCACAATACGTCACTAATATTGTTTTGAAATTACACTCGTGCTGAATTCAGTGACTGTCATTAGCGAAATCAAGATGCCCCGGAATGCTATCTGGGCCAGTCGGGTCGTCGACACTTGGAGATGGTTCGGAAACAGACGACCTCAGTTCATCTGATGGCGCCAAATGTCTTTTTTTTCTTTTTTTTTTATTTTTTTTTTTTTTTTACAGCAGTTTGGTTTTACCACACAGTAGTGATGGCTGTATGGGAGTAATGGACACAAGTGTGGGGAGGTTTGGAATAGCAACGTCACATTAAATCTTCCGATTGCGTGTCCCTTGAATATACGGATGGATTTTACAGCTCTGCAGCTGACTTCATCGTTTAGAGATGAGTATTGGAAAATATCACGTGTGCGGAAAATAGACAATACACGCCTTCTTTCTAGAGAAAAGAAGATGGCTCACGTTCAAAGTGATTCTCTTACCCACCATTTCTTTTCTAGGAAGAAGAGATGCAAATTATATGGCAGCAAGTTTTTCGATTTCGAAGAAACGGAACCTGATAAGTTTTGAGTTTCACAATATAGTAGGTTTTGGATGAGAGCATTCATGGAACCAGTAAATATTAAAGACGTGCGTTTTGAAACTAACACGTGAAATTTGTAATGCTATACCCTATGGGGGAATTCTAAAGAGAGGAATTTGTCGCAATTGTGTGCAATGTATATGGGAGGGTGGTAAGTACCGGGACAAAGGAAAGAACAAAAGAAGTCTCCACAGAAACACACATATTGAAATGTGCGTTCCTATATTGGTGGAAAGAAAACGTGCTTTGTCTGTATTTCCAAAAGTCGCCTTTACAATTTCTATGCTTGTATCATCAAAGGCACAATAGCCCCCAATATGTCCCCAATCTGACATGGGGCATGGTTGTACCCCCATTTGTGTCTTCATTGTGTGCTTGGAATCTCAGGAAGTCTTTAGAGGATTTTAGGGGGGTGTATTTCTGTACAAGAGCAAATTACGAGAAACACTTATTTCAGGTATAAGCAATCCAACTTTCCAAGTGAACCCCAGGACGTTCCTGAGAGCTAGGAAGAGACTGTTGTATTGCTCAATGTTGTCATTTTAAGACACAGTGCAGTATAGATAATATTATCGACTTTTAAATACTTCAATATAGTTCACTGATTATAAATATCATAGCAGTACCACTACCAATCCTCTAGAGATTAATTTCCATATGAAATTCAGTCAAAATTGATGGGGGGGGGGAACATTTCAAGACCCACCCCTCCCCCACCCCCAAAAAAACACCTAATAAATAAATAAAAATCAGTTTCTTATTTTGATTGCCTCAATCAAAATGAGCACAAAAACATAGGCTTTCTTTGTTTTCACAGGTTGACCTATCTTTTCAAGATTAAATAAGATGTAGGCCCCAAGTTATTATCAATCGATCAGGCTACTTCCTCAAGAAAACTGTTAATAAAACTTTAACAATTACAAGACAAGAAAAATAAAGACAAAGAAAACAAAAACAATCATGTGACCTTTGTACGTAGTTTTCGGAAAGAAAAAGTAAGTTTGATGTGTTTCTTGAAAACAAAAACAGCTTTTTAACGAATTTCTTGCACAAAACAGTAGTATTTGCGGCATCGCAACCGGCTTTGTTTAAGTGGACAGTGGCTTAGGGACAGATGTTCGCCCTTCAACATCAAAATAAGGTGTTTTCCAAACCTCGGGAGCTAGCTAATCGCAGAGTACAAGTGTTACAGAAGTCCAATGGGACGTACCCTGATTGACTGGTAGGGCCTTCCGATGTGTGTTCTACGGCAAGCTGGTCTAACACAGAGACAGCCGGGTGGGGACATTCCAGAATCCCTAAGTGGAATGTTTCCCATTCATTTCCGGGGTCGAACCGATCACGGTGTCTTATTTTCGTTCAACTAGAAGCCTTGGATATTTATCTCTTCAATCTGTGGCATGGACGGGGAGCTGGGACTTGTTATTCGGTGTATACGCACACTCGAATGGAGTGCCTGAAAGTATGCTATTTTGGGTTTTAAAAAATGGGAATTTCACTCAGATTCTGCGTTTCTTTGACCCTTTCCGGTTCATCTTGACACAGTTTTTGGAGTGAATCATGCAACATTGTTTTCTGTCCTTGCTCTACGATGGTTGATGGACGTGAGATGGACGTGAGATAATGTTGGATTCCCGACAATCTACCACTTGGCATTGGCGAATGTTTTTCGTGCAACACCTTAAATGAAAGCTTATAACATTCTCCAACCTAGACAAATAGCTAAATAATACATCAATCTAAATTTTCGGGTCAAATCGAACCTACTATCTTAAAATAATTTGTACATGTATTGAAATTATACAAGTAATCGCCATAAACTACTTTCTTTCAATACCACACTGTGTTGATATCGTATAAGTTACGAGACAAGAACTACAAAATGTATTCATTTATCACTTAGCAAGACGGAAGTGAGCATGACACAATTGTCAAGAAGTATACGCAATAGTTATGGCCCAGTGGGCCGAACATCGGCATTGACAGATGAAAGTTAAATCATAGCTGCCAAAATGAGGTTCGGACGGCAAATGTCACATCAATAAAATGTAAGGAGAGAGAGAGTTGTCAGAAATCACGCAGCAAGATTATTAGGAATCAAAACAGCTGCCTGCGTATAGATTTCTCCTCATGGAGTGAAACGTCAACTTATCACATAAAACAATCTTGCCGCAAGACTACAGTATTCGTTGCTAAGCACCTTTTGTTCAGCCACTTTGTTTTATCCCCCAGTCAAGTCGATGCAAACCAATCTAAGGCAAGTAGTGAAAGATGAGTAATTGTTGATTAACCCATAAACAAAAGTCAATTACATGCGTATTGGGGAGTGATAGCTGCTGTACCCTTACCATTGTTTCAGCTATTTTGTATTTCTCCCCGTAAAATTAAGAAAGTAATATAGTATTTAAAACCTTGCAGCGAGGCACTCAACCACAGTGCTTTGGTACATATAAAGAAAAACATAACAATTTCTAAATGGTAGATCCCAACCCCGTGATACTCCGTGATATCCTGCAGTGTACCAATACACACGTTTTAGGAGGGGTGTCAATCAACGGGGGTCGTCAATTTGGTCAGGAGGGGTGGTGGAAAAAATGTTTCCCCATAGCTCATGCACAAACTCCTATCTCTGCGGCACGTGCGCCACAGATCACTACCACAGCTTAGTGGTAAGGCATGTTGTGTCTGACCGCTCTGTTCATGGCCTTTTGTGAATGAAGGTCTTGTGATCTTGTGCCGACAGCAGACTGGTTTAGCAGACATAAATCATTGAGATAAGGCAGAATAGACCCTCTTAACCTCTATTAACCTATCGAATGGGCCTGCCACACCTTTGTGACAGGATTACGTAACACCGTTGGCTCAAAACAGGTGCAGCGGTGCAGGGTTAAAAAAGGTCATGCAGTAATTATAGCACCGACGGGTGTGTCTAAGCGCTCATCAAGATCCAGTGTTTGACTTCACAAAGCACCGCAATATAGTCTTCATCTTAAAATCTGAAGATGAGCTGTAAATGTCACCATAGTGATTTGTATTGTGACATTGCACTTTGCTTAGCAATTAAGATTGATACACAGCTAAGATCAATCTTAGCTCTTTGTGACAACAACGGCCCCGCTGGGAAAGTGATTGGGCGCAATCTGCAGACAAAGTCCTTCCGTTAACGATCAATTTACTGGGTTTAATTGTTGTATACGTGCGTTGATAAATAACCACCGAACCTATATAGACGCTTTGACGTCTCATCCAAACGACAAAGCAGTTATGGTTAAAGGCCCTGTACACTATTGGTAAGATCGAAAAACACAATGTTCACAGATTCACACATAACTTACATGATTTAAAGTAAGTAATGGTAGAAAGGGTTCCTTAAAATATTTCTGCCTAAAATGCTATCGTTTCTGAGAAACGAGTAAAACAGTAGTAATTATCGCGCGCGATAATTTGAAAAAACAGAAAACACATAAGATCTCTTTTCACTATTTTCTCGTGACCTCGATGACCAATTTAGCTCAAACTTTCACAGGTTTGTTTGTTCATGCATATGTTTAATCACACAAAATGTGGACACTGATGTTGAGCTGTTACCAAAAGTGTACAATACCTTTAAGCGTCCCTCCCAATGGCATGAGCGCCATGACTGGGACCTGCACCGTGCACACTCTGAACTTAAGCCCGGTTCACTGGACCGCCCTGCCACTTACTCCAAATTAGAGAATACAAAATAGTATGGTCCCTTATTTAATGATGATGTTCAGTTTTTAAGATAGCTATTGGAGACTGGGCCCCAATTTCATAGAGCTGCTTAAGCACAAAAAGTAGCTATGCACAACGAAATTATGCTTACCAGAATGAGGTTACCAACCGAACCACCACGTCACATGTAAAATTTGTGTCAGGCAATTATTTAGTAGTATTTTCTGCTTAAGCAGCTCTATGAAATTGGGCCCTGGGACATGGCAAAATAAAGGCAGCATGTTGAACATCCATTATATATAATATAAAAAAATAATAAAATAAAAAACATGGAAAATTGATAGCTGAGAGTGATTGGGGCAGCTGGTTATCTGCCAAACAGGAAAACTGACCTATACTTGGTATTTGAAGTTTATCATGGAGAGGCAGAGGAATTTAAATGTGTCTTCGATCACGGAGGGAAAGTGGGAGGGATGAGGAAACGTAAGATGTCAGTCGTAAGACGTTTTAATGTATCATGCCGTACAGGCATTAAAGTTCACTGTGCGTGACATCTGAAATCATTGGGGATGATTCTTGCCATGTAAGGAGACATACCATTCTTGTTGATTGCCTTCTAGTCTATTTTTTGAAATATTGGTTAAACTTACCAAAAGAGACGGATTCACTTTGATATAAGCACCCTAAAAATACTGCGCTCAATTGTTCCAGTCCCTATATGCAATAATGGACAGTGGACCCTGCGATATTTGGTACTCGATAAAGGGGCATCGTGCATGTAACCCCCTTGTGTCTTCATAGTGTGCTTGGAATCTCAGGAATTGGGGGGAGTACTTTCTGTACAAGAAGGAAAATAGTGTGTTAAAGTATGGGTACGATAGGAGGGGGGAGGGGGGACGATAGGAGGGGGGGGGGGTACCCTCTGCCCCATATCAGGCATGGTACACAAGCTGCTTGTGTATCAGCAGACCATCGACAGAACACCGAGAAATCATAACTCGATCAATGCATTATTGACTGCGTTACTGTCCTATGGTTGGGCGGTAAATACAGATTGCGTGACAGTGTCGTATCAATGTAAATTAACATCCTATCTTAAAGTATTATACCAGCAGAATGTTTGCACACTGTAATACTGTCCTGATCATGTGCTATTTCTCTTCAAGTTAAATCACATGGCCAGCATTGGTTATTGTCAAAGACCAGTATCCGCATACAACATATACATGAAATAACAAATCTGTAATGTAAGCTCAGTCTGTCATTGGAGTCACGAGAAAATAGTGAACAAATCTTTTTCACTTTTATTTTTGAACATCGAATTATCGACTCGCAAGATCAAATTGTTTACTTATTTCTCAATAGAAAAACAAAGCATTTCAAGTAAAACTATTTCAAGGGAAGTTGTCCCTCCACATGACCATCTTTATGGGGCATGGTGTACCCATATTGTGTCTTCATCTTGTGCTTGGAATCTCAGGAATTCTTCAGAGGATTTTAAGGAGGGGGAGGGGTGTACTTCTGTGCAAGATGAAAACAGTGTTTTCAAGCGTCTGAAACCTGATCTACACACCATGCCCAGGCCATCGGAATTCGAAAGGGAACCTGCAGAAGTGCAATAGTTATCCATATTGACGATTCAATACGTTAATAAAGTTTAACACAGTCTTATTATTCACCCATCTTTGCATATGTAAACTGCCGTAACCTTTGACCTGTCATGGAAAATATTCCTTCTCCCGGCAGTTTCAAATGTACGTATTCAATACCATGGTTGTCTGTTGTGGACATGTACATTTTATTCACCCTATTTAGTTTAACACAGGTAGATATTCCCTCACTGAGGATTCCTAAAGCTATTGTCCTCCGGCCAAGTGTGACGTAGTTGTAAATGAGTGACCACAGGATGGTATAGATGATTTGCATAAGAAAGCTCTAGTTTGAGATATTTAGGAAGTGTCGAGGTGTGGATTTTCATTCTAATAAAAATCAAGACGATGTGAAGATTTCCGTTTCGATTCTGAACTAAAAAGCTTGGTTCAGTATCTTAATTTCTCTGGTCGAGAGCGGTGTCTAAAGACGAACTTTGACGGGGCTTGGTCCCTTCCCCAACCGCAGGGGTGATGAGGACAGTTTTCCCGCACTGGGTGGCTTGTCGTAAAATCTATACAGCACTAGACATTATGCTCAACAAGTAAAAAAAAAAAAATACAGAGTACAGTCAACATTGAAATAATCATTGGATTTATCGTGGAGATTATTGGATTCATATTGGATTTATCATGGATTCCCAAACCTGACCAACACCATAGTGCATGTCACAGGCGCGCCGTTGTCAACTTCCATTATACAGCCGGAACTCCCTAGGTGTCCTGTGACACAGAAACACACAGAGTACGGCGGAATCCGAAGGCAGCTGAACAAACCAGCAGATGCACTTTCATTTTATTTTTCGGCGAGGTTGTTGGTTAATAAGTTCAGCGAAAAACAAAATAATAATACAGAAAAACAACACTGTAGAGTTGCTGTCTCGCTTTGTTGAGGAAATGGAAACCCAATAATGAGGTGCATGACATTGTGTTTGATCTCACGGCGAGATAACGTCGTGCAGCGGTCTTATTATATGGATACAGGAATAGACATCAAGAACATCTTCAAAAAGTAAAATGTGATAGCTCACTGATTACAAAGTTCATACCAGTACCTGCCAATCCTCCTAAAAAACTATTTCCCTCTGAATTGCTGTCAATAATTGAGAGCATAGCATGTGGAGATGCCACAAATCATCATGACTAATACCAATTGGAATATGCGTGATATGGACGTGCACAAACCACTGGCAAAACATAAGCTACCTTTAGTCTCTATCGCTACCCCCCCCCCCCATTTTAAAAAAAATATATAAAATCAAAATAAATCCTAACTTGATCAAATTTCCACAGGCTGGTTGTATTGAAAACTAGAGGATGGACATTAAATCTACTCTTGCAATAAACATCGATGCACTTTCTCTCTGACGCAAGCAACTCGAGGCTGCCCTCCCTCCGTGTATTAATACATAGTACTAATTGTTACACTGCACACAGTGAATCCATCTTGGCTAGATTTTACCAAGAGTGTTAGTCACGTTTAATCACATTATCTGATGTAATTTCCACAGGTTGTTTAGAAGGTGTGGGTTTTTTTAACCAGAAGATGTGAATGAATTCACTCTTCCCTTATAAATGTTAATGCACTTTCCCTTTGATGCAATCAAATCGAAGCAAGTATGGGGACATAGTCCTTGCCCTCCGTTACAATGAGTACTAACATTTTACGTTATACAGGTAAATCGTCTGGGTTATAGAAGTTATTATTAAGAATGGTTTTAATGTTTTAGATATAAGATTAATTATTGCCCGTTGCAAGAGTTGCTGGAAGAATGGTGAATTTTATGGATGTTTCGATGTTGTCCAAATGTACGACGTACCCTGACTGCAACAACACTATTCAATACAGGAATTCCGTTCGGGACCAGACTTGTTCATATTCCCAGCATTTGATTATGGACCTTTCTTCTGTGAGTTTTGCCTACATGTTAGGAATTGGCAAAAGTACGGGTGGCATTCATTGCAAAAAAAAACATCAATTTATCTTTACTACAACATTACTATCACAATACTCATATCACTCGTAAATCAATTGTGCTACCCCTAAAAAGTACGCATATTTTTTCAGCAAAGGGTGACAGATTTTATTAAAGAGGGCGGTTTGTGCCAGTTATTTGGTGACACTCGAGGCTGCCCTTACAAAATGGTGGTCATTGTTTGTAAACGAAAGAAAGGTCTCTGCGCGTGCCGTTTCCCCGAGAGAAATCAAGATGGCGTCCGTCCGATGAAGACAAGGGGGTCTCTTTCCTTGTATTATGAAATGGAGAATGTTCATTCAAAATGTATGCCTGGAGCAGTTTATACCTCCCTTTACAATGTGATCTGATATATCGAAGTGCGCTTGAATGACACCGACCTTTTAAAATCTTTGGATTCGAAAACCAACAAAAAATTAATAAAAAAACGCCAGCAGCAACGGAAGGAGAGGATGACGGGGCATCGGAAAGGCGTGCTTGCCGCGCAAAACTGAACCGTCCTCTGCGCTTAAATTTCCCGGGCAGGCCGTTTAGACTACGAGCATGCTTTCATGTTCACGTAGACCCAGGGTAAGGATACGAGATGAATGAGCAATGAAGAATAATTGTGATGATATCGTGATGGAACCTCTTTCAGACTGAAAAGGGCACCAAATCATTGTTATTATACATTGCTATACGCGTATCGTAACGTTTACATGTGTGCACTAAACTGTACAACCATCTTTCATTTAACCCAGTGTAACTCAAAACGAGGCTTGAAGGAAGAAATCAGCCTGGTCCATTTAAAAAGTGCCTTTCTAAAACTTTCAACAGAATTATGTACACTTATGCTGGCCAGTGTATGATATAGTTTCATATAAGCAGACATAGGCCTAAACTGAGAGCCGTACCTTATCTTGATTCAAAGAGAGTAAGTATTCTTACCATCGTACGGTAACAACAAGCTGAATACCCCTCACCTTTAAGAGCCAGATGCTATTATGAACTATTCTCAAATCGTTGTGAGACTACATCGTTAACTCGTGTTGTAATACTTTTCATACAAGCGTTCTTGGGGGCATTAATCTCACCGGATGGTTCCCCGTACGCTGATTTGCAATCCCATGGTACATTCTTAATCAATATGTATTTGAAGGATAATTTAATAAGTGTACAGCTCATACAGCGTGTTGTCTTCGTATAGTGATATCTCACTGCTTAAAGGGATGCTCGGTGTCCCCACATTACCCGAACAATTGAGTCTTGACTGGCGACGTTCGTTATAATGAACGTAATCACCGATATCACAACACGAGTTATTGGAGAAGAGATATCTGTATCAAACAAACATCTAGATCAAAACGAACGACGTCTTCGGCACTTCGACATTTTATGACGCAGTTTTGAACAAAGTTCGTAGACTTGTCCAGTCCCTCTGAACCAGTTGATGATGCGCCCTCTACCGGCGAACAAGACTACGAACAATTGAGATCGAAATCATGTGGTTTACAGTGCTGTCGCATAATTATTGGTAAGTGTAACGTCCACAGAACGACAACCACGCCAACTGGCTACACTGAGATATGGAGAGCTATAGGCCTATGGGAACAAACGAATGATTCTACGAATTAGGGACGAGCTGCGACAGGTGGGCCCTTTCCTTAGATGGGAAAGTCCAAATAACTTTTTTCAAACAGAAAAAAAACATGATTGATAACCAGTTGTATATTCATTTCAATCTACTATCAGGATATGAGAGAATGTGAAGTTTTGGGGTTCAGCTGCAGCGCAGCCAATATAGGCGAAGTGTAAAAAATATTAATAACTACTTTTTTGAAAGCCGCACTCAGCCCACTATCTACCTGGAGGGATTTTAATGAAGAATCGGAATAAAGTGACGGCAACTTCAGGGGTACTGAAACTACATCGGCTTCCCAGTGTTTCAGAGGAAAATGGAAAAGTATTATTTAAGCCCCTGGTGCTCTGTCTTTAACCTTCAAATGGGATGGAAACAACAGGTGTTTCACTGAGCAGTTTCACTGAGCATGCTCATCAGATACATTCTGAGCAATATGTCATGTCTCCAAGGTCCTGTTTCTATCCTGGCTGCGTTTATTTTTTTCATTAAGGCCTCGGAAGCCTCACCTGACTTGATCACAAACTCATCGTGGGGGCGATTCGAGAGTGCTTCGGCCCACTTCAGCCCACTCACTGACTATGTTTGGATCTTCCATGAGTATACCAACTCTGGCCATTTGAATATCGCGGCCTTCTGCCGAATACCAGGAACCTCTCTCTGCAAAAGGGTCAACAACATGTTTAATTAAAAATGTACATTTTGTATGTACTACGTTGAATTCTCTTGAAACAGCTTGACTTACGGTACGTAGGGCAAAGCCATATTGAACTTCAAATCTTTTAATTAGTTTTCATAGTTTTCAAATGGTTGAAATCTGCCATGCTACAGCAGATGTCCTACATACGTTCTCATACAACTTGAAACTATAGCTCAATGCAATTCTATTAGGTGCTCGGCATGTGGCATGGTGAATGACAGCAGATGGACCAGAAAATTTTTCAGATTGGCAAACCAAAAACAGGGAGGAGGAAACGAGGCAGACATAAAAAGAGGTGGAGAGACGACATAAAACCCTACCCAGGTACAACATGGACAAGACAAGCACAAGACAGTGGAAAATGGCGAGCACATGAAGAGGGCTACATCTTACAGTGGTAGAACACGGCCTAGACAAGGCCTGGCAATGTGGCATGGTGCACCCCCTCCTATTGTGTCGTAATTGTGTTCTGGGAATCTCAGGAGTACCTTAGAGGAGTTAAGGGGGTGCTTCTGTACAAGAGGAAAAGAGTGTGTTGAGTATAGCAACATTTTGGGGGAACCCTCTGCCACATATCGGGCATGGTATACATTCCTATGGACTTCTGTTAATCGTTGCAACCACCTTCGTGGCTTACATTGGAACTACGTCACATTTTCAAACAGGATAGCGTGTGGGCCCAAGTTTCATAGAGCTGCTCGAGCAGACAATAGTGCTTAATAGTTTTCTGCTAAGCAAAAATTAGCAGGATGCCAGTCACAGATGGTAGATCTGGAATGGTTTTGGGGCTGGTATCCTTATTTTGCTAAGCTGTTTTTTGTGCTTTGGCTGCTCTATGAAACTGATGCCGTGCTTATTGTTGGTTGTTGCATGACAGAAAAATGCCAAGGAATATTCCATGCTTAACAGCTTTCAAAGTGAGAGAGTAATACCAGGAATTACACAAATGCAGGAAGGTTCCACTAGTTACTGGCACAAAGTGAGGGAGTAATACCAGAAATTACACAAATGCAGGAAGGTTCCACTAGTTACTGGCACCCGGGATAGCCAAACAGTTTGATTGGCAGGGGAGGGGTTTTGGAAACATCATAACCTTGAACAGGCTGTCAGCAAAAAAGAACAAATGGCTCAAATTGTATCAGAGGGTTCAGATCTGTTTGGTGCACGAAGTGTACAAGTGGACAAAATTCAGCCCCCTCAAAAAAAAACCTACACAACTCTGGAACCTGACCCCTCTTAGATATGTGGAATAGTCCAGTCTATGATATCAAGGACTTTGACTCCCTAGGGCATTGCACTTTGGAGAAAACAGTAAAATAAATAACATGTGCCATAGTGTTACCAGCGCACACTTTAGGGTTGTAATAACGGAATTTGGTCCATGGAACACATACAGCCTGCATGGGAGGCGATAAAGCAGGATAATCCACTGCCTCACGGAAAGACAGAACTCAATCAGCTGACAATCATGATTACAAACAAACTGAAAAAACAACAAGATCCACATAAAGTCATCGTGTCTTGCACATGCTCATGATAGCTGTTTCTATACGGTCTTAAGAATAGCCTGGGGGCAATGGGGAGACAGCGCGATTGAACGAGCTCAATGCGTGGGGGAAAAAAATCATCACTACGAAGGACAGATAAAAGAGAGGTGTTGGGGGCGCTGTGACATTTCTTGACCTTATATCGTAGATGATGCGGATAGATTACGAACTGAGAAGACATTCACCTTGGGTTGTGCAAGGTGTTTGCGAGGAAGATCCTCTCTCAGTCTCATTAAAGTCCGGCTTGAATACCAAGCAGTTCTCTGTAATATATATAAGATGTCGAGATATTGGTTGGCTGCTGATGTAGGTTGCGCCGGGAGGTGATACAGATTTAATCAGAAAGAATCGTAAGTGTGAAACGCAACGATAGCTCCGAGTATTACCGGGACGGTAGTATCATCACCCCTTGAACAAAGATGCTGTTGTTTGAAGCATTGGCGAGGCTGCCTGAGTTGGATGAGAGGCCTCGAGAAGTACAGCGTCGTTCGCCATTTTGTTAAAATTTAGAAGTTTCGACAGTTTCATGTTTATTGGGCGAACTCATCTTGACTAAACTGGCAATTTGAAAAGGCGGCAATCATAAGAAACGTAAACCACTTGCAAGCCGTGCAAGAACTACCCCCAAATTTTCCCTTATATGGGGTAGTTTGTTTTGGGAGTCTGCTACGGCACTAATTAGAACGGGGATCAGGCTGGCTCAGTGGTTCTCTTTATAAGCTTCACCTCCGTGGACCCTGGTTCAAATCCCACCACCCAAGACCGGAGCCTTGCATGTGGATTCCCTAGTGTGTCTTCATTGTGTGCTTGGATAACATAATTGTTTAGAGGATTTTAGGGGGGAGGGGGAGGTGGAGGGGGGAGGAGAGAGAGGAGGGAGAGGAAAATAGTGTGCTAAAGTATGGAACATTGGGGGGGGGGATATTTTCTGCCCCCATATCGTACTTTACGCATACAGACTCTACAACTTTGAACATGCTTCTCATTATGCTGTTATTACATGCCTTGCCTGGCAAAGTTTGTCTTTGTGTTTAGATGAGGCCCTCTTGTAATGCATTACCTTCACGGTTATCACTGTGATATGAGTGCGCATAATGTTAGCCTAATGAAGGAAGTAATGCTCAGTTGCCTATAGAAACATTCAAGCCCGAGGCAAAGTTCGGCAGATGGAAATTTGAGAAAGAGTGAAGCAGACACAGTCATGTACCCACCTACACCTCCACTTAAAAATACCGCCACACGCGCGTCAAGTAATGGTAATTTGGGGGAACGATAGGTGCCATGTAACCTCGTTCAGAATTCAAGTTTATGCTGTAACCATTGTTAACCTCGTATCCTTAGGAAATAGGTGAATGAATATGTCGTGCAAATTGTAAGTTCCCGAAATAGCTGTGATGCATCAATTAAACGGGTGCTGCGAGTATTTTGGTGTGCATAAATGTTAGCTGAATGGACGGAGGCAATGTGCCTTTGCAGTTCGTACTGGCTTGGATCTTGACTTGGAGCAAACTGTGGCGAGCGGGGAAAATTGGCAATACAGCCGTCTATTCATCCGCATCAGGTGTTTTAATGTGGGCTATTTTGAAACAGGAAAGAACAACTTGCAGAATTAATGGGCCATGCAGGGTGAGTCTGGGTCGTCAAAATGGATCTGTGATGCGACCCTGGGTTAAAGTGAATCTGGATCTGTGATGCAACCCTGGGTTAAAGTGATTCCGGATCTGTGATGCAACCCTGGGTCAACGTGGATCTGGATCTGTGATGCAACCCTGGGTCAACGTGGATCTGGATCTGTGATGCGACCCTGGGTCAACGTGGATCTGGATCTGTGATGCAACCCTGGGTCAACGTGGATCTGGATCTGTGATGCGACCCTGGGTTAAAGTGAATCCGGATCTGTGATGCAACCCTGGGTCAACGTGGATCTGGATCTGTGATGCAACCCTGGGTCAACGTGGATCTGGATCTGTGATGCGACCCTGGGTTAAAGTGAATCCGGATCTGTGATGCAACCCTGGGTCAACGTGGATCTGGATCTGTGATGAGACCCTGGGTCATTGTGGATCCGGATCTGTGATAGGACCTTGGATCAAAGTGGTTCTGGATCTGTGATGCGATCCTTGGTAAAAGTGGATCCCATTTCCAGATCTGTGATGCGACTCTGTGTTAAAGGGGATCCGGATATGTGATTGAATTGATAAAACTACAGAAAACGTTGCTTTTTTACATGTTTCCGGCAAGCTTTTGCATTAGACACCGAACACTCCAATCCATGTTGACGTAAAAGGTGTGCCCTGCAGGCAGTCCCTTTTGCCAATTATTTGTAGGATGCAAATGCTTTCCCCAGGCGTATTGACCCAGCACTCTTACTTTCTATGAATTTAGTGGGTAAAGGGCCTGCTGTCTTGGATCTAGAGGGCGTGTTTGACACTGGCTTATTATAAAATAGTGTCGGACAGATTTGTGTTTGTATACATTTATACACTCCTTTATACAATATTTGTGTATAGATAAGATCACCCACAGTAAAACCTATAGCAAATGACTGTACTTTTCAAATACAATTTGAAAAACCTGTTCCACTAAAGGAGGATATCTCGTTTATCTTTAGCCTACGGTTGGAGAAAGACGAGCCAACTTGATCCTAATCATTTTATAGAGCAGTCATTGCACCGAGAGCTTCGGGTACGACGTTCCGTTTCACGGGCCCCGAGTCCTCAGCGGGTGAAGGAGAACCGTCCCCCATCCGCACGTCAAAATGTCCGTCAGAATGACGGCCCCGGACGCAAACATTCAACAAATTAAGACCGAGCCAGATGAGTTTGTTTGACTTAAGAGAAGCTGACAAATTGTCTTGGATGGACATAAAAGCCCGAGGCGCACATAGAGCCGATCATTCCCCGATAGTGCCCTTCCCAACATAATGAATTTCTTTAGCGCTGCACACTCCACCACCATCTGGCAATCACCGCAACTGCTGCATTCGGATGTGTAGAATGCAATTACGGTGACCTATAATGTCGACCTTTCAGGGGATTTGAAAGTATATCCTGGTGTACGAAAGTGTCCAATTTGTACATCTCTCAGTAGAGTGGGACTTTCTCAGGTTGCGTGATAATGGATACCCTAAATGATAATTCCATCAAGGAGGATTAGAGGACCAACTCTATGGGGAGTATAGGTCAAGCACATCATGCCAGCATGTCAAGTATACACTGGAAGTGAAGAGCGAGTCAGTAAGGCACAATACGTCTCAATTGCGCGAGTTAATAAGATAAGGAAACATGAAATGGCCCGACCTCGGGCACTTAGGCGTATTCCTGACCAATCCTTAATGAGCAGCAAACATTTGCAAAGTCTCAGTTGTGACGTTTGTGATATGGGGAATCAAATAATAACTGGAAGTTGTGTTGTAACGTTGCGCTCAAGAATGGTCTCGAGACCGGTACCGCGACTCTGTTCGATCTGAGACCCCTTTTGTTGACCCTCATCCCCCCTCGATCGAACCTCCACACCCCGTCGGTCTCAGTCTTGGACCACCCTGTCTTGGCCTACAAAACTGAGGGCTACTCGTGGCCCAACATATCCGTCTCTTGGATGGCCTCTGACAGATCACGTATCCTGTCTCAATTATTCAGACCATTGCGTATCAGAGCAAGGTGATTCATGTCTGTTCCTGCAGATATTTCACTTTGATGATCCCATACAATGGGACGTGCCATTACATCCCTCGGCACAGATATTACTCGAATCATTAAGTGTTTTGTGGATAGACATTCAGGTGAACTTTAGACTCGTCTGTTTTGACTTTTAAAGACAAAGTGCAGAATTGGTAATTACTAGAAAGAATTGTCAAATATTTTACTGAAAATAACCCTCGTATTATATACCGATCCTCCAGAAAATATTCCGACGAAGTACTTAAAAGTATAATCCTCTAGAGAAATATTTCTATCTGAAATATCTTCAGAGTCGACAAAATCGTATTTCAACAAGCACAAATCACTGTTGTTAATTTAGATTGCCGCAAACAAAATACACTGTGTACTCGGGCACAAATTCACGACAAAACACAAACTGTTTTGGCTTTGTTTTCTGTAAAATGTGATCAATAAAGTTTGATAAACTTTTCCGGGCGTGGTTTTATGCTGTGCTCATTATGCACATGACGTCATTTGAATAGGGCACCCTCGGCTAGAGGTTAAAAAGAAGGTTGCTCATCGGCCGCACGTACTCAGATGTGCGTTTTCCATTGTTGCACCATCGTTTGACCTCTAAGATGGCGGCGTCATGACGTCATTGCACAAGGTCTATTAACAACGAGAGGACGGAATGAATTTACTCTTTCAATAAAACAATTTCATATAATCCCTTTAATAGCCCAAAGGACATGTCTTCTCCAAGTTGGCATTTTTATTGGCACGTTAGGTTATTACCGCCCTGATAAGAGGCACTTATTTGAACTGTTTTGTCAAAAAGGCCGTTGTTTTGTTGCCCCAGAAAAATCGGGACCGATGGGAGTGGTGGGCGTTTATATTGGAAACGCTGCATATTGATTGGAATTGTTCCGGGAACGTGGGTTATTTATTTATTATTAACAATGCGGTTGCCTTTGCCACAACCAGTGTGTGCTCTAAAACTACAGCTCCACCGGACTGAACCGTGCATTTTTATTGCTTTGAAGTCTAATGGGAGTTGGTAACGTTGGTATATTCGTTGCAGAGTGGATGCCGACGTCTCTTGATGACTTACATATGATATGGTTGGTAACCACGGTATGGTTGGTAACAACCAGGAGAAACAAATCACGAAAGAGGTTCTCTCGTCTGAAATGCTGTTGTTTTCTCGAAAAAACTATTTCAACCATGTCTTATCGATTGGCTGGCAAAATGTACTCATAATTATTGTAACGTACAAAGAAAAAAAAACCAATTATTTTCACAACTAAAACTGTCAAATTTCGCTGGTGCGCACCGATGAAGGTCTACGTCACGAAAGCGCGCCACCATGCAGGCAATATCGTAACTTATGGATAGTAAATTCTAGGGATATATTTGGCGGGTAAGGTTTGCGGTAACACAATGTATCGTGAATAGGATTTGGAGCTCGCGTGGTGGAGGTACAGTCTAGTAAGGTTTGCTGTAACACCATGTTCACAAAATCTCTTTTATGAGTTCTGGTGGATCTGCAAATAACGGGTGGACCACCCGCGTAAGAACTTGACGATTTGATCATCAGTATTTTCTAAGGTTTTTTTCCTTGTGCATATGGGATGAAATGTATGCACTTATCACAGTCTTTTGCAAAAACTGTCATGTTGGTATTTATCTAGTGACAAATTTATACACAATGATCCCAAGTGATCAGATTCCCACATAATAATTAATAAGAGAAAACCCCAAACATACAAACAAGCAAACAAACAAACAAAAGAATATGGACTATTATCTGGTGGACGTCGCATGGTAAAATGCTCTTAGAGAAATTCGACAGTCCGTAGGAAATACAAAACTTCGTCTCTAAGAGCGCTTTTGGGTTGAAGCGAAATACAGATGAATGATGTATACATTCTCCAAGGTATACCCTAGCAATAACGTCTTAGCATCCATAGCCCGAAGTACTGTTGTCTTTCTGATCAGTTTGTCTGATCGGTAATGTAGTCTGATTGTAATTGTTGCCAAAATGGACAGGTTGACCTTCTGTCCGGTCAAGAGCCTACGAATTAGAATATGCACGTTTCTTAATTATGTTTTACGAAGCATTTGCATATATTGTGTTACACGCTAAGCTCAGCTAACGACATCGTAAAATATGAAGTAATGTTGTTTATGTGAGATCAATTCAAAATGTACGGCACTTTGTTTTATAAAATGACCGCAGCTGACCGATAGGTGCCCACTGGCCAAAATCCGGACAACTGCACACAAAACAGCCGTGTAAGAGTCGTGGTACAAAATAGCCGTGGAGTGCGTCTCATTGACCAAAATCTAGTGAATAGCTTAATATTTCGTGAAATTGAAAATTGTGAACATGAAAATGGACTTCATTATTGGTTTCCTTTCATGGTTCCATCCAGACATTTAATGGTCAGGTAGACAATGAAGAGATCATGAATACGAATTTGCAGTCATTGACTTTAGAGGTATCATACACTAAACCCGTAGTTATGCATTAATTTGCAAGCCCCTGTTAATAGGTGTACAAACTCATGAATGTGCAATTTGATAAAGTTTTGTTCGTACATCTTTTTCAACCTCGTTCCCATGGTAGCATGTGTCGTATCGTACCCCCACTCATAAGTGAGAATCGAGAATGCCGAGACAAATTGGCGCGACGAGATTACGCAACCTATTCGGTCGAGTGCTTATTGGTAAAGCTACATCTTATGACGTTACAAACGTAAACGCCAGCTCCTCGCTAAAAACTGGTGCAAAATACATCGAGGCCAGCTTTCCCTTTAAGAGCGAGGCAAGGGAGTTGGTAAAAGTCACTCGATCCTGTAAGACGTTTATCTTCATCACAAGCTTCGGGAATATCGCATCTTCGTCCAGAGAACATTATCGACAATCAAGCTCAGTGTGCGTTTTATTGTTGATGACTGCCCGGGGCACAGTCCACGGATGTATACACACCACGCGCCGAGGTGGATTACAATGCCTTGCGAACAAAAACCAAGATCTAAAAAGGTCGGCAGAAGTAATTCGAGTGTATTGAATCTGCTCCGGCGCATGGCGTTCGGTCGTTTAGTGTGAAACGAATCCATAATGTATACTATAAACTACCCGACGTTTCGATGAGCTTGCTAGGGTGGGTTTCGGTAGAAAGGATTCAACACTCGTTTACATATTTATCTCTTCTATAAATTTATATCTATTACATTATATTTCTTCTACAGAGATTGACGATGGTTTTGTCTAAAGTGGTTTAATCGTTAACAGGAATATGAAATAGTCTTACCAAGATTTTTTTTAAAGACAATTAAAGGAATGACGAATAGATGGAAGCACACATTCGTCCATCCCTGGTTTTCAATAAACTCACTATGATATAACCGATATTAATTAGGTGGTCGAAATAGTTGGTATTTTGTTTGGATTTTGTTCGCGTATTTTCAACGAGTTATTTCTAGTTGTCTCAGATTTGTCGAGACAGAAATATTTCAGGACAATAGTCCTGCTATCTTGTTAAAGTGCAATATCTAAAATCAGTCAACGACTGTTTCTGTCGCGATTTGTGTATCACACGGTACCTTTAAACCCGATGCGTCCGTGTTGATTGACACGTCTCAACCCGATACAGCGCCCGCCGCAACTCGTTTTGACAATTTCATTTTGGCGATCCTCCCTAAATCGTGTAAAGCGTGACTCTGATTTCACTGGACATTGGCTAGCGTCAATCCCCCCGGGGGTTATGTAGGGCTGTACCCTCCCACTGTGTATTAAGACAACAAACTACGATCGTTATCATTGAAACCAAACCGAGGAAAAGTAATGGTGGGGACAGGGGGGGGGGGGGTAGTGGCTCATAAGATTGATGTTTCCAAGGGGGCCTAGGAGGGTATAGTTTATTGATGATGTTAGGCCGAAAGGGGTTTGCAAATAACATACAAAGTAAAACATTAATACAAACAGCAGGTTGTCTGGGCTAGTATGGCCGTGGAGGTAATGGATAACACTTTTTACTTTTCCTTTTTTTTAATAACCCAACAAAAAAGAAGAAAAAGAAGAGGAAGAACTAGAAGAAGGAGGTTCCATTTTAGTTGTCTGGTTAATTGTTCTAAACTAGCATAAACGTGTATAGAGTGGGGTTTACAAGGTACGACGACGGTGGTACTTTATCATTCACTCCCAAGATTCTCAATTTGACATTGCTACAAATACTTTGATATCGTATCATGGTAGACCCTGACGTAAGGAACTAATAGTCTGGAAAAAACATGGACAAAAAACATTTTTTGCAAAAAAGGCATCTTTAAGCGATAACTAAACCCAACCCAATATTTACCCGCACATGATTTCAACACAATCACTGCTGCAACCATGCAGACGTGTCCCTATGTGCATTTCAGCAAATTTCTTGCAGCAATGGTTTCCATGGAAACCTATAAGAATATTAGACCGTTACTAGTTACCCCTGTTTGTCGGATAGGTTAGATGGGTGGGTAGGTGGAAGGGGGGGGGGGCAGTATTTACATAGTAACGTGAGCTTTACTGTCACTGGCCGGTTAGACCTAAACTCATGTTTCCTGAATTTTGATTAACTTTTGAAGCACAGAGTCACATCTTGGCAGACTTTTCTCTTTCTTTTTTTGTAAAAAAAACAAAATGCGATAATGGAAACATCGGCATCGACCTCACGTTTGGAGCTTGTAGCTCGTCCACGTTTGGAGCCTGTATGTTTTTATCAGTATTTGCTTTACAATTTTAGAATCCACTATTTTTTTCGTTGATGAGTAGTTGGTTGAACGCATGCGCACATCTGCTCACGATGTTGAAAGGTTGACGTTTCACCGATCTTAAAATGATTTTATTATTTATTATCAGTGTATAGTTTCGGATATGTTTTTAGTTGTTATCATAATTATTATTATCATTTGAATGATTTTATGTCATTGCAATAGACTGTGATTATATAGCGAGGTGAACGCGTACACACACACGGTGTTAAAATGCTGAAATGTCACCAAATTGAAAGCCAACTGTTTATAACAATTTGTTGAGCTAGTTCGATGAGTGGGGGTGGGGTTGGAGTTGGGATGGGTTTAAGGTTCATGGAGGTTGGCAGGTAGGATATATCTTGATGTGAGAGAGCATTTTTAACAGGGTGCTAATGACTTATGTTTGGGTTGGAAGACAAACTGTTTTCTTCTTCCAAGACTTTACACACAAATATTTCTCGACCCTCGAAAAACCAAACAAGAAGGGGGAAAACAAAAACTCCAAACCCAATCAAATACAGAGGGAGAAAAAGAAAAAGAAACCCAGGATAGCGACAGACGATCTCTGCACCTCGATCTTCCCTTTATCCTTTATTGTCTCCAGATTTCTTATAACTCTTCAAAAAAAAATCGAAACTCTAGCTTTTAGAATATCGTTTCTTTCACAGCTGCAGGCTGTGCCTCTTGCCCACAAGACAACATTGAATTACATCGCTCGACGGAACACAATTTATTTTCCCCGGGGTCCCGTATAAAAGAACGAACATTGTAAGCAGCAGAAATCTACTTAATGTTGCTTGTTTAGTGATGTTGTTATTTTTGTCTCCAAACCAACTATTATGATTTCAGGCTACACATTGAATCGTACAATGCACTGCCGATATATTTAATATGTCTTCTTTAAAGGTAGGATATACTTTGGGTAATTGTAGAAGACTAGGTGTATCCCAACATATGCATACAATAACAAACCTGAGAACATTTTTGGCTCTTTTGGTCATCGAAGTTGCAAGAAAATAATGACAGAAAAACAACCTTGTTGAATATAATTGTGTTCTTTTAAATGCCTGTACTGAAGCCTTTCTCAGGTTCAAATATTAGTGACAAATTACCTCCCTCTCAAAAAATTACATTAAAGGAAGTCTTTTCTCACAAAGTATTACTACTAGCAGCTCCCAGGTGCTCCTATACCAAGTAAGTTTTTGTGGTAATGAATTTCTTGAGTAATCATCCACTGCCTTTAACTGGATAACACATCATTACTTTAAAAAACAAATTCTTACTACAATAAACAACCTAACCAAGGTATGAAGAGTCTGTTCCTCGTCTTAGTGACACCCACGAAAAAAGTAATGCTATTTTTTTGTCATGGATTTTGTGCACGCTCATAGCAATCTTATTTCAATTGCTGCCATCGAAATGAGCAACAGTGATTGGGACTTCTTCAAAAGCTATTTACTCGAATTTAGCAAGTTACTTCACACGGATATCTGGAGCATCGGTACACAGTCGTAAAGTTCAATCAAACTTTCCAATGTCGGGAAACCATCAATTTGTTTTCTGGAATTAGGCCTACCAAATTTTTGGCTTGGTGCCCAGATTCAGTGGTCAAAGAGTTAACTCTAGCGTTTCTACTCTCAGACGAAACATGCACATTAGAAAAGTGCGCTCAACCATTTGCCGTCCTGCGCCATGTGTTCTTGCCATCTTCAAAATGGTGGTTTTACAGGCTTTATCATTATTCCTGCCTCGACATACATTGGCCTTTACTGTCAAATATGAACAGAAATCATTCAGGGTTTCTCAATCACATGTAAATTGATTTGAAGACTGCACTACACAGCGCATATACATTTATGTTGCAAGTCTTCCCTGATCTGATAAGACTTGCACGACAGGATTTGCACTTTCTATCAGACAGGGTGGTAACTGAAGAATGGAGATTTGAGTGGCGGATGAAAATGCAATCATTCTGGAAATGATTAACCGCATCCAAGACCAGACCTCTCTTCCATGATAAAGTAATGTTCTTTACAGTGAACTACAAACTCAATACACAAATCCATTATCAGGAGAAAAGAAGAAGAAGAAGAAGAAGAAGAAGAAGAAGAAGAAGAAGAAGAAGACAAAGTAGAAGAAATATAAAATTATCCGAGACGTTATCTTCATGTCTCAATACACTGCCCTCAGATGCGAGAGAGATTTCGGCAGTGATAAGAAAATTGATTACACGATTTGAATGATGGAGAGCCTTGCTTTCCACTTTCATTTCCGTCTGTGGCCACGCCTCTTATTTTACCGCCTCTGGGTCATTTCCAATACATCAGTGCAGTCTAAGAAACATTATTAATTAAGAGACAGAGAACGTTTTGCCGTCAGTACACCATTCCATGCAAGGACATCTTGTAATTACCACCAAAGGATACCACCTGATGACTCAACGTGTTGAGACAGCTATATACCCTGGTACAGGTGTAACGTCATTCCACCGTAGAACACGCCAAATCGATACAGACTCAAGCCAACAAAAATAAAGCTATACAAAAAACAACCTTCACAAATCTGGACAAACAAAATGTTCTTGTTTTCTTCCTAATCATGTACAGCCAAGGCTGTATTTTTGATTAGCGCAAGCCCAATGGAAGGAAATTGACCAATCGCCCTCGTTGTATTCTAAAATGTGTTCCAGAGACTCAGTGGTATACCTCATAAAAAAATTCAATTTCAGAATTATATGAGGTTGCTTTGGGCTACGCTAAATCACGCACAGATCTATGCCAGTCAGGCTTTGAGGCGAGTGGGAACGAAAACACAACAAGTGCACGCGTGTATACGTGCTCATCAACGACCTAGCAAGGTTCTCCCAAGGCAACATGCAATACTGATCAATAATAATCTATTAGACATAAAGTTTTAAAAAGTCGAAGGAAATCTAACTTGGCAGTGAAAATGAGGTAACAAAGTGACAGCTTCTCCGATGAAAATCGACACTATGTATTTTTGCTCTCTCCTTTTTAACAATGCTGTCGTTATACTGTTGATATACTTTATCACTTTATCACTGTTTTAGATAAAACTCCGTCATGCCGAAGCCTCCGGTTAGCAATCTGTGAAAATGTCACCAAAATATGTTCGTCACATTGTCGAGTACTGATGGTTTATTTATTTTTTCGTGAACATTCAGATTGTGTTTGTTTCGATCGGGCCGTGCACTCAATTCGACCATGATTCGACGAGCCCCCATTACTTATACAGGCACAGGTTTTGAAGCAAAGACGCATCGCTTTATAAAACTCCCTGATAAAGTTCTAAATAACCCGGTCTAAATCCGCCTCGCTCTGTCACAGGGGATGACCGCATGATACTATTGATAGCATCATGAGTGGTTTATAAGCGGAATGCCTATAATGCTGGACAGTCTTAAGTGACGATGGCTATAGTCGCATCGGGTATAGGCAAATAGAAACAAGAATACGAGTGTTGAGGAAGGCTATTTTCACGCACATTCGTGGCGTTTGAGACTGACGCACTTCTCAGGAAAATAGGTGATGGTGATCAGGAAATAGGTGATTGTATCAAGGTTATATATGCTTTCAAACAGTGTTAAACTTGTGTTTATACTCGACAATCTCACACATAATCGCAAAACTGAATCAGATTTTAAGTCTTTGTCGCCACAAAGCAGCCCGTCTTCAACAAACACAATTGAGATGTCCAAATTCCCTGTCAAGGGAAACCTCACTGCCTAATTAACGAGACTTGAAGAATCTTAATCCCGCTGATGGGGGAGGTCAAATCTTTCCGAAATTTGTTTGCAAAACAAAAGTTGCATTCCAATAAATTACGTCGAGGATGCCTCCAAACGAGGCCATGCAGCATATTAACGTCACAAGAACGTGCCAGCAATAGTAGGCACTAAACTCTGCATACTGAGGCTCGCTGCCTCCCGTAACAAGGTTTCGAGGGCGAAGACATCGCTGCAAATTTGGAGGAACGAGGGGACCACGGGAGCAAAATTACAGACGCCTTGGGGCGAGGTTTTCCGTTCGGAACAGTAGTGTTTCATTTTAAGGATTCGTCGATTGTGAAGCCCAAGGCATTGTAATTTTCATGTAGTGTAATTATCTTCAGATATACTTCTACTGAAGTATACTTCCTTGCTTCAAAATTAATCCAGTTGTAAGATTAAAAATGTATCCATCCCCCTACAAATTACATTTTCCCCAATTTATGGAGAAAATCTCGATTATTAACGGACAAATCTCTTTATAATAACAGTTACAAAATGATTACTAAAAAAAAAAAACCAGCAGAACTTTACCTGTCTATAAAAAGTGAATGCAAAACAAACAAACAAATTGTAAGATTGACAATAAAATTAACTTTGTTTACAGATTTGCACATAACTTAAACAGTATAAAGTAGGTCATTGTTGAACAATTTGGGCTTGAAGTGCCATTTTGAGAAATGAGTACGACATTCAGTTTCCATCTCGCGTGAAAACATAATGAGGGTTTTCACTATTTTTTTGTGACTCCGATGACCGATTGAACCGGTTTGTAATTTCATGTAAATTAGGTCAGTTGTCCGAGTGTAGACCGTGATTTCTTTGGTCTCCCTGATTAAACAGATAATGTGGGAATTACCATGAGACTAAGTTATCCATCATCATAGTACTGCATGATAGTAGCCTTGAAGGTTGTCTCGTTCTCTCATTGCAATAATGACATTACCATATATGCGCTTCGCATAACAGTTTCAAACCCTCACCTTGCATTGGTTTACACTCTAACAGGGTCAGACTTAGGGTCAGACTTAGGGTCAGACTTAGGGTCAGACTCAGGGTCAGTTCCGGGTCCCTAGGGGCCTGACCCCTTTCTAGGTCAGTAAGACTCCGAATCTGTGTCAAAATGACCAAGAAATGCATCACAAACTCACGCAGAACCCGAATTAAAATCCCATTTTTAATCAGTTTTGGGGGTCAGCCTAACCTAGAAATAGGTCATGCCCCCTGGGGCCCGGATTTTGGGTCAATTCTGACCTGAGAGTGTTCAGAGTGAAGTTGAAGAATGGTTATACCTCTCGATATCTCTTTCTGCACTTCTTTTGCTTTTTTTCCCGCCCTAGTTGACCATTTATTCTTTAGTTTGTTTCGGTTCTTATTTGAACTGGTAACTTAACCACCGCAGCGAGGTCTCAAGTGGGCCCCACATCAAGCAAGGAGTGTTTTCTAGTGTGTTTGTCTTTGCACTCATGCGACTGAAGCAATTTACTGAGATAGCTTTGGTTTCCCCCGGAAATTCGATTCACGCAGGCACGGCATTTATAAGAAGTTTCTGCGAGCAAATGGGAATGACATTCAAAGGTTTTCTGTTTTCTGTCTCATGAAAGAAATGGAAGGGCCGAGAGCACGAACATCATTCTGCAAAATGTCTTTTTTTGCATGACGAGCCCATGATCTTTTGTCACTAAACTGATTGGGTTTGTTGTGACTCGGTGAGATCTCATGACAATGGTAGAAAATGAGAGAAGCAAGATGGTTTCACCAATGGTGAGCCCGCTGTATGATCTACCCGTAGCTCATAAAAGCTGCCCAGCAGAAAATACTGCTGAGCAAACTTCTCTGCTGTTATTTAACCCCAAACTGAGTAAGGCACCAGTCGTAACAGTGTTAAACTTCATTGGATTTTGCTGGTTACCTGTTTCTGCTTAGCAATGTTTGTCTGTGCTTAGCAAGTTGTTTACGTGCTTACGGGCTTTATGAAATTGGGCCCTGATGGTTCGAGAAGATTCTAAAAATCCTAATCAATACAGATAACTGGTTTCCATCAGAGGTCGTCATGCACCTCTCGCTGGGAAGACAATCTGACTAAGTGGGGCGGCACGAGTGTGGGAGAGTAAGGAAAAGCAGCAGTTAAAATCATTTGATGATTATGGCTAAACTTAATTGTTGAATTGAGCAGTTGGAAAGCTTGCACCGGCATGGGGATACTATGGAAAAGTAGGTTGCCAAGAAGATTTAAGATCATGGGTGTAGTTACCATCAGTATAAAGTCAGTTCTGACAAACACAGTACGAGACTCATAAACATCGAAATTGAAGAAAACAAAAGATGGATGCTACACTCGTCTCTTTAAGAAAGGCTCTACAAAGCAATCACACACGATAAGGGTCTGTATGGAAACATCCTGCCAATTTCGTAGAGATTAAGGGTTAGAAGAAGTTAGTCACTGTGCCAGGAGGGAAGAAGAAGCAGTTTCTAAGGTCCTTCTATGGCAGCCCAAAGATGGAAAGAAAGCTAGAGGTCCGTCTTTAAAGGATTACGAAGATGACATGCTTAATTGGACGGGACATGAAGAACTGCATGCTAGACTGAACTGTGTGGTAGGCCATCTCGGAAGTCCGACCCTTTCGGTCGCCATAAGAAAGTCAGTAAGTCATTGTTGAATACAATTCCAGCTCAACTAATGTAGTCGACTCTCGTTATAACAAGATCGCTGGGACTGGCCAAATTACCTCTTTATAACAGAAACGGTGTTATAAGAGGACAATAAAACAAAGAAACACAAAGCAGAAATGAGAATCTGGACTTCAGAATGTACTCTTTTTAAAGCAGAACATCTTCATAATGGGCTCTTTATACCGACGGTTTACTGTACATATTTATTTTTCCCCAGGAATGTTTTGTTTACCATTTTCATTGTTAATGTTTTTTGTACAGGGGTGTAAAAAGTGCAAACATACTTTATACACTTTTTGATACGTAAATCACTCCCAATTAAACTAAACATGCCGGCAATAACGGCAATTTATCGCCGGCGTCGAAAGGCAATGAATTAATGTGCCCGTTGACTACTATGAAATTAATAGTCTGAATTCCTCTGCCGAGCAACTTACTGCCAATCGAATATACGGCAATATTATTAAGCGAGTCACCGTGTGCCGTACTTTTTGTCTAATTGATTTATTCCGAGTAAAAAACGAGCTAAGTGTATGAAAGCAGTAAAGCCAATCAAGAACGCCATTATCGTATACCCTTACCAGAGCAAACATAATATTAAACAGCAACTTTCAGGAAAGGGACGAGAGGAAGGGAGATTTCGCATAATCATACTAAGCGCACGAAATTGCAAAGCATGGAAACTTGTTGTCCTTTAAGGACACCCAGGTGACCAAATACAGTTTTACGTGATTTGCATTTCTTTGGAGTGGTGCCTGGTTTATTTCTGAAATTTCCTTTTTCGATTTGGCGCACCGTTCCTTTTTGAACGTGCACAAAATACGAGGAATCAAATAAAGTGACCATCCAAGTTAATGCCACTTTCACAGGTTACTAGATGTGATTATTGAACACTAGAGATAGAAATCAATGATTTCTTCGAAAAGCAAGAACACCTGAAGTAACGAAAGTTATGCTTTCTTACAAAAACAAAAACAAGAGAATTCTCGTACATTTCCTTCATGTCGTCGTTTTAACAGCACAAACAACCTTTAATGTGAATCTCAATGACTCCGCGTTGCAAAACATGCCGTATAGTTCATAAGAAGCCCATAGGGTCTCCAGTGAAAAGCACTCTTGGGGGAAATGAAGGCGAGGAATGTCTATTTAAAAAAAGGAACTGTGGTCTTCGAAACTAGTCCAGTCATGAATCTGATTCGACTCACTGGTCGCTGTTGGTCATTAGGGAACGCGTGAGATTGAGGAACTAAGGCATGGTATGATCATGTGCTGACGTCTTGGGGAAGAGTCCATGCCGGTAGATTGACTCGTGGTCACAGGGAGGTCCGCAGGAGGGGACGCTTGATTTGATCATAGAGTCAGAGAGCGTACTGATGGTTAAGTTCATACCAGTACCAATCCTCCAGAGAAATACTCCCGTCTGCAAACTGTCAGAGTGAAAAAAAGGCGTTTGACGACCGCAATCATTATCTCGATTTGCAGCACCCGAAAAAAGAGAGAACGCGTATGAACGTGCAAACACCCCTCACAAATTATGACCCCCTCGCCAACGCCCTGAAAATTTGATTGTTTCGTGCCTGGTCTATGATGTTTTGCCACTTCCTTACATTGACATTGCCAATTAATCTAAATCAAATAGCCAGTGCATTTTTGATAGAGAGATGAACTACTTCATAAAATACGCTGATGTTTTGATTAATATTGCAACGTCGAGTAATAGAGATGTCAAGAAATATAGTTCCCGTGACATGTGAACACCGCTCGAGAACCAGAGAGACTACAGTCGTCTTTCAATCAATTTAATTAAGCATTGACATTTTTATCAACGTGAAATCAAGGATTTTTAAAAACAAATAGCAAACATGTTGATTGTATTAATTGATAGTCAATTTGAAACCAAGAATGGGCCCTTGGGTATTCTAAAAGACGAACACACGTAACAATCAACGGTTCACTCTATTTTTGTGACCAACTTGAACATTGAGAATGTTTTAATGCTGCCAGTCAAACATTCGCTAGAACTTGCGTATTTTATTTTCAAATCAACTTGAAATAAATGCTAATGCTGTTTTATCATATGTACTTTACTTGATACCGTTCTAGGCCAATATATGATAATTTGTAGATTTGTCAATAGTTGAATGTGACTGCACACACGTCATGCTCATTGGATGATACTGACGTGGTGACAACACTTCCCCAATACGCCTGTTAAATAATAAGACACCGGGGTTAGCAACCCCCGCAGAGTATTCAGTTACCATGGTAACGCTTTCATGTTGAGATGATATGTTGCCACTGCTATTTCTTGTCGTTGAACTGACAGTTGTCCGATCATAGGTTGTACGATCATTGCACCTCAGTACGTTAAGAATATAATGAAGCCAAAATGAAGAAGAAAAAGTTAATTTCAGAAGTGAGCGTGAAGATTTAAACAGGCGAGATGAACAAAAACACACACACACACACACACATTCTATTTTTTGCATCCCTGTGGAGACACCTTTTGTTCTTTCCTTTGTCCCTGTAGTTAAGAACCTCCCATAGACTTTGTACACAAAATTCCTTGTGGAGCACCCAGTCTTTAGAATTTCCCTATGGAGACCCTTTGTGTTCCCTTTTTCTGTTTTGTTCTCGGTCTCCATAGGGCAGTGAAAATGAAATCACACACGTGAAGTGCCATCGCATGTACATGCATCTTCAGATGTTTTTAAACGCGTCACAAAATCAATGTTCTCACCTCGCGATCAGAGATAATTAATGACGGACCTTTTGGTTGTTTTTCTCTCCAAGATGGAAGCGGTTTAACAGTGAATGCCTATCAGATGGCTGGTACCCGTACCAACCTTACAATTTTAACCCTTAAAAAATACATGTGTTTCAAATGATACCATCTTAGATAGTTGTAAAAGTTGCTCGAATAATTGCACAAATATTAATGGCGTTTGAAATGAACAAGACTCTCTGTTGAAGGCAAAATTTATGAAGTTACGAACGAGGCTCTCCAATGCATATTCAAGGTCGTGCTTTGCCCATTGCTGTAGGATATTTGTTTCTTGTCTGAGACCAACTTTCCGAAGCAACCTCCGTGGGTTTTAGACACGACTGCCTTCCTCGGATTTACGATACACAAAGAACCGGATCTCGGGATCCACTTTCCGTCTCGTAAAATGTTCCCGGTAAACATACAATAACCAGTACGTGCTTCGAGAGAAATTTGTGGAATTCTGACGTTCAGTTAAAACTATTTTTTCAGTGCATGAGGGCATGAAAGATGCCTCAATATACATTGTACCACTTTAATGATAGAAGAGTTCATGACCCAATTCACCTTGAAGTCATCATCACAACAATCTTGGTTGCGCCATTTTGGTAGTCAATGTCGCTGTGTGTTAACAGTGTAGTGCGAATTTTAGGCGATGCGGCGTTAATACACGTGTACGAGGCGACTGCCCAAAATGGTGAGCGTGGTGCAGTTGCGTGTAAGGGGTCAATACATGACGGCACGAGGACAAGACTAGAGCAGGCATAGTCGAAACCTTGGAAGACCCAAAACGTTTCTTATTAAGAGTTGTATTTAATGAGCCACTCTTATGATAGTCAGCTACACATCGTGTGCTGCAAAACCTACAACGACCCCCTTTCATTCAATTTCAGGTTTCCTATTACTGACCTAGCATGAGGGTAAAATTACAGGAAATATATACGTGCATAAATTTACGGCACGGGATACTCTGTTTTGCCGTAGAGAAGTCCAAATTTTGACGATACAATATCCTTTGAAAGCTTCCCGGGGTTCGAAGCAAAAATAACGAGAGACCACGTTTAGATACAGTTCCTGTCGTATCCCAATGGGGATTACAATATGATCCCTCATCTGGTCGTCTTTCTAACGCGAAACACAGACGATGCATTGACACGGAGCTCAATTGCCCTCGGCGGGTGAAAACACCAATGGTCTCCACGAGCAACGGAAGCCAAAACACAGGATTTTCATAATGCCATACCGTTATCACAGTGCTTAAGAGTACATAATGAAAAATGGAAAATAAAATAAAAAAAGAAGCGACGCTGAAAATGAGTCAGTTGTAGGTGGCGAAACCTGACCACAGTGGGGGTGCAAGTAGCAAAGAGCACGGAAGGGTGTCTGGATAGAGTTCCGTCAACCCCTCGAGATTCAAAAATGTTATTATGTCCCTAAAAGCTTTTTTTCTGTCCGTACTTAACTGCCAAGATGGATTTCACAAAGGATTGCATTATTTTGAAAAAAAAGACAGGCAAACTATCCAGTTATATAGGGCGAGCGGAATTAACATTTAGCATAACATTGCAGGCAGAGTATTTGTTTTCCCAGCGTCGTGACGGGCTCAATATTTCCACATTATGAAGCAGCCCTCCAGTTATTTTTGTTGTCGATGTGTTTTGTGCTGTGTGAATGTTGCCACAAACTCATCATACCAACATAATACCTGTCAACTGAGCCCGCATGGGTCTCAACGTTGTTATTGTTTCGTCTGATGTTAGTGCAAAATTAAATTTCCTCGTTCAATATTTTCCACAACTCGATCTTCAATCTTGACATTCATATCTTTATCTAAAAGTCAAGTGTACCCTGTGTTATCTTTGCAAACAGCACCTCTGCTTTTGAAAAGTTATTTTTGAATTTGAAAACAATAATAATGATTAAGACTCTATAAAAAAAATGCCCAGGGTAAGACCAACAGTTGAATGTCAAACAATTTCTTTAGACGTAGCTACTTCGCGTATCATCTTCGATTGTTGTTATCTTATCCATCCCCCGTGCAGTCACATCCCCTTACATCCTTCAAAATTGTGGCGAATGTTTTTATTTCGATACAAAAGAGTCTCGTTCCAATGGTCGATAGAGGGCAACATAATAAAGGGATAATACATAATTGGCTTTGATGATATCCAATCAAAACGGCATTGAATAAATCAAACTTCTAGTATACTAGTAGTCATCGAATGCAACAGAAATTTAAAATATCTTATTTTACTTCATCAGAAAGTTGTTTCACACTATACAGTCAACACTCAACAGTTCTCAAATTTCTTTTACTAAGGATGAAAAGACAAGTGTGCGACACATTAAGTGTGGCTCCTTACCCGGTACCTAAATGTAGCCCGTGTCCAACTGTAGTCCCAATCGTAAATGTGGCCCAGGCCCAAATGTAGTCCCAATCATGTACATAAAAGTAACCAGTGCTACAGGGTACAATGTTTGGGCTACATTAAGATCCCGGGCTACGTTTAGATACACGGTTTGGGAGTGCATTCAGATCCCCGGGGTACATTAATGTACAAGATGAGGCTTTTCATTAATTAGGTACCGCACAGACGGGTTAGAAAGTGGCCGCTTTTTATAACCATGAGATCAAGTGAAAAGGTATACGTGAAAGACGGGGAAACCACCATATTACGTGACCATCTAATGGTTTGTCTGAAGCGGTCAGGGGGAGCAGAGTGAAGGGTGGCACGTTTTGTCAATGTTGCCCAGGGCCAGTTATCCGTCTCATATCTCCCTCACCCCGGGCGGCATGTTCATAGTCACATACCATAGATGGCGACGTACATACAGAGACAGTGTGGAAGGTTTGCCCTGAGGCCCCGAGGACTACATTCAAATAAGCAGACAAGTTCTTGAGGGCGATTAGCCGTCTTACTCGCATGAAATAAGTTTGGAGTAACACCATCAGCTGCTTTATGAACTATGCCGAACTTGAAGGAGATTACCACAACGATCTCCAGATTGTCTTCCCACCATGCTAGGTTTTCGAGTTGTTGCTTTCAAATTGTACCAAGAATTGATTCTGTTTTACACCATTGGTGAACCAAGCTGATTATTCAAATGCTTACTGGAATGACAAAATAATCAATAGCGAAAAAGTTCTGCTTGCAGAATCCGATCGTCACATTTTCATTTCCTAAAAATATTTTTCTGAACTTGTTATCCGCACAAAAGAGAACGTCTGGAAATTATTATTTTTCTTCCACATGCTCCAACGTTTTTTGTCAAAGCACGTCCCCTGACTCCCCCTCCCCTGTGACAATAGTTTGGGTTTAATTAGAGTTATGGGAAGGGGGCGTTCGTTCACCTCTTCCGACGAGTCCGCAGCTGGTGGGTGACAATGCTGACGCTCTTAAAGACTGAGGTGTTAAAGGCCCTGTACACTATTGGTAAGATCGAAAAACACAATTTTCAGAGATTCACACATAACTTACATGATTTAAAGTAAGTAATGGTAGAAAGGGTTCCTTAAAATATTTCTGCCTAAAATGCTATCGTTTCTGAGAAACGAGTAAAACAATAGTAATTATCGCGCGCGATAATTTGAAAAAAAAACCCAGAAAACACATAAGATCTCTTTTCACTATTTTCTCGTGACCTCGATGACCAATTGAGCTCAAACTTTCACAGGTTAGTTTGTTCATGCATATTTTTAATCACACAAAATGTGGACACTGATTTTGAGCTGTTACCAAAAGTGTACAATACCTTTAAGTCAACACGTTGCCGAGTTCAGTTAATTACAACTCTGCATCACTTGAAGTTGGTTTTTGATGACCAGTGCAGTCATTAAAAAATTCATATTTTTCTCAAATGTCAATGCAAACAGAAATATAGTTGAATACAGTCTAACACAATGAAGACTTAAATTACAACTTTATCGTATGGAATTTCAGCTGGAAACAAGATTTATTTTATTGACGTGCAAATATTGATATAATAACAAGTCAATCCGTGAATTTATCCATGTTTAAACAATGTTTTTCTTATTATAGCAAAATCAAAAACTATCAAAACGATAGTTTCTATTTCTCCGCGGGCGGAATAGTTGTCTTTTCATAATTCTTTATTTCTTTATAAATAACTTTCTTTCTGGTACTACTGTTCTGATATAAACCCTACTGGAAATACCAACAATGCTACCCACAGATTTATAACAAAACGTTTTATAAGCCCGTTCAGTAGTAAGGACAGTCAACACATTCATTTGTACAGTTATTTTCGTAGGAATAACTTTATCTTAACATTTAATATAATAATGACGTTGAATCTTTGTTGCATTAAAAAAAAAAAAAACATATTCCCAATTGGCCTGTGTTTTCTTGGTACAATTATAAATCTCATTCAAATCTAATATGGTATCACACAGCTTAATAGTCGCGCACATATTTTCTGCACTCATCTTCTCTACTTATGTGCACCTTCTTTCATTACATTCCAACACCTTGCATCCCTACTGATTCCACCACTTCCTCATCTTCTCCTGTTTCCTCGTCTCTCTGAGGCCACATGGCCGCAGATCAATCACCTTGGCTTTTCTCCTTTCACATGCAGTGTAGCGCGGCCATTGTACCCCGTGTAGTGCCTGCTTGCTTGCCTTCACAAATTTACACGCAGACTTTTGCAGCCATCTCCGGAAATTGTAAGAGAACGTTGCCATGAACATATCACCGCGCCCAATTGAGTGTAATTTGAAAAGGGAAATCGGGAGCACACGCGTCCATGCTTGAATGTGACGTGTGGTAGAATAGGACAGTAAAGGAAAAAAAGATCGAGGGAGCACAATCAGAGTATCCTGTGGAGATAAAAAGGCTAATATTTTTATTTTATTTTAACACGTATATATGATCTTTTTAATAACTGTTTGATATCGACTTAATTATGTTATACTTATAAACGTTCAAAAAACACACACACCTGTTGAATAGCCTATAATATGTATGTCCCAATGCGCATGATCGGCGCGCAAAGGACTCTGGGTGACATCCGAGTCCAAGTAACACCAGCAACCATCATGGCGCACTGATTTTGAAGCAACGCGGTACACAACTATAAAACCTGGCATAGTTACAAATAAACTACAACATGGCGTCCATCTTGGCAGCATGATTTTATTTTTGAATGTACTTGGTTTCCCAAGATGCATTGCGGTTTATTTTTAAGATGGCGCTTGTGCATATGGGCTATTCATTTCACAAACGGATCAATGGTCGAGGGAACAAAAGATTTGAAAAGTCACGTGGTCACGGTTCCTTTGGATACATATTGCACACTCACGTTGCATAATATTTCACGTCGTGTAAACGTGGAGGGACAGTCGCGTCAACACAGTAACAAACGTCACCTGACAAGAGTAAAATGTTGCCCAGTCACCTTGCAAGGAAACAGTCACGTGGGTTATCAATGCCCATAGTGTGATATAGTAGGACAATAAAGACACTTATATGCCAAATGGGAGCACGATGATACAATTAAGCACAGAACCAAGCATCTCGCCAATATTTCAGCGTAAATTTAAAACATGCTTGATATCACTTGTTTGCGTGTACGTTTATCAATAATTCAGCCTACTAATGTTACTCCCCGACTCTAAATCTAAATTTTAGGGTCTGAAGCGCAAAATAATAGCCGGGAGACACTTTAACAATCTGTTCCTAAGGCAACCGCACTCAATGCCACCGCGTAACACACTACCCCCAGCTCAGGAAAGGCAATATGGAATTATACTTAAGAAAATGGCGGTATCAACTTTCCGCGCAGAGCCTAATAAGAAAATTAAGAAAAACACCCTCGAGAACTATACATAAGCAAATTACATCACTGAATAGTTTGTATATTGAATCCACTATGTCTAGTAGCAAATCAATGTAGTGAAATGTAATCAAAGAGATTTCAATCAATTTTTGTTGTTGTTACACAATGGTTCGGTGGCAATCGGTTAAAATGTAGTTGCGATAGCAATCATTGTAATTAATCTTCGCAACTTGCAGATCGGCGAGTTTGTACAACCTATAGGCTTCGGCGTCAGTAAACTCCCAGTCGAATATAGGCCAAGCATTTGCGAATTGTGTTAGTTTGCTTTGAATAGAAACGCAGGTGAATACAGAGCGTTACAACGGGCAAAAGTGGCGGAAAGATATGTATTTGAAGTTGTTGATTTACATGCAGTGAAGTAGAAGGGAACAACTTGCATGACGATTTAGATTTAAAAAACAAAACAACGACCCCCCCCCCGAAAAAAAACCCCACAAAACTACCCCTCCCCCCCAAAAAAAAAAAAACCCCAAAAACAAAACAAAACAAAAAAACACAAAACACAAAACACAAAACACAAAACAAAACAAAACAAACAAAAAACAAAAAAAGGGGGAGGGCGGGGGATTGGGACCCCATGGTAATTCATGCACATATTTGTAAAAATTGCAGGATTTCGTTATTTCACTTTGACCAATGCCGTTGTCTTTTTGGTGCTGCTTTTTAACTTTACCTTTTTACTTAAATGTTGTAGGACAAAATTTTCGCTCCACAAAATGGCGGACCGCCACACATTTTGTATATTTCATTCCTCTTTTAAAACATCTTTCCAACCATAATTACTTCATATTTCTGTTATAGCCCAAAGCGCCCAATCCGAAGGCAATGTGTCCCTTTAATATGAAATGTGAACATTAACCTGGAGCCAGTATTCATTGTGCAGTCACATTCAATTGATATTTGTCTCTAATGCCGAAACAAAACCAGTTATTGCATTCTAACGAGAATCGAAAGCCCGGAACGATATGAGTGGAATTAATTTTGCCTAATGGACGACAAAGCGACACTGTGCAGGGACAGCAATCGTCTTTAATTATGTATACCGCCAGCGCTGTTTCAATGCACGGATTATGGCCAAGTACGCCTATTTTGTCATATAGAACGTTTTACGCATGAGTACTGGTATGTCTTTCCTCTATCTCCTCTACTTTTTGGTTGACATACGATTTGCAGGATGCAATTTGCCCGTATAATTCTCAAGAGAATAGCGCCCGATCTGTATGAGTTAAAGTGTAGATGTTTAACAAAAACCAGGGATCTATCGTCAATTTATACTATTCCATTACAAGCGTGCAGAGTCACCACGCACGAGTTGCTGTTTATTACTTACGTGTTCTGTCATATATGATGTTGGAGATTTCTTTCAACAAAAAAACCTATTCCAGAAATGTTGATATTAATTCGATACACTGACACAGCAATAGGAGCATTATTTAACGGGCTTAGAGAAAGACCGTCAATGGCTTTATCTGGGACGTGTTCTTAATTGTAGGTTCTCCCCGTCTTTTTCGGCAAAAAAGAAAGAAGAACTGCCTCTTTAACTTTCGTGCATTCGTATTGAAGAGATTTTGCCTCTGCAGTTGGAACCATTATTCAAATTCACTTCCGATGCATGCTATCATTCTGTTCAATTAAACCTTCAAGGCGAAATCGGCATTTAATTTAGTTGAGTAGGTGCAACTGGAGATTTCTGCGAAAACTTGCTGTGAATTTGAATGCTGCCCGAGTCACTTGTTAAAGGAACATTACAGAATTGATTTTGCTAACAAAACAGTTGCTGGCAGTGTAAGCACTTCATGTAATCCACCATATACATAAACTGACAAACCTGTAGAAGTTTGAGATCGATCGGCCATCTGGGTCACGAGAAAATAGTGAAAAACCGATTACACATTTGCATGAAATCATATAGATTCAACGAATGAATAAAACGCTCACTGAGCGATAAACTCCAATCGGAAAATTAGTTTATTTATTTCTCATCAAACATGGCATTTCAGACAGAAATATTTTAAGGGATGTTTTCTACTATCATCATCATTAGACCGTGTAAGTTTTATGTAAATCTGTGATCAAAAAGTATATTTTCCCAAAAAAAATCTTACCAATTCTGTTATTCTTGAATTATTTTACTGTTTTTAAAATTGCCTGATTAAAAAATAACATTTGCTCACAGTGAAACTGAATGACTGTTTTGAGGAGCTTTTAATTTTGCATGAAATAGAAAAACGCAAAATTTACATAAATTATAGTCAAGTCCGACACGTTGCCTTTCAGTTGCTGTCGACTGCAAGTCTCGCGCGTATTCGAGCATTGTCACCCGTTAAAATGCGCGAGTTTGTTTCTTTCACGCGTTAAATCAATGTGCGTGGAACCAAAGTGGTCTCAACAAAATAATGTTCCAATATCTATTATGAATATTTTGTTAAGAAGATTAATAGCACATACAATAGTAACTGATTTAACACCAGGCGCATTCAATTTCGTTTGAAAATGAATGCTCCGTTGCATCAGCATTCGACAGTCAATATTGGAGTGAATCAATTTCAACAGTTTAGCATTCACTGGTCAAATAAGATCATTCAAATTCATTGGGTCGGAAAGATTATTCAATTTCGCAAAAGCCAACAGCAAGAGGCTGGCCAGCCATTCAATGTCATCAAACAGGCAAACTCGTCCACATTTAAACATGAAATTTGATTTATTGTGAGAACTATAGGCCTAACTCTGCATGATGACATGTTATAAATGCCTTTTTTTTTTAAACAAAATTCTTTTCTGAAGATCCTGAAGATCGAAACAACAAAATGTCATTTTGTCTCGGGATTTGGCCGGTTATTTTCATATACACACTACGGGAAAATTCCGAGTAGATTCGAAAAGCTTTTCCCCTTGAAAAGCTTTAGAGCAGATTTGCGAAATCAGTCGAGTAATTTCCCACATGAAACGACCGTTGTCTGTTGCACGTAAATCCCACCACTCAAATAAATAGCACACAGATAAAATAATTGCATTTTGACAAACTGTATTCTCGTGAACAGTACAATGGGGAGAAGAAAAAATTATTCTCAGGTATTCCTTGATATTTTTTTACATTGATTACAAATGAATTTAATGGACTGTCCGAATGAACAATGCTGGACACGTTTTTCTTGTTGCGAAGTGAGCGTATTTCTCAGACTAGGGAAAAAAGGGCTACGGATGAAATACGAGAGAACGATTTCAATTCAATGACAAAATCTTATTAGTCATGGCTGCGTGGAAATGTGGTCTGGAGGTTCTTCACAGCATCTTCTTCACAGCCTGTGGCTGTTAAAGGTGTAGGCATATTAGTTTTTTCAGATGAATCTATAGACGTTCTCATCAAATGTTGTTTTTTAATAATTAAAACCTTATCATCAATGTCACTACAGTGGGTGACAATGTCTTAATTAAAATTTTTAAAAATGACGGATTAAATCATCTTTCACCGTCTCTCAATATTCTGCCCTGAAACATCCTGTTTCAAATTTGTCTTTACTTTTACATTAAAACTCCTTAATCGGTATTATTATTATTTTGTGTATGAGTGTTTTCTCTTGGCTTGTGGTCGCGAGTACATTTCATAATCAGATCGAGCAAGGTTTAATTGTAGAAAATCGATTATTCTCCAATGTGAGCATATAGGCGTATATTCAACAAACGAATGTTAAGAAACATAGCCGCTGCTTTTAAAAATGTGAATTTCCAATGTACAAATAATGGATACTTCATATGGGTTTAGTTTTACGTAAACGCATTCATTACAAAACATACTCTCGCCTTAAAGATATAAAACATCATTGGTTCTTGAGAGACAAAATGTCAGTCCACAATTTTAAGGAAAAAACACACTTAAAAAATCAAACAAATTTCACAATCAAGCTTTGAGAAATTGGTCAGGTTTTTATAGAAAGAAATTGCCGAAAAACGTTTGTTTTATTTCAGGAATAAATGAAAAGGTTCAAACGCGGGCCACCTATAACTTTGTAGAAATTTTCCAAGGTTGATCAGTTAAACTTAAACATGGTTAAACATGGTGTAAACTTAAAAATAGAAGACGGGATAGTGTTAACTTAAAAAAAACACACACACACACAAAAAGCGCACAAAAAGCAACAACATACAAACAAACAAAACAAAACACAGCAAAAAAACAAAAACAACGATATATCCCTTTAAGTGAGCTCAATTTATCAACCTCTTCACAGGCGGCTTCTATTGAAGTTATTGCAATGGTCGTGTAGTAAAATCTAGACTATCATTTGACCTGGTTTTTGCGATCGATTGAATATTACAGAAAACATACAAGAAGAAGAAAAAGGAGATGCGAAATTGATTCTCACGGCTGACTTTACACTCCGCAAAACCTATGGAATGGGGTTGGGGGGGGGGCTGAAAGATAAAGGAAAAGACTCGTGTTGAATTATTACTTTCGGATTGATGTATATAATACTGGCCATCAAGCGAGTCTGGCTCCCCTGAGGGGAAAATGTGATAAATCGACCGTGGTAAAGTGACAATACGCTGTTGGTAAGAATCGAGATCTACATCTGCGGATTAACAATAGAGACTTGTGTTCCAGTGGCAACTCCTGGGGGTGGGTGGGTAATTACAGAGCGGTGTGAGGGGAATTCCAATTGTGAGGAGAAGAGGAGAGGACAGCTCACCCCCTTTGCAAAATGTGCATTTGTTACTTGATATGTGGAATATGGTGTACCCCCCCCCCCCTCCTATTGTGTCTTCATTGTGTTCTGGGAATCTCAGGAAGTCTTTAGAGGATGTTAGTTGGGGGTACTTCTGTTCAAGAGGAAAACTCAGAGTGTGTTAAAGTATGGGAACTTAGGGGAGGGGGACACCCTCTTCCACACATCGGGCATAGTACAAACAATCATCATAAACTGGTCAGTGACTGGCTAGCCTCCTGGAAATCGGCTCTCTGGAACTGCCCCCACCCCCATGATCATCCCAAAAACAAACTTGTTAAAACTTGCCGAAACTTGCAGAAATCAAACTCCACTTTTCAAGTTAATAATTGTTTGTTATCCCTCGTAAGACAACTGTCTCCCTTAAGTTTGATTTTGCAACAAATACCTCCCACCCCGATGCGTTTTTACTTCCTTTATAATGCCAACAACAACATTTTGCCTGTCAGCCATTTTGAAAATAAAAAGCCCAATTGATTATAACAAGAAGAGCGAATCATGTACGTAGAAGACAGCGAAACAGTGCGGGGAAAGATGTATGGAAAATTGTGGGGAAGGGCTTAGTTCGGTCAAGGGGTTTGGTTTGAGATACAGAATACAACTTCTGGCAAATTGTTGGTTTTGTTTTACTACACACTAAGACCCATGAGAAGATAGTATCTTACTCAAATGTATTACGAAGATGTATGATAACTGCTGCATGCATTGTTAGGCCAGCGTGGATTTAGGTAGGAAAAGAGCACGGCATAATACGAGGAAAGCTGTGATGTCACCAGTTGGGAGGTCAGGTGGTACAGGGGAGATGAGTCATTTTCTCGGTGCCTGGTCGCAGGTCTGTACCCCTCCAGTCTCAGGTCACTTAAAATTGTATTTGTGAGAGTGCGGGAAATTTGAAGCTGTATCTGGCAGTGGCAACAGAGAAGCTGGGGAGCAGACGGGCGTGTTTACGTTATATGGCTTTGTGGGGCCTACAGTAATTAATAAACCTTGGTTTGACATTGTTTAGTGTTGCTCAGTCTTGGAGAAGTTCATCATAAGGTGATGGTTACACCCAACCTGGTTCCCTGGGGTGATCGATCTCGCTGCGCCACCCCGACCTTGGACGAACTGCTCGCTCAGTGGCGAGAGGTATCGATACGGCCCACTGCCCATGCTAGCTATAGGCTGGGTAACACCAGGCTTTTGAATTTGTTTGCCTTCTGTTGTTTTTCATTAATCTTGCTTTAATTGGAACAAACCTAAAAGCAGTAACCAGACATTTTCATTTGGGGGGGGGTGCAAGAAGGGGGGACCCTCAAGGACTGTATAGAATTCCTTGCGACGAAAATTTTAACGAAAATCTTTTCAAGAAGTTCAACTGCACCTTGCAATCATCACCACAAAACGAATTTGTGCTTTTTTGTCGATAGCAGTGAAATTCCTTGTGCTTTTAATAAAGATGCAAGCAATTCCATTACCACGAAAGCCTTATGGTTGGTGTTAAAGTACATGGACAATAGTCGTCTAAACGAATTGACATTTTTGAACAAGATGTGCTAATTTGATTTTCCGCTACCACGGTGTAAATTCAGCACAATGGTACAGGGTGCGAAATCAAATAAAATAAAATATTGTAATTAGATAAGTCGTAATTGCAGAATCTCCAATAGACCATATTCAATTGAAATGACGTCAACATCAAGATGATTAAATTTCTTGCTGAGAGATTTCAGAATGTACGATGATTTTGTCTTTCCAGTATAGAGGTTATTTTTTTCGGAGGAGACGAATCAATAAATACATTTTACTGGGAAATGAATTTGGCATGAACATTATAACCCCAAAGCAAATAAATTCAGGACGACATTTTACGAGCAAAAAGGCCAGATTGTTTTTTTGTGTATTCATCTGTTTCAAGCTAGAGGGACAAAACGTCATAATACTCAACAGTCAATGCAGGACCTCTTGTTGAAATATAAATTGATTCCACGGTAGCAATAAATCAATTGAGTAGAATGTGCATGTCCACAGTACTAATTAAACTCAACTCAGAATACCAAGCTTATCCGACGGGGCCTTAAGTGTATACTACACAACATTTCAATCAAAATATTATCAAACCCAAACCAAATGAGACTGCACCGGTAACACAAACAACATTTATCAAAAATGTGTTCAGCCGTACTGTTATTCATTAATGATCTTCGTCCGTTTGTCTGTAGTATTTCACAAGTTTGACAGCTTCTTACCGAGGCCCATTGGCACTTAATGGTTATTCTGGAATATTTGTAACGTGTCACTGGGGACTTCGGATTAGTGCAGTAGAAACTTTAGAAAGGAAAACTAATCAAGACCTTCAAGGGGGGATTTGGATTTTTCAGCTTATATGAAGATCGGGAGATTAATGTGGTAGAGCATTTGGATGCTGCTGATAATACATTGTTGACCTGCTATCTGAGATGTAAATGCGTTCAATGGTCTATTTGCATCTTGGCTATACTCTGACGGGTAGCTTCTATCATAGCCCCTGGCGATATCGAAAAACAAACAGCACAAAAAATGACTGAAAATGACCACAAAAGTCTACCAATTACATGTATCAATGCTACATAATAGGCAGTTGTGTTATAAAATTTTGCAACTTTTAGGGCAAATTAAGTGTCCATTTCGAGTTATAGAGAAGTCTTTTGTATGTTTGGGATATCGTTAACTTCAGTTTGGTGAACGGCCAATATTGATGTTCCTTCTCTTGATTCAAATAGAGAAAGCATATCGTATATATCAGAAGTTATAAAAACGTTACCGGTATTGGACCTTATCTCACCCAAACCGCTTTTGTGAATCTTACCACACTCTAACAACAACAACCCCTCCTATGGGTCACAAATGACCCAGATTTGGGGTCTCAGGGGGGCTGACCCATTTGTGGGTCAGGCCGACCCGAAAACCGGTTTAAAATGGAGACTCTAACACGAAGTCTGCGTCAGTTTGACACAGTTTTGGGTCAGTTTGACCCAGAAATTATTAGGGCCCCTTTAAACCCGGAATCTGGGTCAATTCCTGACCCGAGAGTGTCCTAGTCTACTCTGAGGGAGAGAGTATAACAAAGGCAGCAGGTTGATTCCAAGGGAAGACGAAAATGAAAAGCATAACAGCTTTGCCAACATTACTTCAGCTACACCTTATCTTGATTCAACAGTGTGCTAACCAGTACAACAATAATGTGCACAGTTATTGCCAATGAGGCACATACCTTATCTTGAATCAAGTAGAGTAAGCTCACCAGGAGCAATATCATTATCTTATATCAACACCTTGATGCGAAGATGTGATTTGGATGAGGGGAAAAAAATCAGAGTACAGGATAATGATCTAGGGGCCTTTTAAATTAAAGACAACATGGACAAATTTATTTTTACGAGAATTGTTTACGAGTCACAGGGAAATAAACCTTAAACGTTCTTTTCAGCAAACCATAGTGTGTTTTTTCAGTTATTGTTTAAAGGTATTGTACACTTTTGGTAACAGCTCAAAATCAGTGTCCACATTTTGTGTGATTCAACATATGCATAAACAAACAAACCTGCGAAAGTTTGAGCTCAATTGGTCATCGAGGTCACGAGAAAATAGTGAAAAGAGATCTTATGTGTTTTCTGTTTTTTCAAATTATCGCGCGCGATAATTACTATTGTTTTACTCGTTTCTCAGAAACGACAGCATTTTAGGCAGAAATATTTTAAGGAACCCTTTTTACCATTACTTACTTTAAATCATGTAAGTTATGTGTGAATCTGTGAACATCGTGTTTTTCGATCTTACCAATAGTGTACAGGGCCTTTAATGTCTAAAATGTTCTTATATAAAGTGAAAATACCACCAAGTAACGCATCATATCTGAACTTAAAATAATATTCCCCCGAATTTCCAATTCACTTGGAGCTTAAACGATCGTATCTGCCTGAGATTGATGATCATAATAATAATAATGGACATTAGTGCGCCACGTCTGTTAGAAAGATACTCCCGGCGCATAGAAAAGGAACTCTGCTCATGACGGCACTTATAGCCAAGACTGAATAAGTGTGTTTTCAAGTTAGTTTTGAAGCTGTTGAGTGTGTCCACTAGTCTGAGGTTCAGTGGAAGAGCATTCCAAAGAGATGGTCCAGCATGTGTAATGGAACAGTCTCCCCAAGTGTGTTTAGAACGAGGGATGTTGAGGAGCATGGCGTTTGTAGGGCGAAGTCGTCTTGCAGAAACACTTGATTGAATCCTGGATGTATCTGGGAGATGTGCCATGTATAGAATGATAGATGAGGAGTAGAACCTCCAAATGAATGTACATCTTTTGAAAAGAAATAACTTATACTCGACTGAAAGAATATACATTATTCCCAAGTATCTGTTGAAATCTTTTCGTCAGGTGTTGTTTCATTTTAAAGAAAAATGCGAGTTTGTATCATTTTGAGGCGACCGTCGTTTGGACGTCTGAGATTGTATACACCAAAATCTGCCTCACAGCTTAACATCGTCAAAATGTAAACCATGTAGGTATAGGTGGAACGATTATTCATAAATCCTAGACCCATAATCAACATTTTCTCGAAAAAATACAACAATTACCGACGAAGTAATTTCCCTTTTAAGTGGCTCCTAAAACATCACAATCAATTACATGCACTCCCGAGACGGTATTATTGACTAGCTCCTAATATCATGAATTTGTAGTAACTTGGAACAACTCTCCGTTAATGGGCTACGGATGTCTTTGCTATAATTCAACCAAATGAGTAGACAATTTTTGTCATCAGTTTCTCTGTGTACAGTCTGGGAAAAGAACCATCTCTTTAAGTGAGGGGTCGGGGACAGAAAAAAGAAGATTTAGAACTTGATCGATTTCTATCGACAATGATGAAGACAGGGCAGGGGCAGAGTGTTATGTGACAGTGACACTAACGGTAAAAGTGCCGTTGGGCAGGTGATAAAATATCAAACTGACTCGAGACGTTCTGCAATTGAAATGAACCCAAATTACCATTCTTTATAAAATTACACGTCTATTTTTTGACTTCTGTTTTCGTCACAATTAAATTGGAAGATGCATTTTGTTATATTCAATAAAGTATCTCGCACACGATGGTTTCTTAATGTTAACACGAATGTTGCCAATTTAATGTTCAACACAAGTTACATTACAGTTTACATACAGTATATTTTCCATGTGATGTCGTTGTTATCAATACAAAGCACACTATGAATACTATAACACTGGAACATTAGTGTAATCATTTATTATGTGTATTAGCATTTTCATATTAAAGAATATATTTTATTTTTTATCTAACAACGTGGAAAAATGTTTTGATAATATCAACACCCGATCTTTGTATCAACACAATAAAATAATAAATTACGTAATCCACGACCACAGTATATATTCCACGTGAAGTTGTTATCTATACAAAGCACACTATCAATGTACCGGTATCTCAGATACCCCAAGCTTGATTAACTCCATACACTCTCAAACATCCTGGGTTTCGCTCGGCCCCAGCGGCCTATCCAGGACCGCTGGGATGGGCTAATCAGCTTGCACAGATTCTTGTTCAGGAAGTACGTCATGCGTGCAGCGCTTGCAGTGTCAGTGTTGATGCATGATGGGACTGAGCATTAACCAATGAGCGTGCTTGATACGTTTGCCCATCCCAGCGCCTTTGGTCTTAAGGCAAGGCGCTGGGGACGAGCGAAATCCTGGGTCAGAATTAACCCAGACTCCAGGTCCCAGGGGGGCCTGACTCATTTCTGGGTCAGGCTAACCCGGAAACGGGTTCAAACAAAAATGGGATGTCAACTCGGATTCTGCGTCATTTTGACCCACTTCTGCGTCATTTTTACCCACTTCTGGGTCATTAAGACACAGATTCCAGGTCATACTGACCCAGAATTGGTCAGGCCCAACCGGCCCCGGATCCGGGTAAATTCTGACCGGAACTTTTTCGAGTGTACTAGATATTTCTGACCCTGACCTTGGTCCACTTTTGAAGAGAGTCCGGAATATGGGTCCGCAATTTCGTATAATTTTATTTACATTTAATTACAAATAAATAGCATTAAACATGTAACGTCAGAGCAACCTTCCACTTAATTCAGGAAATTGTTCTCGTAATTACAAAAGTTCTGGCAAACCTCCTTTAGGAGTCAAGAGAAATGCACAGTATAGCAAAAAGTGGATACAAGCAGAAGCTTATTCAATGAAGTTAGAAATACATTTACATATAATTTAGTTTACACGAGGCTGGTAGCCTTTTTCGATCATAATACATTGGTCTGAAGTGCCACCTATACATCTTAGTATATATACATACACTGTCATCAGAACCAACTTAGATTGATTCACTTTAGCCTTATTCGCCCTGAGTGACCTTCTTAAAGCCTCCAGACTGGCGATCTTCTTTAGAAGTTTATGTACAGATAACACCGCTATATCAACCACGAGGGAGAGTGTTTGCCTTGCGACACTTAGTCCTTTTCGAGGCCGGTGGAAAATAATATCCACATGTTTTTTTTTCTTCATAGATAGGCGTAGGGCAGAAGCAACGTGCTTTTTATCCTCCGTGCAAGAATTGCATCGTTTAAAACAGAGACCAATAATTCGTCTGTGACGATATCGCATAAATTTGAACATGGTATAAGACAAAGAAAGCCACTTATCGAACTAAGGGAGTGGTAAGCGGGGATGGGAGGGGCTTGGCGACCCTCCTCTCAACCCGATCGATCCTTCTGTGTTTACAACTATCACTCTACACCTTTTAAAAACACAATTCCATTTACGGCATGAAAATTCTGAAAACAACCTACCATGGTTTTTTAAGCTTGACACAGGTGAACATTTCTATGATTATTTTATATTTTATAAAACAAAGCATAGTGTTTTCATGCCTGACACCCTATAGACGACAGACAGGATCGAAACATTTCCTTTAAATATTGTATCACATCTGACGAAGGGGGCGTTATTTTGACGTCAATAAGGAACCTAAACCTCACGATCTGCGGATGGAGGCGTCTTGATATAGACATATCCATCTCCGAGAGATGATGACACAAGACAATCCTCTTCAAACAAACGCCAAAGGGATGGAGGGGTGTTTGTGATGAGGACAGCATCCTCATCTTTCACTATAACACCGAGTAAACGAGGCTTCTTGCACCTGTTCCCTCACCCGGCTCTTTGTTATATACGGTCAAACCTCCAGGAGAGGCGGGTAGTCAAAATTCTTGTGATAATCACTTCCCGCCAAAAAGTATTAACACCTAGATCTGTGAGTGCGTGCCGGCGGCTCCGCACGCCCGCAAGATTGCTCGTGAGCACAAAGAGAGTGAAATTATCGCGTTTTACAAGCGTAGACGCGTGTTTAGCTTTAAAGTCGATTCGATTAAAATGGATTTTATTCTTCACTCTTTGGGGCGGCCGGTATTTTTTCATCTCGCGTAGAAAAGCTGAATAATTTATTTTGTTTATCAGATCGCCGAGGGGTTAGAGGATATTCATGGAATGCATGATGAGCGTATATATGAGGAACTCAAAGAGACAAAGTATATGGTATGGTTATTGAATAATTGGTTAGGACGAAATCTCTTTAGTCCGGTTTTCAATGGCATGGCGTCCGTATAGCCAATGAGTGCGTCGTTGTTTGTTTGTTTGTTTGTCCGTCGGTCGTTGTGTTTGTCTGTCCGTAACTGTCAGTTCTGTAGTGAGAAAGGCCAATTCCTTCATCCCAAACATAGAATTACTAACAACTTCCCACGCAACAATTTCAAATCACTTTTCCTTTGAAATTTAGGTATAACATTTTAACATTTCAGCTTTGAATTGCAACATAGCTGTATGTTGAACTCCTTAAGTTTCACTTTCAGCTAGTCGTGAGCCTACTCAAATTACCTTTCTTGTCAGTAAAATTGATAACCGACTTTTCAGAAAGATACAAATTAATTCACGGACGGTTGGTTCGTGGAGACCAAATCATTTCATCTTTAAAGGGAAAAAAATCAAATAAAAAAAAATCCACACAATATGCATTCCAGTGAGATGGAAATACTTGCACTTTACTTCCCTCTTATTGATAAACAGCGTGGGTTGAGATTATTCTCCTTTGTAGCAAGCTGGCATAGGAGTACTTTTTTCTGGGATTCTAGTCTCCGGTTTCTTTTATGAAGTCTTTGTCATACGTTCCCTTCCCATTTCAATCCTAGTTCATTCGGCAAACTCCTGATTAACAAGATGGCAGTTTGAATTCCGAACCAGCATTTGTCCCTTTGTAGTTGGCTTACTTTCTTCAGCTAAGATGCACTTTGCGGTTGATTAGACACCCCCAGTATCTTGGAGACGCACGCAAAATACGATTATTTTCAACTGCACAAAACGAGAACCCAAGATAAATCTAACGATTGGAAAAATCCCTCAAAAGACTGCGTTTGTCTATTTCTGAACTCGTGTCACCCATACCTTTGCCAATTTGTATTGCCAATTAATGTTGTGTTTGTCCGTCAGTCCATCTGCGTATAGATTTAAGCCGACCGGATTTCGGTGGTATGTCGTTATTAGTTGCCTGATTTCTAGGGGTAGAATCCAAGTGGGATCATAACCATTGCAAAACTCTGCTTCTCAGAAGCCTGAGCGGCCATGTTTGCTGAGCTCTTACCTCTCGCTACATGTCAATAAATCCAAATTGGATTAGCGCAGTATATTTAGCCTAATATCGGGGAAATGCTAAACCACGGAAACCAAGCATGAAAAGCAACCGATGTGCAGAAAGTTAAAGCCACCCACGTCAAACGGCCACTTCAAAAAAAAGTTCGCTCATGACTCGGTTGTGAAGAAGACAAACAGACTTAAATGCACTTAGCCAGTTTGAAGGTTCAAAGACCTCAGTCAGGGATTGTTCGCTCTCACCCCCCCTTTTTTTGTTTAACTTTCACTGGTCACTAAGCTTGGCTTCATAAAACCCATCAGCAATTCACTCGCCCACATAAAACAGTTTCCCCTTCGTGTCTTAAATGGCAATTCCAATATCATTTATGTGTATGACACTTGAAGTTTACGCCAAACAAGTAAGTTGTGCGTGTAAATGGGGACAGTGCTCTGCCCCAGGCATGTGTGGAGGTGTTTACAATTTGTTTCTATTTGATTGTTTGGCCAGTGGACTACGCTGCAAAAAAATAATAATAATAATACTGTTTTCAATCAAGACATTTTTCATAAAGCTACATTCTTTAAAGGAAAATCTGGAATTGACTCAATCTGGCCCCAAATCAATCTTAATTTAGAATCTATGCGTACTTTGAAACCGGTTAGGAGTCCATCCTGACCTAAATTAGCGTCACGCCGACCCAATGCGTTAACCCAATGTTAACTGAGAGTTAACACCTAATGTTAAGTAAGAGTTAATCAATGTTAACTAAGTAACCCAGTATTAACTGAGAATAAACCAGTATTAACTGAGAGTTAACCAAACGTTAAGTGAGAGTTAACCCAATGGTAACCTAGAAGTTAGGCACCGTATATTGTAGGTATCATAAGTAAAGTTAAAGGAAACAATACAATTAATTAACCTTATGTTAACTAAGAGTTGACCAATGTTAACTAAGAGTTGACCAATGTTAACTAAGAGTTAACCCAATGTAAACCAATTAACCTCATATTAACTGAGAGTTAACCCAACGTCACTTAGAAGTTAGGCACCATATTGTAGGTATCATCAGCGAAGTTAAGTTTTAAGTGAGCAAATGCAGCCACAATTTCGAGGATATATATAATATACTGCTCTATCTCTTTAACCTACTGTGAAATTTCGTAATAATACGCCGAAAGGCTGCGCTGGTGTTTATGAGAAAGAATATTTTTAGCGGGAAATGTCCGGACGTCAGTTGTTTTCGAGTTGTTCAACATATATGTATAGATACGTCAATCTTAGCCTCTAGGTTAGAAGCACTTTTCACGAAATGGTTCTCATGGTGATTGGTACATGAGCCATTATAAGAAGTAAAACATCAGCGCACGAGTTATTAAATAATAACAAAAATCATAATTCCGCAATTTGGTTGGAATGGGGGCCTTCACTATCCGATGATCCATTGTATAGAATTTGTGGACTTTTATTTCAGGTCTGGAAGAGGGCATCGATGAGGTAATAAAGCGTCTCTCAACCACAGATGGCGATATTTTGGGGGAAAATTAAAATGGATGTCAACCAATGTTAGCAAAGAGTGTCTTCATTTTGAGCGCCCATTCAAGTCATTCTGCATTTAGGGAACCTTTAATGATGTTCAAATAAACAAGTCGCGGGAATGTTCGATTCCAGGTAAATTCTTCCAGTGGGTTAGCCCATATGTTGTTAGTCTTCTGGTCACGAGCGTCCTGTTCGAGTTACTCAATTGCAAGGTCTTCGATGACACAGTGAGATGTCGAAGATTTCTTCTCTTTGATAATTAAAGTTGGACTTAACTGGGGGAAGAACAAGTGTTTGTTTTGATGTTGAGGCTTCCAATGAATAAGTAATGATTATTTCTAATGATTAGGAATTACTTTAAGTTATTTCATAGTATAACAAATTAATTTTGATCAGCGTGTACACGCCCGGTAAAGCCGGCTGAAGAGCAGAGAACTCATGAATAATTCATTATAGTCGTGACGTATTACCGCGGATGGGAGTTTGTTACTGGCACTCGTACAGCGTTTGGCTACGCGGTATGTGCGTCACACATTTTGTGCATGGCACCTTATCGTTGGTTCGTATTGCGTTTCTATTTGCTAAAAATGGCATTATCAAATTTACGATCAGCTGATGTTGACCGGCATCTTTGATGCAAAACTGGACAAAATCTAAGTCGATATTATGCAAATGGATTGCTAACGAAATGGAGTTTTATATCCGACGATAATCAGAGAAGGTCTAGCCACACCTATACCTCTAACAAAGCCCTTTGACCTTTTCCGCTCCTTTGCTCCCAAAACGCGAACAGTACTTTTGGTTCAATCCAATCAGACTCGTTTCATGACAATTTCTCGATAAACCACATTCTCTGATAAAAAACGTAATGATGAATCACCCTTATTAAATACAGAATAGTGCAAGTATTCTGACCATAAAAACTTGCTTGCTCCCATAACGTTATCTACGTTTGCGTTGTAAATGAACGGACGTCACCCTAATGAGACCACCGCTAATTTGACACCCCTCCTGCACCACCTGCCGAAGATTCGAAAACTACCGATGCTTAAAATGGAACCGAGAGCCGTGTTCTGCCGCCATAGAAGATTGGTTATAAACACTTAAGTGTTGACATTTCCCACCGCATAATTTCCATCATACCCCCCGATACAGTGCTGTGAAATAAAATAACTCTCCCTAAGTATCAACCAGGTTCGAGGCACAGAATTCCTCTTGTCGGCATTATTATTATTTTCCCCCCTCTTCATCAGTTAGCGGTGAATTATGTTCCCGGTTGTGAACTCGTATCGGACGTGCACGATAAGGAGTTTATACTCCACGGTTTCATCTGACGGTTCTGCGGCAAGCCCCCTCTGTATTTGAACTAGAACGCTTGGGTTACTTTGGCGTTGGATCTGTCAGCACGATCTGCTTCCTTAAATTGAAGCGCGCAGCCGTGTTTATTGTTTAAAGAGATGGGTAGCGGTATCCTAGCTCCTAAATCTCCCGATAATCAAAAAGATCATCTTCTCTGCCCCTCTCTTCCTAAGAATCAAAGTCTGCCAATAAATTCAAAAAAAATCTCCTAACAGAGCCCAAATATTTGAAAAATCCCCCAAATATATATTTTAAAAAGCAAAAAAAAAAATATGAATATATATATATAATCTGTCAAAGTAACATCAAACTAACCACATAATTTCCACGAAAATGCACTAAATAAACTAAGAATGGGCGATCAAAACTACCGATCAGCAAAATGTTGAATATAATAATAAGTAATAATGATAACAATTTCTTATGAAGCGTTATTCCCTTTAGATCACAGCGCTATGACAAGCATCAAAACTCATCAGAGAGATAGAACATTCCAGAAAAAGAATGATCAAAAATTTTAAAAAAGAATACTACAAAGTTAAAAACAAAGTGTCTTTAAGTGCTTCCTTTATGATTGATAACAATCTGACCTGAGATGGCAGTTCGTTCCAAAGTATGTTACTATTTAACGTGTCTAATACATCAATACAGCATTGAATTTTTGTTGGTCCCATAAACAACACAAAAAGGCGTTTAAAAGTACATCATTATAAGTTTGTCAAAACTTTCTAATAATAAAAGTACAAATAACAGCAGGGACAATGCTATTGACATTGCATTCCTACGAAACAATGGACCGTTGTAATCGAGGAGCCATCTTGTCTGTTGCCCGTTCAAACCTGTCTCACCAGATCGAGGCTGAAAGGGTATAATAGTCTGGCCCCGTTTTGCAACACGCAAAACGATGTCTATGAGTGTACACAGGGGACAAGACAACGATGGTGGTATCATAATAAAAGTCTACAATATTACCAGGTGATTCAAATCTAATAACAACTGATATTGATTACAAAAATCCGCGTAACGAAAAGACCACTGATCGATATTGTTGTCATTAAGACACAAGATAACATCCTCTGAGTATTCTTAACAAGACAATTCAAAACCGAACACTACTCGAAAATGGGCAACATGTGCCCAAACTTGACTACGGGTCGTTTATGTGGGTGGGTCGTATCAGCAAATTGACAGTAACAAATCAGTACCTTCAATTGACCTCTCAAGCATAAATCATCCACAGAAAATACAGAAAGTGTTGTTTTAGTTTTCCCATCTCCCAATGGAGCCGTGAGATCTTCCGGTCAAGAGGGAAGGCAAAGTGTTGTCTTGATCATCAGATTATTTTTCAGTATGTTTACAGGAAGTACACCCGAAGTGTCCATAGAATTGATCTCGAAACAAAAGTATTTCAAAAATCAAAACACCTCACATATTTCTACGAAATGCGATTCGGCTATAGACGTTTTCAATTATGTTTTTGTAACAAAGGATTCGTCAAAACAATTCCACTGTACTTGACTGAGAGCCCTTCAACGGAAATATAGTTTTGAATGATTGGTGTTTTCAACATCTCGAACCGCATGTGTCGCTGTGCATACTAATGTTATAATCTACACTGGTATGATTCCTCACCGAGTCCCTGTTTGTTCTTCTTTCTACATCAAACAGGACTAACCGAAAAATGAAGATTGAAGGCGCACGTGACTGTTGTAGTCAAGTCGTAAATTTACAATTCAATCAGATAATGAAACTGAAGAGCAAATCTCTTCGAGATTTCAATCTAGGAAGATTGTTTTTCTATCTCATTTTAAATTTGGGCGTAAAAATGATGCGGTCTTGACAATTTTTTTTAAATTAGAAAGCAATATGTGTAGTGAACGTGCACACAAAGCTCAAAATAATCCAAATTGAATTTCCATCTGATATGCTGCCATGTCCACCACAATTTGAGAGTAAATTAAATTTCATTATAGTTGCCAAATAATAAAATAAAGAATTGAAGGTAAAACAAAAGAAATTAATAAACGCACGTCGTGTGTTGATTTTAAGACAACACCGTTGTTTTCTCTGAAACACGCCCGCCTCAACGAATTAGACACAAGCATGTTTCTTGATCAGAGTTGAGTTGCAATAAAAATGTCTTTTTGCAACAACGGAATCTAGGAGACAACATTCTCCTCTTCCTTTAACAATTGTATTTGTATGCATGACAGCAACTCCCAGAAGACAAACCGCGGAATACCAAGTTGATTATTCACTCTAAGTCACGCCTGACTACTGAGTATTACAATTGTATGCTTCATTGCGTCTCAATGGATCCCAGTAGCAGTTTACCATTGGTAAGATGTTTACAAAAACACAATTACAAAAATGTAACGCCCTATACCAAAAACCGGGAACATCTTGTCAAAACCTTCCAACTGGGTTTATTTCTCCATCAATTAGACGAGAAGAGCCTTCAACTCAGACCAAATTTAGGCCTTTCAGGCAAACATTTATAGAACTTATAAAACATTAAATCGCAATGATAGAATAAAAGACACCGAAAAAAAAGAATCAAAATGTAAATCACAGGGTGTTAAATTAACACACTTATTTCTGCCAACACAATTACATTGGTGTTGTTTTAACACCATATAATGTTAATTTTGATTCTCTTTGGTATCTATATGTGACAATACCTATGGTGTAAATTTTAACACCCCAGTTTTTTGCAGTGATTGTCTTCCTTGTAATGTAATCTCATTATTTCCAAGAAGTGTCCAGTTTGTGCAAAGGGTGTCACAGTTATCCAGACGTCTGTTAATCAACCGTACATTGGCCAGTAAAACCATTGTTAGCTGATCAACATTAACTTGTGCAGCTCGTGTATTGAAAGCAGACTTTTACACCTCTGCTTAAATATTCATAGAACGGAAAAACTATAATAATGTATTAATAGGTTTTTCAGTGCTGAGACGTGCCCAGATTTTCAGAAACCTTTTGAGTGACACTGGTGCGGTAAAAAGTTGTTTTTAAAATAGAATTAGCCGTTGCAAGCTGCTTACCAACCAAGAAGTATCTATGGTATAATCGCACAAAAATAGTCAATGGCCAGACGTTTCAACCCGAGCAGAGTCTCTTATTTATGTATTACTTTCTAGTGATGTTAGCCCAAATATGTACATATAGTAAATACTATATTTAAATATAGTAATTACTATATAATATATCACAATTACTATATAGTAAATCACAAAAGGTTGTATAAATTGTATAAAATGACTTTCTTTGCGGCATTTTGCTGAACATAACACAAATCCCTGTGATTATTTCTTTTGACCGGCTCTGTGGTTCTAGAAGCAGATCTTTCGGCCGTTGAGCATCCCGAAGCAGCAGAAGTGTTATTGTATCATTCTGCAAAATTCATGTTTAAAATTATGCACCTCATCTAATTGTTGTTAGCTCAGTCACTTCTCTCAACTCGTTTCGATCGAACTGCTTGTTGCAAATACACGCGTTAATTAATTAATTATCTCCTGGTTGAAAAAGGTGTTTTTGATAACGAGATTTTGTTTTTCAGTCAAGCCTTTAATCCGAGGTGAGTTTCGGGGTTCCTTCAAGCTGGCATTTTATGTGAAGAGAGTTCATTGCAGTCGGCTGGTGCTTCTGAATAAAAAAAAATAATAATAAAAAAAAAACCTCAGATGGGGTCCGAAGTCGTCTCAACTTCTTCCACAACAGGTGTTGCGTCAGCAACTCAGTAACATTTGACCCTCGACATGAATGGAGTAGAGGACATAATGGGGATCCTTTTTTCTCGTGAATCAAAGTGATTTATCTTGCTGCTAAAAAATGTATCTTTCCCTGCACGAGTCCATCAGGTCAAGTGTTGACCCCGGTTGATTTAACATAATCAGTGTGACGTGGGTACATCCGGGTATATGGCCAAAACGGCGCACTTAAGAACTATTTTTTACGTGGATACAATATTGTGGTTGCAATATTCAGCATTATACACGCACCTGGTCAGGATTCGGATATGTGGAGTGTACATGGGCGTCAAACTTACCTTTACAGATACAACGCAAACTTCGAACAAATTTCCATAAAGAGAACAATGTTCCTGTTGGTTGGTCTGCGCTTTTCTCTCTTTTTTTAAAGCAAAATGTACTACGTTAATTGTATTCAAGTTTGCGAACTTGTTTTTGTTCCGAAAGTGTTGCCGATTTAAGTATGCAAAACTTGGTAAAAAGGAAGTCGCCCGACAAAAGAGTGAACATGTTTGTTTCTACAGGTATAAGCTTCTATCGCGATTTATACCTGAGAATCCCTGCAAATGTCCAGCAGGCTCGATATGGCGCTGTTCTGTGATACAGTTGTCGCCTTGCCGAATTTATTCTTACCGAATGGCGGGAGAAAGGCCGCGCAGAACGCAGATCTGTATCGGCTGCTCATGGAGATATATATCACGGGATTAATTGCCGAATTCACGTACGACAAGCATTTGAACATCTCCTCGATCATGACCGCCGGGGGTCCGCTGTACCTCGCCGTCACCGCCTTCACCAAGGACAGACACTCGTACGGAGAGAGCAAGAGGAAAAACACCAAGCCGTTCACGATAAGCATCCAGGCTATCTGGTTCCGAAGTTTGACATTTTTGTCTTTTAGGCTGGTCAGGCGCCCCCGTCTCACGGACGCGTTGAGGCCGCGCACTATGTTCACGTAGAGCACCACGTTGACAATGAAAGCCACTATGAACGGTATGGTCTGCACCACGTGCTTGTAAATCGTCAACCAGGACTCCAACGGGTTGCACGTACTCCAAGTTGTTGGCCAGTGGCTGTACTGCTCCGGCCATATCACACAGGTCGTAGTGTACTTGAGATAACTTGGTATGAACGTTGCCGAAACGAGGAAAGCGCCGAGCCACGAGAACACCAGTAACCAGCGAAATGTTTTCCTGCCCGTTCTATTGTGGCTTCTCTGCGGGTGGCAGACGCCTTCGTAGCGTTCCATAGACACGAGTGTTACCGAGCACAACGTCGCAAGATAGGTCGTACTCTTGGTAAGATTGCCCAACTCGCACCCAACCAAACCGATGGGTGTTGCGTCCGGATAAATAGGTGATTTACAGTAAGTATAGAGTCGTTGTCCTATTGCCGTTACCAGGAAAATCATATCAGCAACTGCCAAGTTGGCGAGGCAGGCATTGGTGACTGTTTTCATGCCCCGCACTCGGAAAACCACAAACAGAAAGGCGACGTTGTTGAGGATGCCAAACGTCAGAACGATCGGCAAGATGACCGTGATGGTGCACTTTTGTGCTGGGGAGTACATCAGCAGTTCCACGGCGTCCTCGTCCACGTTGAAACAGCTCGACTCGGTTTCATTCATCACCGACTCCATTATGATGTGTGTAAAATTTCCATCCACCACACAACAATCTCGAAGTCACAGCCACCTCAGCTCTGTCACAATAATGAGAACCCAGTGCCAGATGTTGCACTGATATACACTGCTGGGCGAAATCCCGCCAAATGCAAAGCCAATATCAGCGTGTGCTGCGAGATACCTTTGTGCTATCTACCTAAGATGAGCGTGGGTTTGGCATGACAACGGACGAGCCACACTACGCATGTCTGTGGATGTATCACTGCGATTCGTGGTCGAGTCATCTGCATAGCACCATCGACAGCCGTTAGTAGATCTGTGATTTCAGGCTTTCGGTTTGCTATCAACCTTCTGAGGTTTTAAGTGTGCCGTAGCAGTGACGGAGATACAGCACGTCTGGCTTAGAACACAGTACGCCAACTTCCCGCCATATCCCTACCATACACCACTTTTTGTCGTCTTAGCGCAGGCGTGTCACGTCCTGGTGTGATGGATTAACCAGTAGTCACGGTTGTCCTCGTGATTCGGGCCAGTCCACGCACTCCCATTGGTCCCAGCATATTTATCCAGCTCACACACCATTCAGACAGTGTGGATACAGGAACCCTCACCGGGACCGAGAATACTAACTAGACCGTAACTCAATTTGCCAGAGATGCCAGCGCAGTACATTCGCCCCCAAACGCACAAATTAAAAAATGAGAGAGAGAAAGAAAAAATTGGGACAGTAGCTTATATGCAATGCATGATCCCAAAAAGGTTCTACAGTGCACCGCCATCAGGGCGGATGTTACACACAGAAAGAGAGAAAGAAACAAGTATCTTCAATGTATGAGTAATTGGACGACGCACACGACTTGTGAGAAAAAAAGGGCACTTAAGAAGCATGACACACTAACTCAATTCAAGAAATATGATTACGTTTCAGCCAGGATTGTTGGTTATACTATGAAACTGCGACCTCTTGAAAAGTTGGGCACTCAAATGTTAATAGCTCTCGGTGCGCAATAGCAATTACTCTTAATTTGGTTTACATTGAGAAAAAAGGGCTTTACGGCGCTTCATTTCAAGGAGGTGTACATTTTGAATGTGCTCCAGTTTGTAAGAAACAACGATATCAATGATGCAGTAAACGTGTGCGGGAGCGCCCACTCTAAATTATTCAAAACCGGACACTATAGTTTTCATCTATATTAAATCAATTAATATGGCCACATTTTGTTTCCGGAGATTTTATTGATGGGTGTTTATTGCGCTACAGAAGTGTGTCTTTAATATGTTACATATTATGTCTCAGAGTATAACTACATTTGCTGGTTAACAATAAAACATTGGAATTGACAGTGTGATTTGGTTATGTCGTATGAAGCACGCACTGTACTCTGGCAGAGCCCTGCCCCTGCGCATATCTACACTTGGTTATTATAAAATGCTTATCATATAATGTATGTAAGGCAAAACTAAATCACACAATTCTTTGACCGCGATGCAGTGCTAATTATCAATGAAATTGATTCTCAGTATGGTTCTTGAAACTAAAGTAACTAAAGAATTTGCACGTTCTTTAGTACCTGACTATTAGGACTAGTCAGTGCTTTTCACAAAATGGACGGAATCTACAAATAAAAGCTTTCTGACACGTAGAATTTATTCTGCGGAAGAGTCTGTTCAAATTGGATGGGATAATTTATCTGTTATAATTTTCTTTATTAAAAAATATATATATGTATATATATATATATAATATGCATTTAATAGTTTTGTTTCCAAGTGTTCAGTTTTTTACAACGATTGACATAGGAAAAGAGTGGGGAAATTGTGTGTTTGTTTGTGCGTGTGTTTGTTAAATTTTAAGATTATCATTAATATAATTAATATCAAAACGAAATACCCCCCATTGTGGAGGCATCGAAGCAAACGAATTTGAGATTTGACGCTGTCACGTGATGTAAGAACAGAAGATGACGGCATTAAAGCATGTTTTCCCCTCAATAACCAGGATAGAAATGGCTGCCATGGTAACTTAAGGTTTTATACTCAATTTCTTACGCTCTATTAATGAAAATCTAAATTGCCTGCTGTGTGTGGCCTTGCTTGCTATTGTCCTGCGTTTGATGGAGCCCTAAAAACGGGAAGCTTCGTGTGGGAGATTTGCTTGTTTTTCAATGATCAGTTTTTACTGAAGCGATATACTTCAATCACGATCACAGTTTTCGACACTAGCCTTGTTGCTTGTTTAGCTTATTATGCTTAATGTATTCAGTCCTTTCTGTTTGCTTGCCTTCAAAATCTAGGGCTGATTTACTATGTTAGTCTAGGGTTGTTTCCTATGTCAGTCTATAGTTGATTCCTATGGTAGTCTAGGGTTGTTTCAAATGTTAGTCTAGGGTTGTTTCCAATGTTAGTCTAGGGCTGATTTACTCCATGGTTAGTCATAGGGTTGTTTCCTATGTTAGTCTAGGGTTGTTTCCTATGTTAGTCTATGGTTGCTATGTTAGTCTAGAACTGTTTGCGTTGTACATTACGCAAGCGGTCTATGTTACAGTTATCACTACTGACCCCTTGTCTGACGCACAGCGCACTTACACGCGCCTATGCGCCTATCCTGTCCCTCATTTTGGAAGCCAAACCGTACACAAAGGAATAAACCTTCCTTATCCTTTCAAGTAACAGAGAGAAATACTCAGGCTCGCCAAAAGTGGCAGGTTGGGCCTGGTTTCTTGTTTCGAAGAAAGGCAAACAATCTTGTCATCATATTACCTACTGTACACAATATATAACCGTCAATTAGCTCGATCCTGCACAATGATTTATCAGCGGGTGACACTAGTTAAATAATGAACTTAATACAAATCCCATCCCTTAATGAAGTTTCCTGATAAATTCTCTGGCAAAGAGAAACAATTGAACTCATTGTTTGCTTTACATCACCTCGGCACAAAGTATCAAAGTTCAAGAGAATTGGTTGAACTTTCGGTGCGCGGTAATGAAAGTATCGGCCTATATATTATTTCAAATCACCGTAGTGTTTTACGCAGTCCAAACAGTGCAAGTTTGCATGACAGACGGCAACGAGGGGGAGTATAATTAAGTTGTGTACTGGATGACAAATCAGCAATTAAAAAGAATGAAATCCAACAAACACAGGTTTGATAGATCACGTCTTCTATGTCAAGTCCCTTGTTTACAAACAAAGCGATCTATATGATTTATTGTACGCGTGGGAAACGCTACCCGTTTCCAGTAATTGCCTCATTATTTAAAAAAAAGTGTTGTAAACACAAATTTTAATGGAACATTACAGAATTGGTTTTTGCTAACAAAACAGTTGCTGGTAGTGTAAGGACTTTATGTAATCCACCATATACATAAACTGACAAACCTGTAAAAGTTTGAGATCGATCGGCCATCTGGGTCACGAGAAAATAGTAAAAAACCGATTACACATTTGCATGAAATCATATAGCTTCAACAAATGAATAAAACGCTCACTGAGCGATAAACTCCAATCGGAAAAGTTAGTTTATTCATTTCTCATCAAATATGGCATTTCAGACAGAAATATTTCAAGAGATGTTTTCTACTATGATCATCATTAGACCGTCTAAGTTTTATGTAAATCTGTGATCAAAAAATATATTTTACAAGGTTTTTTCTTACCAATTCTGTAATGTTCCTTTAAGAAACAGCTGAATAAGTTTTGAATTGTGCCCCCTTTCTTCTTGCCAGAAGTTTACAAAATACGTCTTTTTCGCAGTGGAACTGTCCAGTAAAGTAATCGATGTTTTGAAAAGGTTTTCTGCACACATGGAGCAAAAACAGTATGGTCAATTGCCCCATAGAACCGGTATGTTTTGACAGGCTTTAAAACAATAACAAATGAATCATTATGTGTTCTTCAAGTGTTTTTCCTGCGTTGGAAAAGGTTATATTCGAGATCTCCCGCAGTTGTGTCTGAATGATGTATGTCTCTGGTGTGAAGTTTAGTGGCGTGGGTAGCTATTGTGCATAAAGCGCTCGCCTATCACCACTGTGGCCCTGGTTCGATACCGGCCATATGTGGAAGTTGTGCGTTGGTTCTCTCCTGTGCCATGAGGGTGTTTTCTTCGGAACCTCTGGTTTTCCTCCATCTGGAAGAATTGACTACGTTCGATCTCTGGCTGTGCTCCGTGGTCGGGCCAATTAGGCTAGCTGCCAAAGGCACCCTTCCAGGTCTGCGGCGTGACCACGTTGTGATTGTTAGTCCTTTGCAATTTAGCTTCTCAGCTGCCAGTAAGGATGATTACAGCCTCCCAAATTACTATCATTACAGCCTCCCAAACTAGTATCGTTATGTATTGAGAGCTGGCCAAAATTTCAAGAGGAATGAAGTTATAGGCTGTGCACGCTGGCGTGTTTTCGAATAACGAGGTCCGTCATCGTGTGAAATGTGGTTTCCCTCCACGTGGACATATTTAAATTCTTAATTAAAAAACCGTTGCAAAATCTATGCTAGCTTTATAACACGCCTAACACTTTACCAGTTAAATATTATGGAATAAAACAAGATAAAATAAAGACAAGAAAGAAAAAACAAATCAGTACAGATTGTTGCCGACATCGCATCATGTTGATATCAAGGTCGAGCCCACAGGGAGCCGACCGTGCCGCATCACATTAAAGCACGGGCATGTTTTGACGTACCTTGAACTATGAAGGAAAAAGAAGGAGAAGAAGAAAGCTTAAATCCCCCCGTTTTTTTACCATTAATTGGTAGCAGATTTGTTCGATCTAACCATAAGTACCTTATTTAATTTATCGGATTATAGCTACCCGTTTACATAAATAATTGTTGCCTATTTTAAGAGATTTTGATTTTAGTTCATTTAAGACGACAAGTTGAATTATCGTTGGTACGATATAGATGCGTCTTATGTGAAGAGATGACGTCACGTCCTTTTGTAATTTCGTTGTTCGGACATACAAGTTATTAAAAAAGTTGATTTCTTGAGAGTATTATTTGGCAACTTGTTAATTTTTCCTTAAATTAGTTTAATGAGAGATACATATTGATCCTATTTAGGATACCAATTAATTAATGTATACTTGAGTGTTACCAATCTTAGTATGCCTTTGTATACTTTAGATGGCTCAAAATGTAAGATTAACAGAAAGCCCGATAGGCTAGATATTTTGGTCGGGCTCCTAACCACCCTGAAAGCTAAAAACTCGCCACTTTTAAGTGGCGATTTTTAGCTTTACCTGAGTGAGATTTTGAGCGGGGGAATATTTTGGAAGCACCGGAATCGACAACTGTCCACCCACGTCGCCACCGGAAACGGGATCGACGACATTGGGGGATACAGAGATCGAGGACACCGGTATCTGAACCGGAATCGGACTACTTGCCCCACGAAATTGCCACCGGAAACGGATTGGCGACATCGGGGGATCAGGGCTATTGAGGACCGGTACAGCACTCCACGTTCGCGTGTTGCGAATTGGTGGGCCACCGCTTAATTCTAATGAGATTTAAAGTTGAGCCATCATAATCATCCATCAAACAAGGTTTAACGAAGAGTTTTAATCTAAGAGATACAAGCAATATTCTTACAAGGCCTTTTTATTACCACAATAGTTGTATCCAAAAGCTGTTGTTATTGACGGTTTTCTTTCGAAATATATCATTCTTTATTACTGTTTTGTTTTAGTTTAGTTTATTAAATTAGTATTACTTCTTTTTGTAATCAGTCTTTTCCGAATTGATTTTCTTTGGTGATACTTTTCCTCGTTAGGGTGACAAACGACCCGTTAAAAAAAACTTGTTTCACCGTTGCAATACAGGCGCACATGACAATGATGTCATGGATATCTCAGAAAGGCAATATTACTTTTGTTGGCTGAAGAGCAGGCACCTCAGTATTGACATAATATAGCAAGACGTAAACGGATACCATTGTTTATGTGAGTCACTACTGAGCAACCTTTCCCTATGGTGGCTCCGAAGGGACATCGCACATTATACGTTTCCGTACGTATTCACGGTTTCTGCCTTAAAGGCCCTGTACACTATTGGTAAGATCGAAAAACACAATGTTCACAGATTCACACATAACTTACACGATTTAAAGTAAGTAATGGTAGAAAGGGTTCCTTAAAATATTTCTGCCTAAAATGCTATCGTTTCTGAGAAACGAGTAAAACAATCGTAATTATCGCGCGCGATAATTTGAAAAAACAGAAAACGCATAAGATCTCTTTCCACTATTTTCTCGTGACCTCGATGTCCAATTGAGCTCAAACTTTCACAGGTTTGTTTGTTCATGCATATATTTAATCACACAAAATGTGGACACTGATTTTGAGCTGGTATCAAAACTGTACAATACCTTTAAAGTTGCAACATGTGTACGAAAATAATGCTGAGGCTGCGTCTGCATAAAGCAGTGTGGTGATAAGTCTAAAGTTGTGAAGCGTTTAGTTTTCGACCCGGCTGGAAACATGTCAGACTCAGGCCGAAACCATGGTTTAAACCCATTGCCCAAACCATCACCACTGCCAACTCTAACCATTGCACCTTCCATAGCACATCCATTGCATAGGCACCATTACAGATATACGATATTTCAGTTTGACTCAAAGAGAGCTGCAGTTTTAACACTTTTTTGAACTGCCATTGTATTGATACAACGGAAATCAGCATACAAAGATAGGTCTACACTTGGCCGTTGATTAGTACAGGAGCCGACTGCAGATCCCTGATTCACCATTGAGACAATGTTTAACTTGAGGTTCCCCCGCAGCTTAATTGAACAAATTAAATGGGCCCTAAGAGAGATTTAGCAAATTGGCTTGTTTTAATTCTATTATCATTACTTTTTCTACTGCAGGCAGACCACTGCAATGGTTTGGGTGCTTTTGGCGGGCCTTGAAATTCCACGGCAACATAATTTCCCCCTACAAAAGCATAATAACAACACCTTGATATAGTTTCAACATTGACTGCCGGTCCATCCTCTTCACACAGTCTAGTATGAATCCAGTGGCTGTTATACAATTTCCATCAAGTATAATATGACAGCTGAGGGTGTTTAACGCTGTGAGAATAGATGACAACGAATCCCCGAGTATCACGTTACACCGTGCAATAAACGTTCTTTTTGGACTGTAATAACGTTGACCGTCCGGGCTGCAGTGCACGGATGAGTCCCAAACTCCCCAGCTCCCCGGACTGTGTGTTTAATAAAAAAAACGCAGAAACGAAACGTTGTTTTGTTATCCGGGTATCTACACGAAATAAAATAATATTGATTTATTGGGGGTAAAGCTTCGCTAGTGACGGATGAAAAGAAGAATGGACACTCGAAGACGATACAAAAAGTAACTTATCAAAGCGCCTAACAAAATGTCTTTTTCCCAATGATTTTAATGAAATTTGTGTGTAAACCATTGAACACTTTTCAATCCGATTTCTCATGAAATAAATGGTTATACGTTCGTAATTTTCAGAAAGGACCAAGGCTGCAGTTTTTTATCACAAGTTTGGTCATTGTTTACACTAAGGCCTATGCTATTGAGTTGACAGAACGGAACTCAAATGACCAAAATGTCAGGGTTTAAAGGCTTAAGATAAAAGTGCATACATTGTTTCCCTTATTGTTCTTTGAAGAATAGGCTGAACCATTCATAAAACAATTGCACTTCACGTCAGCTGACGATGCATGGTGGTTGATGCTTCTTAATTGATTAAAGTACATCCAACTATACTTTGTTTTTTTTCCAGAAAGGGATTAAACATGAATGAATGCCTTACACACATATTTCAATAAATTACATTGTTACACAAGGTTACCAATGAGATTAGGATTCTTATTATATTTCTGGTATTGAAACCAAGGATGCCTCACTGTAGCTCGCCAAGCCTGTGGAAACCTGAAAACAAGGGTGCTTGCTGTGTGAACCAGAAACACCGCTGTTAACCCCTACTCTTCCACGCTACGTGTTCTGGGTTCTATCGCGTGCGCTACCGATCATTGTACACGGGACTTACGGATTAATGTCCCATCTGAAGGACACTTGCTCAAGAGCCACGACCAGGACTCGAACCCACACTCTGCCAATCAGAATTACCAGAGCTTGAGTCCGGTGTTTTAAAAGACAACATAATTATACAAAATTACAGCTACATCATCAATTTCGAAGGATCAGTTTGTTGCAGAAGTGCATCAAACCGATCGTGTCAACAAGTGCAAATTGGAGGATAAAACGCCACTGCCATCTTAGGGGAGGCTTGCTCTATATCAACAAACACATCGATCGACGAATCGAATAATTAATATCTTTGTTTATGTATTCCTTTTTATTTGCATCGTGAACAACTGGCGGTGTATCTAATTGCAAACTGCGACAGCTGAATACACGAGTGACACAAATCGCATGGCCCTCTTTTGTGTAATGGAAGGTCTTGTGCGCTGATGTATTTATTCTCCTTAATTAAACCATAGGATCCCAAACAAATGAAACGTCGCGAGAAGAGTAAAGACACTTGTTTTCTTAATGTTTTATTTATTTTCTTATTTACTTAGAGAGAGCGTAATCAAGGTAACTGCCCTATTTGCGGTTAACTTGACATCGAGGCCTGCAAGTTGTACCACCAGTCTCTGTATTTAAGCCGTGCCTGGCTGACTCGTCAATAGATCCCTATGCATTGACGTGTACTTATCGTGATTCTTCTTATGTTACTTTCATAGGTCTGCTGTGAGTGAGCTGAGCTGAGCTGAGCTGAGCTTGGGACGTTCATATTGTATTCATTGCAGATTTTGTTCTTCTTTTGGTACAATTTGTACTTACTTTACACAGTGACTTTGAACAGAAGGGATTTGCAAATTTTATGGATGGCTATAGGCCCTATGCACGAGAAGCAAAGTCTCAAACATTTATACAATTCAGTTGTGTAACTGAGATATTTTAAAATGTAAAATTCTTGATGATGTCTGTCCCTTTGTGTAATGTGGCCCCTCAGACGCAGTTTCTGATTTCAAGAAAAGCATTCAGAATGTAATTCAAATGACAATTTAAAGGACCCCGTTCATCTTAAATTTCAGCTGAAAAATTCCCCGTAAAGCTGTTTAACAGGCCCCCTTTAGAATCGTGCAGACTGTGTGACATTCATGCTTAACCCAATTCCAATCGTCAAAGAAAAATCCAAACCTTACAGTGTTTACCATGGGACATCGGAAACCTTCTCCCCTTGGGTTTGGATGTAATTAAGAGCTGAATTGTTGGGAAACATGAAACCGTCATTTCCGTGAGCTTCACCGTTTGTGATCTTTTGAGAAGTCATTGCAAGGTCTTTCGGTTCGGGCACCGCGATTGCATCTTGAATGTTCCCGCTCGTTCTATAGACGATGTTACATCTTTTGCCCAAATCCTGGCATTGATAAGTAACTGTATGGGCATAACTGGGCGGAAAAATTGAATATGATATTCTATATAGGGCCTATGTAACTAGAGTCTGCACGGAGTATCAACAAGCATTATGAAAATAAATGTCATTTTATACCGAGTATCAAAGCGTCCTATAATATTACTGCCCCTGTTCAACCAGCCTGAATCATCCATTCCATTATCAAGTTTGCAACACTGGCAACCAAAACCGGTTGGTTGCTAAAATAAATGTTCACATCAACATTTTCGTTCTTGCAGGGCGTATACCCATCCTGGACGACAACAAACAATCATAGTTAAGTGTCTTGGTTAAGTGCCACGACCGGAACCCAAAGTCCGATGACTCAAGACCAATCGGAAATATGGAAAGTATTAGAGTAAGAAATAAACACCGCTCCTTGTGAAATAAGATGTTCTTTTGTGGATCCGGGCAAACTTTCTTCCCACTAAACTTGGTGTATCCCAACATGAATAATATAACAAACCTGTGAAAATTTGGGCTCAATTGTTCATCGAAGTTGCAAGAAAATAGTGAAAGAAAAAACACCCTTGTTGCATAGAGTTGTGTGCTTTCAGATGCCTGAATGCCTGAAGCCTTTCTCACAGATTCAAACATTTTAGTGAGAAATAACCTCTTTCTCAAAAACTACATTACTCCACAGAGGGAGTCGTTTCTCACAATGTTTTATACTATCAGCAGCTCTCAGGTGCTCCTTGGTACCAAGTAAGTTTGTTATGGTAATGTATTTATTGAGTAATTACCAAAGGTATCCACTGCCTTTAAAGAGCTGTTTATTTAGCGTTCTTACAAACGATGTAGGCCTACCATCGCTCTCATTATAAAGAACGTTTTGACGAACTGAACTGAAATGCACATTTTTTGTTCTCGATCGAGGACCAAAAAACCATAAACAAACATGTCAATAACAACCAATAATATTTTCTGCAATATTTCAACATGATGGAAAGATAAAGCAACATTTAATTATTCATTGATTGGTTTTAATAATAAATCAAACACGTCCATTGTTGGACTAAACGATTTTATTACGTATCTATCATTTTAAAGAGAAAAACCCGACCTTTTAATTACTGTCATTATTGATTGACAACAATAACAATAATATTATCCTTTTTTGCAGCACAATGAATTTTGCATTGAACTTGCTGAAAGGAGCAAGCAATAACATTAATTAGTGAAAGCTGTCGATTACAGTAATACTAGAATATTGATCTGAATAGCTGCACTTCAACTTTGAATAGCTGTCATTTTCCCATACACGAAGTTCATCAATTTGTTCCCCATGTTTTGTTCGTCTTTTTTTACGCAATAATAATTATAATGGTTTTTTTGGAAGCTCTCAAATTTGTTTTAAATTGAATTAAAGGAACTGTAAGAATACAAAACAATGCATTCTGAATAGTTTTGTCTTCAAAAATACATTATAGGTTTTTAGAGAAGTACATCTATTTAATGAACACAAATAAAAGTTGTCGGTAGTTGCTGAAATAATATGTGGAAATTTGTTTTTCTTTTTTTTTTAGAAAGAGAGGGGTGAGGCAAGTGCCGTTTAATACAGAGGCAAATTGACAACTTTGTTTATACTAAAAAATCATATAAATTTGAACAAATTAATATTTGCTTTACTATTACAACAAACAGTGATTTTATTTACAGATTATAATGTGTGATTATCCTAAAATCCATAAATGAATGACTACACAGTGAAAGCTGTGTACATTGTACACATTTGGGGAAATAATTTGTTGCTTTACCGTATAACGTCAAAGTTCGCTTTGCATTTTGCACTTCGCCGTTCAAGTATGTTATGGTTACCTCCTTATTCATAGTGCTGCACTTGTACTTTTTCGTTATAAGGTAAGCTATTCTCTTCTCATGCGGTACTTATTTCAAACGTCCCGTCGCCAAAAAAAGCTGTACTATGCCGCTGAATCTTTCACACCTAATATCAACACACACCGGGACAATCTGCAGGAGTAAACCCCCCTCCCCCATGCTACCCCCGCGTACCCTAATACACACACACACACACACACACACACACACACACATCCTTACGGATCCGGTTTGTGGGGTACTGCTATTGTTGTTCTATTATTCCCTTTTCTGAAGAATTCCCTTGTGGGGCCCAATTGTTCCTATTGAAATGACCTTGTGGGGTCCATTGTTCCATTGTTGTCAGGACCCCACATATGCCCTTCTGTGTGTACACACACACACACACACACACACACACACACACATCCTTACGGATCCGGAATGTGGGGTACTGCTATTGTTGTTCTATTGTTCCCTTTTCTGAAGAATTCCCTTGTGGGGCCCAATTGTTCCTATTGAAATGACCTTGTGGGGTCCATTGTTCCATTGTTGTCAGGACCCCACATATGCCCTTCTGTGTGTCCACACACACACACACACACACACACACACACACACACACCATCCTTACGATCCGGAATGTGGGGTACTGCTATTGTTGTTCTATTATTCCCTTTTCTGAAGAATTCCCTTGTGGGGCCAATTGTTCCTATTGAAATGACCTTGTGGGGTCCATTGTTCCATTGTTGTCAGGACCCCACATATGCCCTTCTGTGTGTCCACACACACACACACACACACACACCTACAGTCTGGCATTTCAGTCCGAGCGAAGATTTGATAATTAATATTAACAAGCCCTTACAGATCCACACTGAGCAGTAAATGTCTAACTTACTATGCGATGAATTTGTCTTGCACTCATGATGTCATAATTCTTTGTCATGGGTTTTTCTCACTGGCTCATCCTTAAAGGTAGGACAAAATATTGTTTCATACATGAGCTTTTAATTTCCAATTCTTATTCTCATCAACGGGTTGTAAATTACATCCGCCCCCACCATTTTCCTGTTTATTATTTTTATGTTTAGTCAACCGTGCAGTTCAATTTAGTCTTATTTCCCTAATGGGAAGCCATGCGTGACCATATGCTCCGCACCTGACCCTCCTTGAGTTCTGTTGTTGGGGGAGTGTACATTATTTATGGCTGCCTGGAGTCCTCCTTTAAACTGTTGTTTCGTATTTAAAATGTAATTCAACAAAATTCGCATGATGTTTTTTTAATTGACTGTTTTTAAAATGTGTATACTCAACCCAATCTGCTGATTGTGGTGTGTTTAAAAAATGTTAGTCTGAAAGATAAAACAAGGAAGGTAGTGGTTGGGCTTTAAACTAACTACACAAAAAATAGTTAGTGGCATGACGTTTCGACCCCAGCAGGGATGAAGTAGTTGTTGCTACGAAAGCCTGTGCAGTTTTGTTGTTGTAATTACGAGGTGCAACCATTACACCGATCTATCAATCGTGCCAGTCTGAACGAACTCCCTAAATCATACCCTCTTGTTTTTAATTCAAACCCATCACAAATACGACACCTATGCAAATTACGGAGTGATGAGTATCGTCATCGAGAACAAGCTTTCTAACCGTGTATGTCGTCATGTGCTCGTCTGCACAAACGTTTATTTAGATCGGACACATCGAAATAAGACCCAAGAACATGTATCAGGGGACAATTTTCTCACCCAATGACTGGCATTTCAGACAAAAGTATTTCCCAGGATAAGTAAGTGGCACTGGTATTAGTTTATAAAAAGTAAGACTGAACTTAAAAAAATAATCAGTGAGTTTTGTTCGATCATTATCAATCATGTACATTGGCTATAACCTGTATACCACGTAACCTTTGTTTACAAAAATAGTGACCCTGTACATTCCAGGGCCGTTCGGGCAGGCAAGACCCACACACCGGTCATAATGGGGAATTTAACATTTCCACAGAAATCCAAGAGTTGCAAAAATAACAGCTGAAGGAGTTTTGAGATGCGCACCTTTCTTCGTATCAAAAGATGATGAAAACCAGACAGTGCAATCTCCATAAATATAAGATATCGTGTTTTCTTCCATTGGTCTGTGTACAAATCGTGCCTGCATGAAGTCCAGGCTCTATGGCTCTTTTGTAAACATGTGATGTCACAGGTTACATGGTCTACAGTCGTTTATTATAATAACACTGTGATCTGCCTCCTGTCTTGATCTGAGCAACAGGTTATAAACAGGGTACTACACGGAAGCAATTAGCAAGTTCACATTATGGGTACGTTATGATTTGTTGATTTACAAAGCGTATCGACTCGTGTATCACACACATTATAAGTCAGTTGTGAATAAGAGTGAATGCGTTGCCGTGACTGCCACACTGATTTGTCTTACGGAACCATGCGGAACTCATTGTGTACACACGGCACTGTGAAAAACGTCACGTCTGACTTATTGGTGAAAATCGATCGCTCCGTTTCGAGAGAATTGAATCACGGCACCAAGAGATCGTATTTCGTTTTTGTTTTTGCACCATTTCGATGCACACTGTGAATGGAACTAAAGTGTTGCTACCCCGGTCACAGAGCGTGCAAGTCTCGCGCGTTGTCAACATTAATTGTGGGACCACTTTGGTTCCACGTGCATTGCTTAACGCGTGAATGAAACAAACTCGCGCGCTTTTAAAGGTTTGAATAAGCGCGAGACTTGCACAGTCTACAATTGGGCCAATTATGTAATTCCTGTTATTCCTCAAAGGGTCTATGTCGTCATGATCAAAGTATGCCTGTGGCTGTACATGGAATTGTAAACTATCACCAAGTTACTGTCCGAGCTCTTCATAGATATGATACGGAGGGAGGGCGCGTGTATGCAGTAACTGATGGATGAGAGTTCATAATTCCAAGTACAGCCACATGCCTGCTTTGATCATGACGACATAATCCCTTTAAACCACATTATTCCCTTATACATCCTTTTACTCCTAGGTGAAGAGAAGCAATATACGTTTTTGCTTATACGGACACAATGTGCCATGAATGGGCACCGCGAACCCACACTATCTGATGCCCAGGGCTAGAGTTCAACGCAAATGACAGCTATTTGGGTATCCAACACGAAACAAACGTGTACGACAAACAGGTGCACAAAAATCAATGAATCCACATTAATTGCTTCTTAACTGATTCAATAATTCTGCATGATCGTGATGTTGGGTGAGGCAGACAAAAACTCTGCCCGCACCTTACGGTTAATAACCGTTCATTATCTACAGTGCACTGACTTCAAATACGTGTCTGTTAGACAAAGAAAAGTTGATCAATTACAGGAGAAGGCCTTTAGTGCTAATTCACAGAATAGATAAATGAACCATCTGACGAGTAATTTAATTTGTAATAAAGACTATTTTTAAAGAGCTGATGAAAGGTAATATTTCTCACAGTTATTTATATTAATCGACTGCAAACTTGATCCAGGTGTTCATGTTATAGATTGAATAGGCCTAATTAAGTACATAATAGACTGTATGGCAACGTAATAGCAATACACTATTAATAAATAGCTTCATAATGAACTGCCACAAAAATTAAGTCATCCCCGCATGACCGATTAAATTACAAGCTTAAAATTGTTACTTTAACTCGCTGAAATTCATTACGAACGCTGTGCCACTGAAGAAAGCAGTGGACGTCCTCGCTTCACTTTCGTGTACAAAACGAATGGGGACGTCGCTTTAAAAAAAAAAACTAAGTCCAAACAATGGGAGAACAAAGAGAAGTCCTCGATTTACGGGATTCACAAACATGTGTGTGTGCGTGTGTGAGTTTGTAGTGACATTCAAACCGAGGACTTACAACAAAAGGGACAATAGGTCCACGTTTGCAAAAGAAAACATTGGGGTCCACGTTTGTCAGGACAATGAGTTGAACAAAGGAGGGTCCACGATTGGAGGTCATTACACACTTGGGGTGTGTGTGTGTGTGTGGAGGGGGAGTAAGCTTGAAGAATCATGCAAAAAACGAAACAGCCAAACACAACCAAGCTTTAAAACATTACGATTAATCATTCCGAAACTATTAGCATGGAGGGATGAGCAATGTCCCCACGCAAATAATTGGAAATGTTAACAACACCTTATACATCTAAACACGTCGATCTCTTCAAAGTATGACACGTAAACCACATGAGTTATGTAGTTATGGGGAACCTGAATATTACAGCGGTCACATCAGCGGGTAAAAAGAAGAGGGGAAAACAGGATTACAACTAATAACTTAAAGCAGCTCGATATTAAACAGACGAACTATTCGAGGAAAAATGGCAAACGTGACTGCAACTCACCCCAAATTAAAAAAATCAATGCAGTATAAGAATCTTTTTTAGGACGTGCCGAAGTCAAGGTTGTGCATTCTGCTCGGGCAATGGAGGTCAGATGTGAATCCATTTTTTATTGATCGGCCGTATATAGACAGGCAGTTTCTGCCATTTTAACCGAACAATGATGATCAATATTTTAATTATTAGTTTAAAAACGTCTTTATTTGGGTTTTACCACCCTCGTCTGAACATGTCAAGTGTATAGAGGCAAAGTGACTTACCACTGGCATAATTTAAAGCTGGACGTCAATTAATGTTTTCTTTGTTTCACCGAAATGAATAATGAAATTGGTTATGGGGCAGCTTATTAGCTCATGATGACGCAGTATATTTAATAAACAAACAAAACCAAAACAAAACAAGAGGTATTTTGAGCGTTCCTCAGAAATAAAAGACGTTGATAAGAATAACGTGTGATATATAATTTGCATAAGTCACAAGGGAATTTCTGTTTTTTAGTAATTCTAAAATATAAATAGAAACTGCTTTTAAGGTGTTAAAGCAGGCACTACCCACTGACACACAAAATTATATTGCTCTTCTTTCTTGTCCTCGCTGACCATTGTATTTATGCAAATCAAAATATATTTTACGTCCTTCACGTGAACCTTCCTCTCTTTAATTCCGATTGACTCGACATCCTTTCTAAAAGCATGTGTCTCTTTATAAGATAGAGTGATTTATCCATGGGAGCGAGTTTGAAGTAAGCATCGCCCCTCTCAAAATTTCCAGGCAGTTCTTTTGACACAATGGGAGAACTGATGACAGACGATCAAGGTCCCCATTAGTCGAAATTTTGTCTCAAAATGTCTAGCAAACAGCCATTAAGTTTGTATTGCTTCTTGGCAATTCCTGAATGTGTATTATTTATTTTCTGTCGTTCATTTATTATAATGATATGGCATGTCCTTGTAGTGATATTTGTCAAACCTTCTTTAAAATCAAGACCTTTCACCAGTTTGTGAGCAATCAACTACCCATCAATGTCAGGAATGTAGAGCAGTTTTTGATATCAACCTTTCTATCATTGGTTTAGCTTAGCTTCGTACTTGGACAAATACCAGTATGATTGAAAATCTTGACCAAGGCCAATACAGTTTTATATTCGGTAACAAACAAACATCTTCGGGTAGTTGTGCCATATTAAAAAACCACATTGCATAAACTGGATCAATACTAGTTGTCTGGAATTCCCGGGGGAACAAAATGATTTCAATCTAAAACTCACGGAGTATGAAGTCCATATTTCTCAGGATTTGTTTTTCTAGTACGAACTTCATAATCAGTATAAGCTTTCTGGCTAAAATTAAACGAAGATGTTTTTTTATCCCGACCAATCCTGTAATCTCTTTAAACTTGGTGAATAGTGCATCTTCATAAATGTGTAAATTGTACCACCAGAGTAACATAATAGACCACAATACCGACGCGTGACACATTCTCACGTTGTTAGTTCCAGGAGTATCCCATCAACCAACTGACGCACTGAATTCATGCGGCACGAAGGATACCCGAGGATGACGAATCAGGTTTGAACATTTCCCCTAGAGGGAAAGTTCCTTCAATGTCCGTCTCCCAAGGGACGTGTCATGTGTTGAGTTTCAGGTACTGACAACAAGAGGAATCAATACCAATTTGGCTCGGAATAAATCTTGCTTGCAGTTTTATTTTGGACACATTATTAAATATGATCACGTTTTCGATGACACTGGCTTTCATTTTATTAAAAGCGTGATAAAACAGTTGTCATAAAGTTTACGGATGTGCAATCATGAACAAGCCTATGGGCACAAAAAAAACTTCCTATCCGCACGTATTCACATGATTAAATCATCCAAAAAATAGAATTAATACATATTAATACAGAGAAAAAAGCTACACACTCGCACCAGGAGAACATGCCGTGGGGCTGATGAAATCATCAAAGGGACACCCGAATTATATTTGATAATGTACAAAAAGTTGTCGTTGTTGTTGTTGTGTTTTTTGGTGTTTTTTGTGTTTTTTGTGTTTTTTTGTGGGTTTTTTTTTTTTGGGGGGGGGGTGAAGGTACAAATCACCTGTATGTTTGCCCCTTTCCGAGGTAGTGGGGTGATTGTCGTATGTTGTGGGTGGGGCGCTGGGCATGGGTGGGGCGGGATGGGCGGGCGCTGGAGTGGGGCTGTGCGTGGGGCTGGGCGTGGGCTGGGCGTGGGCTGGGCGTGGGGCTGGGCGTGGGGCTGGGCGTGGGGCTGGGCGTGGGGCTGGGCGTGGGGGTGGAGCTGGATCCCGGGGGCCTTCCTGGACACGATACTGAACATGATTCCTAGTCACAGTGCGTCACGTAAATGGGTCCGTCCCACTGGTGCCCAGCTCCAGGGCAAATACTGACTGTAGCTTTTGAGAGTGTTATAAACCCCAACAAGAATATTGCTTCCCTAATTCAAATCTATTGATTTCTCCAAAATGAGCACCCAAAGATACAAGATCAATAAACAAAGACGCTGTAAAGTGTCTGTTAACGCATTCTTGATGTATTAAGAAGAATGACGTGTAAACTCATTGCCTCAGACCAAATGTAATTCTGATCAATAATGTGTATCTAGACAGGCCTCGGCTTGACATCTTAGCCCTATAATCGTGGTTTCAAATTACCAGCGTTGCTAACACCCTTCAAGGCATCATAAATGGTACAGGGGAAAAAACCAACAGAGTGTCAAGACACACACACACACACACAGAATGAGAAAGGTTTGTTTCCGTAGTCCGGATGTCGTGCCATCCAATCCGGGTGATACTATCTCATATTCCTCCGATTCGTTATCAATGCGAGTATCGGTCCAAGGTTCCGGAGACAAAACCAAGCGATCCTGCCCATGTCCGGAGGCGATCGTAATAATATCGTTTTTAAGGTCATTTTTTCCCCTTTTCATTATTATTATTTTAATGTTTACTCTTCCTTCCCAAACAGTCTTCGCTTCTTGCCCCAACTGTCTTCCAACTGAGACAGAAATAGAATAATTTGCTTTTCCGTGTTCGTAATTTCCTTTGACACAATCTAATGACAAAATGTCCGACGGCAAATCCATTGATATAGTGCCAATGGTGTGACGTGCCATTTCTGCACAGATGTTGCATACTAATTTCCTAGATAAATTTATTTAACAATCACACATTTTTCTCCTACCTAAACTTGAATTTACCTTGAAAAATATGTGGCAATCATCAATTTCAGATTATTCGCCTAAGCATGGATCACGGCATGGCAGTTTCCTTTTTTAAAGGTAACATTCGTAATGATCAATGACCGGTTTCAATCCGAAAAGCTGAGGCCGGTTTCACAAAGAGTTAAGAGTGTTCTTAAAGGAACATTACAGAATTGGTTTTTGCTAACAAAACAGTTGCTGGCAGTGTGGGCACTTTATGTAATCCACCATATACATAAACTGACAAACCTGTAGAAGTTTGAGATCGATCGGCCGTCTGGGTCACGAGAAAATAGTGAAAAACCGATTACACATTTGCATGAAATCATATAGATTCAACAAATGAATAAAACGCTCACTGAGCGATAAACTCCAATCGGAAATTAGTTTGATCATTTCTCATCAAATATAGCATTTCAGACAGAAATTTTCAGACAGATGTTTTCTACTATTATCATCATTAGACTGTGTATAAGTTTTATGTAAATCTGTGATCAAAAAGTATATTTTACAAGTTTTTTTTTACCAATGTAATGTTCCTTTAACTGTTGTGTATCAATCTTAATTGATAAGCAAAGTGTGACGTCATAATACAAATTCACCACGGTGATACTGACAACTTATTTTAAGATGAATCTTAGTGCTTTTTTGAAATCGGGCCCAAATGTGTTGCCCCCAAAATGAGTTCTTAATTTTATTTATGCAAAATGTTGGCTTTGCACAGAATCCCTGACACCACATACTATTCAGCGTCTTTTTCGAAAACGTAGACTCAATTTCAAAAAGCACTTAGATTCATCTTAAAGGAACATTACAGAATTGGTATGAAAAAAACTTGTAAAATATACTTTTTGATCACAGATTTACATAAAACTTACACGGTCTAATGATGATGATAGTAGAAAACATCCCTTGAAATATTTCTGTCTGAAATGCCATATTTGATGAGAAATGAATAAACTAATTTTCCGATTGGAGTTTATCGCTCAGTGAGCGTTTTATTCATTTGTTGAATCTATATGATTTCATGCAAATGTGTGATCGTTTTTTCACTATTTTCCCGTGACCCAGATGGCCGATCGATCTCAAACTTCTACAGGTTTGTCAGTTTATGTAGATGGTGGATTACATAGAGTGCCTACACTGCCAGAAACTGTTTTGTTAGCAAAAACCAATTCTGTAATGTTCCTTTAAGTTGAGTTGTCAGTAGTACCATGGTGATTTGTATTGTGACATCACACTTTGCTTAGCAGTAAAAAATGATTCGCAGTTAGGATCTAGATCCTCGTGAAATCGAGCCCTGCTTTTATGAAATGTTTACAGGTTGGTTTTATAACAAGAATATGGGAAAGAACGTGTTCCTTAAAAAAATCCAAAGACTGTTTAATGAATTTAAAGGGTAAGTTATGACAATACAGACTGAAGTGCCTCTTAGTGACAAATTGACAAACCGGGGCTCAAGTATTAATAACAAGAGAATGTCAATTGATCTTAAGATTTGGTCTTCGGGGAAAAAATGAAATGGGTCATTTACGGCAATTTCAGGAGATGGTACTCTTTTGACATTTCCCCAAAGTGTAATTTCCCTTTTACGGCCCATTAATTGTGTAAAAAATATCTCCAGTTATTAACTGTGTAATTACACCACTTGATAAAGTAGGTCATCCTCCTCTCGGATTATTCATACTAAAGTAAAAAAAAAAATAATGGTTGGAAAAACTGACATATAACAAGATCTAATGTTGGTTTCAGTCTACAAACTTGTCTCAAAACTAGCCAACAAAACTATCAAGGACCACTTCATCATCCAGGCAAGACAAAACTAATCAACTCAGTTTTAGTTACTTTTATTTTCTTCTTCTTCTTTTTTTTTAAAGAAAAATGGATCCCGGAATGTTGATCAGTGTTGATAGTTAGACACGGAAACTGGGTCAGGAAATGGGTCTGACCCCTACAGAATGCCGACCCGTGTCAATACTTTTTAAAGTGAGCAAGTCAAGATAAATAAGGATTGAACCGTATTTTAAACTCATAATAAAAATCCAAGCAACACTTGGTGTTTCATGACTCAAATTGTGATCACTGTTTTGAAACTAAGGCATGTCCGAATTAGCGGCTATGGCTACGACTGTTTGCTAAGGAAGTCCTGTACTTCAATGCATGATGACGTAGCCGTAGCCGTAGCCGTAGCCGTCAATTCAGACACGGCCTCAGTATCAAGCTGGTTATCTGGTTTTGGCTCAATGAGCCTGCGTAACTCTATTGTCAATGCTCTGCCCTTTCATTCCCTAAACAATTCCAAGACAAATATATAAAGAAGAACCTGTAAAACTTAATTCAAGAAATTGTTTTCCCCGTAAAGTACAACTGAGGTTCAAAAAAGGGTGCTTGCTCTTGTAAAGATTTATTAATATTAGCTCGACTTGTGACAAAACCTGTTTAAGGCAATAACGTTTTTCTGCTGCTGTGTGCATTTCATCATTTCGTGCGATGAAATTGGGTTAACATTTAATACAATTTCAAAAGCACTATTTTGATTTCCATGGAGATGCATCTGTATTGCAATACGAACCTAAACATGCTTTTCGGTCTCAAAAAGTACAGATTAACAGGTTCGGGGAGAGGGGAGGTGTTCCGTAAACTAGTACGACGGGTAGGCCTATATGAAGTTACCCGAATCCGGGTCTCGTAGGGCTTGACCAATTTCCGGGTCAACATGACCCGGAATCTGCTTCCAAATTACCCAGAAATGGGTCAGAATGACGCAAAATCCAGGTCGAAATCCCATTTAGTGACCAGTTCTCCAGGTCAGCCGGCAGGCCCCATACGGAACCTGGACTCCCGGTCAATCCTGACCCTGGAATTCTTAGAGTGTATAACACTCAGAATGTACAACGAGGAATAATCAGCACCACGTTGAAGCGAAACGGCAAAGCTATTATAATGTAAAATCCACAACTTTCTTCTTTTTAAGAAAACAGATGTCTCTACATTATATCAACGAACCCACGAGAGTGTAGAAGGCGAGGGGGATTTCCCTTCAGACACTCGTCAAACTGTCATTATCTGTGTGTCATGTTGCCCTGGCTGAAATACTGACAACCGATTCCCATCCAACTCTACATTCTAATATATGGGTCAGACAATTGTCACCCTCAAGCCTAATAGTTTGTTAAAGTTGCTGTGGTTAGGGACAAACAATTGGCTATACAGAGTATAGCACAGCGTCAATTGGTGCTCGATAATGGGCAGAGGGAACCCCCTCCTATTGTGTCTTCATTGTGTGCTTGGAATCTCAGGAATTGTTTTGAGGATTTTAGGGGGGGGTTAGTTCTATACAGGAGGAAAATAGTGTGTTATAGTATGGGAACATTGGGGGGGGGGGCCTCTACCCCATATCGGGCAGGCTATACACAGCGTTTACAAAACAACCATAGTCTGGACCTCCTTCGGACACGTGTACACCGCTAATAAAGGGAAGGAATCCCACACTTCTTAAAATGTTCTGAACATGGAAGAGCACGACATTTGATATGAGTGAAGGAATGACATCTACAAGCTTGTCCTCTTCTATCACTCCCCCCCCCCCCCGAATTTATGATAAATATACGAAACAACAATAATATAAAACGTCATTATATCACTACCCTGGATTGCACCAGGTCGCTCATTTAAGTCCTTTTCACATTATATATATACAGAGCCGCCAATTCCGAGAAAAAAAAAACCCATGGAAATTCCTGGGGAGTTTTTTTAACCCTGCCACCACAATCATGTTCATTTCACACTCAATGCACTTTTGGGAAGAATAAATAACAGGAAGTGACATGCTCACAGACCATGGGGTAAATGTATTCAATATTTGCAGTCACAATTCACAAAACCTTCCTATTTTTTTTAGTTATTCAATTTCAAATCAGGTCTGGTGTAGGATTGACTGGCCCAGAAGTCATCGGCAAACGTTGCCCTGTCCGGACAAGTCCCTTCTCGCACAAACTTTGCACAGTTTCCATTTTAATGTCGCACTTGATATGCTAGACACAGCCCATGATAATACAATTAAATCAGACGGTTAACTCGATAGCTCTTTTTCTTATCACGTAACTTGACATTCCTGAGCCTAAACAGAAAAATAAAAGGAAGGGAGTTGTGTGAAAAAAATAATAATAACAATAACAAAGAGAACGGAGAAGAAGAAAAAAATCAATCGCTGCAAAAAATCGATATTGAAATGTTTTCTTTTTAACGGTGAGTATATTTTGTTTTTCCAATCTTATACTATCGTTTATTTTAGACGAGCTGCGGGTGCTAATGGGAAGAGTGAGAAATTTAATGCACTGATGGTTCCACACATTAGCATTGGTTCCATCTGAGTGACATATGTTAGGAACTGTTATTAGATTTTCAGTCCCAGAACAGTGTAGGAAATCAATGAGGGCCATTTCAAACCATCTGCGACTGGTCTATAAGGCGCCCTTTAATTATATCACGGGAACAGAGTGCCCCTTTAAACTCACAGAAAGACTGGGTGTATATTATGTCCACCAACGCAAAACACTCTCTCCCAACTCAAGAAAATAGTTTGGTGCTATCGACTGCGATTCGGTTGGCATTGAGGGCGTTTAATAATAAGCTACGCAACTTTTTCTGGTCGTCTCAAAAAATAAAAAACAAACAACATCAAACTTAATATCGTCAGCAAACAACAAGCAAAGATTTACACACAAGAACAAAACAAATACACAACAGTTAAACAAGCAAACGCCACAACAACAAAAACGCAAAAAGCCTACACAAAAGCGAAGAGACAAAGGACAGATACAGACAAGAAAACAACAGACTCACCAAAGGAAAACACCCCACAATCAAAACTAGACCATTAAAGACACACACATTCGACTTAAAATAATGACACCATTTATTTGAAAGAGAGAGAAAAAATGATTTAGTACAGTTGTTTACAAAGCTTTTTAGATCAGAAATCTTCCGCAGATGTTTACCAACAATCACTCAAACCCAAACTCGTTTACAAATAATATAAGGAGTGGTGTGGGGGGGGGGCACTCCTAATGTTTGCCGAATTCCTGCATCGCTCCGAATACCAACAGCATGGAAACTTAACAACCTTGTGGTGTGATGGAACGGTAGCAAGTTCGTGCCGCGTGCTGTGATAGCTCTAGAAAGGGAAAAAAACCAAAGGAAATACAGGGTGGAAGTGCCAATGAAAGAAATAAAAGTTCTTCAAAAGGCAATAATGTTCCCACTCATTGGTAAACACACACAGGTGTATCTAGCTTCCGAAAATCCGAGGGGTAAATAAGACATGCTGATTGCATGGTTTAGATGTAAGTCACACACCACAAATAACAGTTCCAAATTGCGTTTTCCCCCCTTTCTTTGTGTGTGTGTTTTTTTTTCTTCAAACCAAAACCTGTGTACGGTCTGGGCGCGTAAATTGATGCCACTTAATTCCTGCGTGCTGTTTCTTGTGTCTTCTGAGAGGGACGGCTAATGCACTCCCATCGATACGGCAGGAAACAACACGAGAAGGAAAGCGGAGACATGTGCTAATGTTAAAGGGATAACGCGTAGGCTACCGCAGCGACGATCTTTCCCTAAAATGTGATGTGCACTACGGTTTGTTCCCTAAAACTAAAGTAACCCCCCCCCCCCCCGCCATCCTTCAACTCAATAAGGTCATAAAGGTCATCTCACGATTTTACTAAATGAACTTAAGAACCCTGATTCAACATTATGACAATATTCTACAGATATTTGGTAACAAAGCTCCCCTTCTGACGACAAAACTGTGAGGCCGTATCCAATGGCGGCTACAATGGCGGCTACAGCTATGGCTACAACTGTTGCTTAGGGCGTTGCTAAGGACATCCGATACTTCAACGCAAGAGGACGCGGCGATCCAGCCGTAGCCATATAGTCACCAATTCGGACAAATGCTTGATGGGGTGATCGATGAAAACTAAAGAAGCACTAATTCTAACCTTCGGGATTCCTTCACAGAGTTAGAAGTGTCTGATATCAAACCAGGACTCATCCATCTTGAAAGCGTGTTTGTCAGTAAAAAGGCACTCTCTGTATGTGCCGTTTCCTGTTGCGTGGTGTCTAAATGAAGCAAATGGGGATGCGTCTGGAAACATTTGCTTAATGCTTTTTGGCAAAGAAAAACATTGGGCGCCTCTCAGAGGAAATGCGAGGAATGTAATCTGTCAGAAGGGTGTATTACTTGCGAATAAATTTAACCTTGAGTAAAAAATCAATGCATTAAGACGGGGGTGTATGCGGACTGTTTTAAAGTGATTATACTAATCCACAAACACAAACTGATTCCCATCATAAACAAAGTTTTATGTATCGCACACACAACTTGTCCGGGGTTTCTATTTATTTCTTGATGTTTGCTACCCTCACAGGATAGCAAAACTCCAACCAATCATAAGCGATGAGGTCAGCATACATTATAAACTAGTATGCATTTTGATTGGTCAACCTTTTCAGCACTTTACTTATTTGCATACAAGTTGATGTATATCTTACATTTGAAACTTTCTGATTAACTCAACGACAGAACGCGGCTGCAAGTAAAAGCGAGTCGTCTCAATATGTAAGTTGTTATATCTCTCGCTCACACATTATGCAACTTTAGCTTCTACTTCTACATAATATACGTTACCATGGCAACAACCATAAGCTTTACACTGCATCTCTCGCAACTCGGAAAGACAACAACCATGGCATGCGTCACAACAAACCAACTCATCTGATACACTACACATTATTTTATCATTCATCTCCAGCCAAGCAAAGTTAATAGTTTTCCATACTGGACTGGAGCCATTTTTTTTTTAAATACACGTTTACGGTACTTCTCTTAAAGGTGCGGTCATAGGTTGGTTTTTGTCAACGATTTATGGGCCAAATTATCAATAAAGATACAACAAAATTACCTGTGAAAGTTAACTTAATACAATTTCTGCTTGTTGAGAAAAAGGCAAACAAAAAATAATCATTGTAAAAAAAGTTTACGTTTTTTTTCACCAAGAACGTCGAATCCGTGAATCTTCACGTTAAGTGAGGTGACAGTGGGTACCAACCGCATCTCTGGCCTCAGAATTCACTAAGGACACCACGGAAATTTGAATTTCCAGCCTGAAGGTGATATTTTGAGACGGTGGCACTTCTGACAAAATCATTTCAGAGGACGCTTCATACACCATTGCCATCTTCTAGGCTTTCGGATAAAAATGACAAATTTCTTCCGGAGTCCTTACCAGAGTAAGACCTTACCTTTAAGTGCACTAATGCTACATTTAAATTACTTTTTTTTATGAAAACGTAAATTGTATCTGTCGTAGATAAATTGCCTCTTGAGTTTTCTGTACAATGTACTCATAATGGTTTTTTGTTTTGTTTACCGAATTTGCTGCCACAGTGACTAAGTGTTGCCACGATGATAAATACCCATCATGACTATAATCTCTCTATATAATAATAATTATTACTAGTTATCTGTAATTTATCCTTTTCATCGTCATGGAGCCTGAGGAGTCTCTTTCAGACCTTGGCGGTAATTTTTCAAATTCTGTTTACTTTGCAAAACGCTGTCATCCACTGTGTTTGCTTAAATACATCATCATCATAAAGATCAAAGCCTGAAGTTGTTTGATGGTTTCAAAATATAAATTGTATCCAGCATAATTAGGTTACGTGATACGAGACTGACGCTGTAATGAAAACAAAGCGCGGGTTGAGAAAAATGGTTCCCATTGAATACAATTTGTAATTTTGGGGTTGTAATTTACTTATTTTAATTTATTTGTACTTTTGTCATGACGAGGATTGGGCTCTTGATAATATTATTTTCTCGACTTGTCAGTATATTAGACGGGAATGTTTTCTTGAAATATTTCTCAGATTTAAACTGGTGAGCATTGCCTCCACTAAGCTTTGAGGCTCAAACTAATTGTGTTTTTTCAAAGACTGCCAATCCCATTGTTTCACCTTTAAAAGGAGAGGGGAAAAACTACTTCGATTTGGGTTTGCTGATGCCGCAATGTTCCGCCTTAAGGACTGGACCACCTTTGGCAAACTGTCATCACAACATCCACACTACAGCATTATTATCCTTCATAAAGAAATACGTTTCCTTGGTGGGTTTCTTTTAAACATCTAAACATGAACAAATACAAGGGGGAGAAAACTGATTGGATTTGTGTGTGCTCGGCAATTAGAGTGTTTGGATGTTATAATAGGATGCATGTTTATCTTTTCAGTAGGAGATACCAAGAGGCCGATGGTGTGGATAGCAACGCGTAAGTCCACGGGTGTCGATTACACCGAGGATAATGCAACACAATTCCTCGGCAAACACTTATTGCGCGAGCGTATGGAGCCTGCTCGTGTAATAAGGTTCCCCTAGCACGAGACATACAATAGTAGATTGGATGGCAGTAAACGTTATTCGGCTTTAAAATGCACGTTGGCGATCCTTTCCCCCAAACCTGGTTTTTGTGAACAATCGATGGAGGCCACTTTTTAAAAGTGGTCCATCGGTGACATTTGGGAACCCACGTACAGTCCAATGCTTGAAACACCAAGAACACATTCCATCAACTGACATGTTTAATACTCAGTAGCTACATGTACATAGACAATACTTTTTCGAGTAACTTGGGCAGTTTGCTTCTTCACTAAATCGAATTTAGACACCTTAAAACTATGTTCATAATGACAATTTGTTTTTGAGGTGATCTCACTTCTTAAGATGAAAACAATATTTATACTACATATTGTATGCATAATTATGAGTGCTTTGTCGCAGAATATTATCACGAGGCGAAATCTGGACTGTTTCATTTGTAACGAGGCGAAGCCAGATTTCACCGAGTGATTATATTCTGCGACAATGCACAAACGAAATGCATTTAATATTTGTTTTCTTTAACTCACAAAAAAAAAGAATCCTTGTCATTTGAAGTTAGCTCACAATAAACACAAAATAGACCAACTCGTCAAACTTTGGAATCGACGCTGCGAAACGTCCAAGTAGCCAGTGAACGGGCGCTTGTCCAATACTTCGCTCGTCCCCAGCGCCTTGCCTTAAAACCAAAGGCGCTGGGATGGGCAAACGTACCGTTAACGTTAATGCTCAGTCCCATGCTCAGTCCCATCATGCATCACACTCACACTGCAAGCACTGCACGCATGACGTACTTCCTGAACAAGAATCTGTGCAAGCTGATTAGCCCATCCCAGCGGTCCTGGATAGACCGCTGGGGCCGAGCGAAGTCCAATACTACATTTTGGAGCGTCGCGGCAGTAAATACATAAACACGCGTCACGTGTCAACCATTATTTTTGCTATACCAGTATTTTTGCTATAGCAAAAATAATGGTTGACACGTGACGCGTGTTTCACCAATTAAATGACAAGGATCTGTGTGAGGTTATATTTAAAAAGAAATATTTTTGTATCACTCCAACCCTGCAAAAATATACTCTGAATCGAATTCATTCACACAAAACTATGCAGAAATATAATGATTGGTTGAGCTTTTATTGAATTCGAGTTTCTCTGGTTATGTACCCCCCCCCCCTTCGTCAAATCGCCAGAGAAATATACCCGTTACTGTGACACTGAATGGTATCCATGGAGTCGATTGGTTAGAAGAGGTTCCAGTGAGAGAACGGTCATTTATTTTGAATTATAAACTACACTATACCATGGCCATTAGGAGTCAACATCTCTCAGTGGTCGCAGTCAAACATCTGTGTATTTTATGGTACGGTGTGTGAATTAGCACTTTGCTTTTCGAATCGCCATAATCATACAATATAGCCTGTACCGTTTAATAATGCCCCTCCATCTTGGTCATGTCCCCCATATCCAAAAGCCACCAGGACGAAGCTACCCGTATTATTTCTTATTATACCAAATAGACATCAGTCTATTTCTCTCTCCAGTGCTCAGTACACCTTTGAATAGCTTGGTCAAATCAATTCTGTGTGTGACGCATACCACTTCCTTGGTAAACATGGGGAAATGTACATGGACTCTTTCGTAAATCAAAACATTACTCCAGTTGCCTTAATTTACAACAAGCAAAAGAAATCACACGAGGTGGAAGCGCTTGGTTGCAACCTGGGAAAGCATTGGCAAATTTACATTGAGTAGAACAGGTGACGAACAGCCAAGAACACTTTAACGGTTATCAACAAGGGTCTAAAAGCCTCTGAACCAGTCAACGGAAATAAGAAAACGTAGGTCAGTAAGAGAAAAATACCAAGTACACCTACGGGTCCACGATCCTAGAGGGGTAAAAAGACCCCACTATTTGAGTAAAGTTAAATCTAATTTGGAGAGACGAGAAGAAATTCAAACCAAGAGTCGATTTAGCATCAATACTACAACTTCAAATGAAACACTGAATTGTTAGACAATTTTTTACACGGGTGAAGGCCTGCGATGAACCCTCGATTGCTGTTTTATGTTTTATTAACCGTAGGCCTACTAGGCATTAACCAAAACAGTGAAAAAATGTCATTTGAAATAAAAGAAATAGAGCATTATAATTTGTTCGGCTCATCTCAGTTTGATATGAAAGAAACGTTCGGCACCTTACTCACTGCATGCATCAGTCTTAATGACAAAAATAGTATGACACTTAAAACAAACAAACCAAAACGCCATTTTTACTGGCTTGAAGAACAAAGAACTGGATTCAGCTATTTTATTAGTGAGAAAAAGCACAGACTTTGAAACAGTTGCCCGAACAAAAAGACACAGATATAGTCTGGTTACCGGTACCATCGTAAGCATTGCATCTTTGCAAAACCTGTGCAGTAGGGATGAGTTGAAATGGCTGGAAAAATATGATATAAATAATAAGGACATTTTGCAATATTTACACCGACCTCAAATTAATCTTAGCGCTCTGTGATGAAATTAAGAACCCTGGACGAAACGAGGGCGAGAACAACAAACAGCCTTGGTACAAGTCTATGAAAGCCCCAAGTGTCCATTTAGCTCTTCAATACCCTTCAAATCGTGAGTGATATCATGCATAGAGATGCACACACACTCCAACCAGATGAACTTCTACAAATTTGCACATTTAGACCTTTTAGAAGACACGCATGCTAGGAATTAGGATCGGAACAAATCACAAATTCGACGAGTAAAAAGCAAACCGGCATTGGAAGGAAAAGGGCAAATGAGGTTAAGTGTGGGGGCTCTACCGAGCCCCAGCTAAAAAAAAAAAAAAACAGTCAGCAAATTGGACCAGAAAATTAATATCAAAAAAGTAACGTATCATCCCGGCTTGCCGACTGCCGGCATTTTTGCAGTTTGAGACCAAAGACATCATAACCGCGGAAATGAAATCAGACTAAAGAAGCCCACGCGACAAATGTAAATTTTGAAAGAAAAAGGCAGAGAGCAATAATGATAGTGAGGCGAAATTGCTCTCCTCTCCATCCGACTGAGAGCAGTGTAAATGCAATCTACATGCAAGCAGGTATAATGCCTATATTTTGTCTCAATGACGACGCAGAGCATGACTTTCGTTGCAAGCTGTGTAGGCCTATCTCGTCCGGTATACTCATTTTTCCCCCAGGATTAGATGTTTGTAGTACCACCATAACAACATGGATGGTCACTCTGAGCTCCCGTAGTTTTCCCACTATATTTTCGGAAAATTCACAATTGGAGAGAGCTTGAAGAAAATTGTAATCAAAACAGCTACTCTGAAACATGATTTCAATGGCGCTTTCACTACGTCATGGCGCGTCTGTCCTCAAAGGAGGACACCCACTGTCTTAATCAAGGTTTTAGCCAGGATTTCGTTAAAGGGTGTCCAAATTTGTTGGAAATTTTACAACTGGGTGTCCAAATTGTTCACTTACAGCAATACATTTACGTGTAAATGACAGATAAAACAGGGTGTCCAAAAGGCACACAGACACCCCTCTAGCTAACACTATGGACATAATGACTGACAATTGTATGTATGGTTTCTACTACTGGTGCATAGACACGACTTGCCAAAATCATAGGCCATCGTAGAAAAGTTAAGCAAGCTACTCCTACAAAATGTACGCACGGAGCATTGGAGTTAAGTCGAATAAATTTTGTATGTACAGCTGGCGAGGCAACGTTTGGTGAACCAAGTCGACCCCTGTTCATGTAGTGCTAAAGATTCTTCCATCCAAATATTATTAAGATCTGAAATCTTATGCACCGAAACGACTCACGCTCCTGCCCCTTTTTTCTTGTTCAATAATATTATGAGCTTTCGGGCCGTTACATTCTGCTGACAACTCAAGTTTGCCTTGCGAACGCACGGATGGCTATAGACGTGCGACAAGTCTTTAAAAGCGTGGTAAGTAGTGAATCGAAACAATACTTCATGTCTAGGAATGCGAATGAGGCAGGGAAAACTGTTAAAGGGACATATCGGCTTCGTTGGGCTTTTCTGTTGGCTACACAATTTTGGCTACAAAATAGATACAAACATGACGCCGAGGGTCTTATTCTACATCACTAGATTACGTAAAAGGAAAACCAGGAGGCATATATGCTCCCCTGACAACTGGTATACTCAGCAGAAAACTGGCGACATAAACAACTTTAATGAGAGCTCTAATTGGACTCCTCGGGTATTTTAATAAGGACTGCCGGGTAATCAGAATATGTGTTTTATAGTGACTATTCTCTGCCATCTATAAAGTCGTGTTCATTATAATGTGGTCCTCTGTGTGGATGCGTACGTACAGTGTTAACGTCGTGATAAGACAGCCCTGTCCACACGCGGATGTGCCTATACTTGACCAATCAAATCGTGACCAGCAACTTACCACTGTTCATTTGGATTAACGCAAGTCGGTGTAACTTGACACGTGACTATTAACTTGACCAACCAAATCGTGACGAGTAAGTTACCAGCAAGTTACCACTGTACACACGTGGGTTGGTTCAAGTCATTGTTACTTGACATGTGCGTATAAACTTGACCAATCAAGTCATGACCGGAAAGTTACCATTGTTCTGGCGTCTATTATTTTGAGGCACCGTCACTTAACAGAGGTGCTTAACTTGACCAACAAGTGACCGTTGAAGTCACCACCTTTCACAGATTGTCACTCTAACCCGACACGTTGCCTATTTATTTGACAAACCAAATCTTGACCGGTACCACTGTTCACACGTGGGTTAATTAAACTGGTACATTGACCATACTCTCAGCAAGTCATCATGTTTTCATTCGAAATAAAAGGGAACCGATGTCAAGTTTACAGCTTACAGCGACTTCATTTGGCCAGTTAGCAATTCTGCCACTTCAAGTAAATGAACAGACTCATCTGATATTCACACGTGGACCTAACGACGATGATTGACAAAGAAAAATACAACAAGAACCACTCTCTGTAGTCACCGTTTTAAGTCTTTTCTGTATAAACTCAATCCAACAACCAACAATTTTCCATACCACTAACTTTCCTATTTCTTATTTATTACTTACAAAAGATCACTGTAATTGACTTTTTCTTATTGCATTTATGAATTCACGTAAAACCATTAGTTTCTCCCCCATCTTTAATGCAATTCACCAAGGTATTCAGTCTATGCCTGCACTGGTTGTTTGTTTATTGCTTGAAATCTGGGTTATGGTACAGTAAAAAACAAACAACGGTGATTTGTGTTTATTGATGAAGAACAAATCTCATTTGTACTGGTCTCATGGCTTGTGCCAAGGGCATGTTCAAACGCGCCGATGGCGCTCTGCCCGTTGGCCCAAAGCTCTCTACATGGACAACATACTGATATGGGAAAGTAACGCTAGGCAGCACCTGGTGTGGGAGGATCACCTCGACGGGGAACGCCCCCATAATCAGATATGAAAACAAAACAACTCCTTTCCGAGAAGTGACTTGAACCCCAGATCCACAGAGACGAAAGCCTGGAAGGGTAATAAGTACTTTCAACGCTGGGTTGACTCTCCCTCAAGTCGGTGGTGTTTCTTGGAAATTTGACTTCGGTGTCATCCAACACAAACCGTAACTGTGCCAATAAAAATGCCACAGTCAATGGTACGATTGCTGGGTTACACAAGTTCAGCTTATGTGACAGCGTTTGTGTCCAAGGCCCATAGAAAAACATTTGACACCACTGAGGAGTCCGAGATTTTTGACGTCAAATTTCAACCACAATCGATTCTGTAAAGTTTCTGAAAAGAAAATGCACCCCCCCCCCAAAAAAGTCTTGCATTCGAGATTCCTAGACAGTGTTTGATGAAGAAGAATGGCTGACGAAGCGGGGATACCTCCCATGGGTTAAACACTACACTGCACCTGATCGTCTGCTGAAGGGGAAAAAACGGTGCGATCGTTTCGCTGCGCATTCCCGACTGATCATTGTGCCTATCCATGAAAAGAAAGAGAGAGAATGAGACCGAGAGAAAGTCATTCCCCGATGAGCACCCAAGTCTATGCTCAAAGCAAACAGAATTGAACCAGCTATTGGAAGCTTCTTTGAAAATACGGGGAGGCCAGTCTGGGGATTTGGATGCAAAAGGTTGAACGTGGGTATAACTTACACGTGAACTTTTCAACAATTTTATTTCTAAAGATTGGAGAACACGAAGTATAACAATTTATTCGAAAAGTCGCTTTGTTTGTTGAAAAAGAACAGTCTCTTGTATTCAGCGGTCTTTTTTCCTCTGGAGTTCTACCCAGGCATGCAGAATACTACGTTTTGGTCTGTTATCTGATCAAACTTACGAACCAAACAAAGCAGCAGTCATTCGCAAAATGAAGAAAGATGGCGGGGGAAAAATGGTTGGACTGTAACATTACATTTTACAAGTCTGACAATGACATGAACATGAAGGTGCTTGCTTGATGCATGTACCGTGTTGGCTTTGTACTTCTACTACGAGCGTCATAGTGACATTCTGACCTTTTCTAAACACCGGCATCGTCTAGGACCTTCGTTTCTAACATTATAATGCCACTCTGAATACCTCAATTGTACAGATTTTTTCTGTAAATACATCTTTTTGCCCCATTCAGTTCTATGATCATTAACTCCGTGTTTAATCTGAGACTGACAACCAATGAATCTTACGCTGGCCCATTAGAGGCAGACATTAATTTGCCAGGGTGGTTATTGTTTAACGAAATCACACTTGGAAACCTCTGATGTTTGAGTCGGGTGTAAACACATTTCCGGGGCACACACAGAAAAACGTTGTTATTATAGCTTCGAGTGCTATGATTAAAACTGCGATTCCCTCAGTGATCCCGGAGCGTTTTAAAGCTGTTGTTGCTATGGGTATAGTACATTGCTTGCTATGGGTAGAGTACAATGCTTGCTATGGGTGTAGTACATTGATTGCTATGGGTATAGTACATTGGTTGCTATGGGTATAGTACATTGCTTGCTACGGGTGTAGTACATTGCTTGCTATGGGTATAGTACATTGCTTGCTATGGGTGTAGTACATTTCTTGCTATGGGTATAGTACATTGCTTGCTACGGGTATAGTACATTGCTTGCTACGGGTATAGTACATTGCTTGCTATGGGTATAGTACAATGCTTGCTATGGGTATAGTACATTGCTTGCTATGGTGGGTATAGTACAATGCTTGCTATGGGTATAGTACATTGCTTGCTATGGGTGTAGTACATTGCTTGCTATGGGTATAGTACATTGCTTGCTACGGGTATAGTACATTGCTTGCTATGGGTATAGTACAATGCTTGCTATGGGTATAGTACAATGCTTGCTATGGGTATAGTACATTGCTTGCTATGGGTATAGTACAATGCTTGCTATGGGTATAGTACATTGCTTGCTATGGGTGTAGTACATTGCTTGCTATGGGTATTGCTTGCTACGGGTATAGTACATTGCTTGCTATGGGTATAGTACAATGCTTGCTACGGGTATAGTACATTGCTTGCTATGGGTATAGTACAATGCTTGCTATGGGTATAGTACATTGCTTGCTATGGGTATAGTATATTGCTTGCTATGGGTGTAGTATTGCTTGCTATTGATGTAGTACATTTATACTTGCTATGGGTATAGTACATTGCTGCGTCGCGTTCGCCTGGTTTCTAGTAAAAAATAAGACATATCTTGTGACGTGCTCTAAACCAATAAAAATACAGAATTTGTGTAAGGGGTGTTATAAATGCTGGTACTCCTCTCGTGTTAAGTTACGCCGGTATTGGTGTGGCAGCTCTATGAAACATGGGGCAACAGACGGCCATTTTGACGGTCATTGTGTTAATCTATGATTCGAATCGATGAACATACATGAAACCGAGGCTGGAAGGGCACCAACTATAGGCCTACGTAGTAAACTAGGTTCTGGAAAACTCGACAAGAAAGAAGAGTCATTTATGTAAATACCATAAGTTTTAAGTGTTTAACAACCAATGTTCCAAGTTATCTATAAGCGATGTTTTGTTCCAGTCAGTGAATTGCATTGTCATTGACCTAGGCTATAATAGCACTGCTAGCAATGTGGTCCTACCATCCTCTAGAGCAGAAAGTGGCAGAAATTTAACTAAAGAGGTACCCAGGCTTGGAACAACTTGCCGCAACGTTTGAAATCTACACAGCCAACATGTTTTAACCGCTTTGTACAACTCAAACAGCTTAGTTTTTAATGCCATTTTTCCACTGACATTTCATCGTATTGTTTTTCCTCTGTGTATTTTCGTGTTGTTTTAGTGCCCCTTTAAGAACTGAATTTGTTAATTATTGTTTCTCTGTCGTAAACCTTTGTATTCTTAATATTTGTATTGCATTTTAAGTAGTTTTAATGTGAGCTGGGAGATCAATGAATGGATCATCCAGGATAAACAAGAAATAAATAAATAAATAAAATGGGTCTGCCCTCTGTGGTAACGCTAGAATCAGTGTTCCTTTAGTGCTAGTGTTAAGAGCTTTGCTGTTGCCAAGTTGTCTGCACCTATAATAAAGGTCTACTTTAAGTCATTGCTCGACCCAGGCTAATACTGTGCTTTAAAACTGTAGTTTCGTAATCGAATACACACGAGTCAGTTTGTTGTCCTCCCTTAAAACGCTCTTGCACGCTGGGGAATATAGCCAGCCCTTCTCGGTTCCAGCGCCCGTGCGTTCTGCCCCCCGCCCCGAACCCCTAGCAGCATCGCCTCTGAGCATGACCTAAATGAACAGAAATTAGGTCAATTACATACAGGCCTATGGCGTAAAAGCTTGTGACCATGCAAACTGAAGCTAGAAACAAATGCACTTTGATGCAAAGAAATTTTTTCGCTCGTAATTCCCGCTGAAAGTTGCAACCCCGCGAGAACACAAGGTGGATCGAGTGAACAATGACAGCAATTTGACATGACCCCTTCACCTCTCTCAGGCCCCTTTGATTGGTATAGAAAATAGCTCCCTGCGCGTGGCGAGGGAGCCACAACCACTCAAGGGCAGTATACCCTCATCATTTTATACCCATCTAACCCCCCTAGTGCGGGCTGGCCAATATTTATTTAAGAGCACGTTCCTCAATCGTGACAACACCTTGTTATTTTCTAGTTAGCAAGGCAGTTTAGAGTATCAGTTTTTGCGTACACTCTTCTTTGCCAACCGATAAATTACAAACTTCTACTTATTTTCTTTTCGAGGCAATAACCTTTGAATTTATTCTATTACTTCTTAGGGGGGAAAAACAAAAGGGATAGGCGCGCTGCTGATTATTCCCTTATGCTTTGATTGCGTAGTCTCGGACCGTGAGGGAAAACGGAGTGGGTAGATGATGAACGCTACCCCACAGTGTGGGGGAGGAGGATAGTTGCATTGGACCAGTACTGCGAGGGGTGGGTTCAGGTTCATATTCCCTCGCCCCCCTGCGTGGGTTGTCCAGCTGTCTCTTAATGTTAGGTACTGTATCATTTACTGAATTCATCAAGAGGAATATCAATTCCTATCTTCTGCTCCCCTTGAGTTATTGTCATCAATATTTTCTTCTTGTAGCCTCCTTACCAAGAGTGGCTTTTAGCCTTGTCTGAGGCGAACTTGCATTAACAAAATCGAGATCGAATTTGTATCAACCTTTTCTGGGTTCTTGGTCATAGACCCAAAATTAAGATTTTCTGGTCGGGTATAAACAACTTGCAATAAATACAAACGTAGAGTTGCCGCATGGGGGCGCACTACCTTTAAAGCCATGGAATCCACCACAATAAATAAAGAGAAAGTTATGCGTCAAGCCCATGAATAAAATGTAAACACAAAAACTTTGTTCTGTAAATCAAAGATTTGAAGGCCATGGCTTTTATGGATTGTTGAAAAATGGTCAAATATTATGCCCCTGTGATTGTTGACTCAACATGGAGCATTTTGTGTATACTCATCCTCTAAAAATGACAATTCATTTCAAAAAGGTGTTGTTCATCTTTCCAAGATGGAGTTTGGCCAGTTTACTCGTTCGGTTGTGTTTTTGTTTTGGATGAGCCTACAGCACAACAGTTGAACTGCTAACCTACTTTATATTGAAAAGAAAAATGTACTTAAGTTGTCAGAAAATTTGATGTGTTTTTTAGAGGCTGATAGACTTTGGAACATTTTTTGGTATAGCCATGGGAAGTGCATCCATGGGTTCATCGATGGATTCAGGAAAGGTTCATCCATAAAACAAAATGACAGTCATGAGACAACTCCATGCACACTCTAAGGTGAAACCTATTTAAATGAATTGTCAATGTTCATTGTGTAGGTTTTCAAGACGTTGGAACTATATAGATTTAAGAAATGTTTTATGTCTTTAATTTGGACAGGCAAAACCGCCCTCCAAATACTTGTAGGGCCTGAAAAAAAATGTCTGTAGAAAGAAGTCAATTCTGGTTTTGAGCTTGTTACAAACATTTTCATTTTTGGTGTCATGATTGTATAGGTTCAACCTATACGCTTACAGTTGAAAATAAAGCAATCTACAGTTCACATGCAATTATCATGGACCTACTAAAAAGTGCCTCAGGACTGGTGTCACTGCACCAGCATCATGGACAATAGTTTACAATGCAAATACTACACGCTGTTCATTTCTGACAGAAATTGTTCAAACTGATTTCATTAACCACATGGTCTTTCTGGTATCTAGAACTGGAATTGAAGAGCGGTTCAAGAATGTCAGAATCTCATCGCAGTTGGCTCTAAATGATGATAGATGGGACATTAAATGTATACCGTTTGACATACTACTTAAAGGTAAATGATTGATTTGGAGAAAGAAACTTGTTTACAATAAATACATAATGCAAATTATCTGTGAAGTTAAAATCAGGTTATATCGTTTCAGAGGAAAATGCCGAGCTACGGTGAATATGGTGCCCGGGAATATGTATTTTGATGTGGCAACCGAAATAAGAATTACATGTAGTGTTTCTAAGATAGTGCATCTGGGTTTTGTTAGTTTGTTTTCGTTGTTTTCAATCATTATGAATGTATCACACCTTTGAGGATGTTGTGGAGAGTGTGTTCCGTGGGGAGGGGAGGGAAGGGAGGGAGGGGGTGGATGCCTACTCACTGAAAAGAATCAGTGAGGAGGGGCAAGTGTTCCACAGCTGTCGCAAGACTGTCTTCCAGCGTGAAGTTGGAGTTAATAGCCAATAAAATGAACATTCTACGATCATTATGTAGTTATGGAACTGGAATGGTCATGGGGTTAATGGATTGACAGCATCTTTATGTGAAAATAGCAGTCAGATTTCTCTTCGTCTTGCCTTTTCCGCTTTGGCGGCGCATCTTTTTCTCGCTATTGACAAAAATAACTTTTACCATAAAGTGTAAAGACACATTTTTTTAAATGTAGGCCTATTATTTATGCATTTATTTATGTATTTATTTATTTATTTATTTATTTATTTATTTATTTATTTATTTATTTATAAATTGAATTATTTCTCTAATTTACTGATTGATTAATTGATTGATTTCTCTAATTTGATTTATTCTTTTTTTTTTACTTTTGTTTGTTTGTTTCTTCCCCCATTATCTTTTTCTTTTCTTTCTACCCCCTCTTTTTTTGGGGGGGGGGGTTGGGTTTGTCAAACTAACCAATAACCCACGTGTTTGAGATTTGTATTGCTTTTAGTTGTTTGCAAATAATGCCAATTGCTGAAGGAAAAGGTGTTGTACAGAATTTTTCGGGAGAACGGGATTTATTTCCATAGCTTTTTCATAGGCTAGCTCAGATTTTCTTGAATATGTTTATTTTTTCAATCAGTTCTTGATCGTCATTGATTTAAATACTTGTTCTGAATTTGCTTTCTTTTCTTGTCCTTGTTTCTTCAACAAAATGGAAATAAATGTCAAAATTGAATTGAATTGAGAAGATGGGGATAACCTGACTCGTCCCTAAACCAGAGTTGTACCTTCACTTTAATGGAGACAGCTATTGGTTTTCAACTGCCACCTCAGGGAAAGAAGGAAGGTTTGTCAACTGCCCCAGGTCTGTTTACGGTGGTATTAGGCGGCTTTGGGAATCTACATTTTGAGTATATCATTATGCAATTACGACAGTGGAATGTGCATGGGGCTTATATTAAGATGAATGTATCCCCTGATTGAAATATGTATCACTCTTCGCTTCAGTTCAGGCTTCCGTTTGGAATTCTGCCGACAATATTCACGGAAATCCTTGAAGTCAAATTCTTGGGATGATTCTACTTCTGCAATGGCAGAAGTGCAGATCGTTACCGACAAAAAGCACAAAGAATGTCACGACATCTTCAATTATAACAATAATGTGGATTCACAAAATGGTGGAGCGGTGGGAAATTGCTTGGACGTTTACAGCGTCTAGCATATATCCACTTTTCATTAAGTATGAAATTAGTAAAAATTATCACGTTTTCCTCAGCCTTTAAAAAAAACCAAAAAAAACCTGAAGAATGAAAAGTATGAACATTTAAAAAAACTTTTTTTTTAATGTTTTAATTTTCCCTTAGGGTAGACTTATCAGCTCTAAGTATACTACTACAAACTTGCAGGGGGAACATTTTTTTGTACATTATTATTTTTGCGAATATTTATTAATGTAACTATTGTAATATTCGAGAAAATAGATTCAACTCTTTTAAAGAATAGACTCATCAGCTCTAAATATGCCACTAACAAACATTCTGTGTGTACTTGTAGTGGTAATTATGTGGTAGTACTGGCATGGGGGTATTCACAATAACTCAGTATTGAAATTACCACTGCCTGTTATGAAGTTCCCGCGAAGCAGTTTTTATGAGTTTAAATACAATATAAAAAAAAGTACATCGATCTTCAATTTAGGATCATAGAAGAGGGGGATAGAGACAGGGAGAGAAGGAGGGAGAATGTAAAAACACCGAGAACATTCAACCGGGATGATGAAATGAAGGAAGTACTCTTCACGATAGTGTCCTAAAGTCGTTAATCATGATGCACTTCGTTATGTAATTCATAACTTCGTAAAAGTCGTATTTGCCCTATTTTACCTCCATTTGAAAATATGATACGATCGTATAAAACCAGTCCAGGTTAGATTCCCACAAGGGATGCAAGAGGATCACTGTACTGGAATTAGGGCCCTGCCTCTTCGCAGTGTCATCCCACCACAGGATTCAGTTACTTCTTGGGGTCTGTGAAGAAAACAGGGCCGGCCCGGTATAGAGTGGCTGAAACCTAAGGAAAAATCTAACTGGTAATATTAGCTTACAATGTCAATAGATGGAGGCGTGCAAGTAGGTTGGGTTTCTAGAGGGGAAGAGTTTCCCCGGGACAGCGAGGTAAAGTTTTATAACTAGGAGCTCTTTTACAGAAATTTGGGAGGGTTTATGTATTTCACATTTTTTGGCAAATAATTTGATGAAAGCCCACTTAAAGATCTCTCGTTTCAGGTGTATACCATGCCCGATATGTGGCAGAGGGTGTGTCCCCCCCCAAAAAAAAGTTTCCATTCTAGCAATACTCTTTTCCTCTTGTACAGGAGTACCCCCCCCCCTCCCCTAAAATCCTCAATGAAGACACAGTAGGAGGGGGTACACCATGCCACATTTCGAGCCTCAAATGTTAAGGTGTGCTTTAGCGGAGGGTAGAGACTGAAACGAGCTTGGATGATGTAACTTAGTTTGCAGTATTTATAATCTCTTAAACACACATTACAACAAAAAACAAATAATACTAAGACATTGGATTCTCTTTCAATTTCAGGCACCTTCTAATCACCCAATGTAAGGCGGAAACAATGGTTTGCAATGCGATTCACCGGCTTGTTCATCGTCAAGGAAAGTATTGAGTACACCATGTGCAAGGGGTGGTTCTTAATGACAGGAAAAAACTACATAGTACATAGTTTTGATGCCTTTTTTTGTGCACCGATGACAAATTACAACAACATGGCGTTCATTAGAACATGATTTTATACCAACAAACAACATTTCTCATGAAATCTAAGACAGTTTAATAACACAACAAAATTATCACATCTTAACAAATACAAAAATACTTAATTTTTCTGATCAGGAATTAACGGTTATGCAAAATGGCTGGCTGTATAGGACGTGCATATACATGGCTTCCACCGGACGTGTGTGTTGCAGGGTACAGATCTAATGAATATTCATAGTGTAACTTTGAAGTTTTATACGTCATAAGTTGAGGATTAAAAGGCAGGCCAAGTCTTTGAATAATTTTTGTTTTTTAACTAAGTACCATTAATCCTTGGCGAATTTTCTCGTTCAAGATATACCTATACCTTGCAAATTGAGCAGTTTGAAATTTAAAAATATGTTTGTACCATCAAATTGTCCCAAACACGGGCAATGCATCTTTAACATGACTCTCCCAACCCACCCACACGCCGTGTGTGCCATTGACATGGGAGAAAACCATCTCCACACGGATGATTGCACTCTGGCGTTTCTCCTTGCTCATTTCCCTGACGTGTAACACGGGAGGCCAGTAGAGAGGCATTAACTCAATTACCAGAGCAGGGACCCGAAATACAAACCAATATTTTGAGCTATTGACTGACTAAGGAGTCGGTAACCTCGGGGCGAATCGGTGGGGAGGAGACACTTAACAGTGATATATATTACATATTTTGTTTTCTCGTCTTATCTTGATAATTGACAACGATAGGGGGAAAGTAAAGTTGATATTTTGAATACTGAAGGAGTGTGTGCTTGTTAGAAATCCTCAAATTATGAGGTGCCATTTAAGTACTAAGTGATTCTCGTTGTCTGCTTGATCAATGCCCACTTGGTTTAAAGCGATAACAATACGACTCCTTTAACCAACTCACACCATAATAAAGTGTTCATAGAATCTTGGGCGTGAACCCTTTTCTGGTGAACATTGGAAAAGGGGAGAATGATTTGTGTTCTTTCTGTCAGTCAGAGAGTGAAACTTTGATCCACTTATTTTGTATCTGTGAGTTTTCTCAGAAGCTTTTGTCTCAATTTAAAGACTGGATCAAGAAGACCATACATATAAACGTTCTTTTGGACCACGAGGCAATGTTATTTGGTATTCTTAATAAAAACTGGACTGCCATTAATGTAATCCTCCTGCTGGGCCGCTACCACATCTATAAAATGAAGATGAATGCTAGTAAACCATCCTTTATCCTTTTCGAAAATGAGTTAAAACTGTACTTTGAGCTAGAAAAATTCATTTATATTACCAACAGTGAACTTGCAAAATTTCAAGTGAAATGGGACATATTTTCTCTTCTTGCGAATATTTGATTTTTCTTTCTGAATCACAATTGTAAAATGAAGAGTAAAGTGTGTATGAATGAATAAAAGATTTTTCCCCCGAGGAAAAAAAAAAAAATAATAATAATAATAATGAAGTCCCGCGTCGGAATTGACCCATATCCGGTTCCGGGTCGTCGGGTCAAACCGGGTCGGGTCACACCGCTCAAGAGGAGCCTGCTAAAAAGGGACGTTATTTCGTATCACCCTGCACCAACACATCGGCATCGTCTCGTGAGATAAAGTTCTGCAAAATCCAACTCTTTAAAGAAAATGATTGCACTTCCAGCAGCATGCACCACAACACACTGGTGAAGATGCATTACCTTTGGAATGTTGGGTCACCATGTTAATTTTTCTAGTTTGGGCCCTTTCAGAGGTAACAACTATGTTAACATTACTGCGTACAGGCTATCTAGCAGTGGCAGGCCTGGAATTTTATCTTTGAGAGGGCAAGGCCATTTTCCTTTTTTCCAAAGGGAATCTTAAAGTCTATGGGACACAATTGAAGGGGCACCGAGGCCAAGACCAGGGGCAACAGAGGTCATAGCCTCCTTGTAATTCCAGGCCTGCAGTGGTATATAGCATTTGCGACAGAAACGGCTAACTGTTTTAGCAACGGTACCTTGGCCGGGAGTTTCGACCTCATTCTGTCACTATGCGCCAGTCAGTGCGCAACCAAAATATCAAACCGGCTAATATGGACATTGTTCAACTGCAATTACTTACTTAATTCCCTTGCGTTAAGCGATTTGATTAAAAACCCAATGGTTCTGGCTCAATCGATCGCGTGTTACTTTCCGTTTTGTTTTATTGAATGTGACGTAGAGTTTCCCCGAAGAGAAGAGACTCCCTAGCGTGCTGGTAATTCTTCTTTTTGAAAAGAAAAAAAAAACACCTAAAGGGTACGACATTTCATGAGGGAAACTTCACCTGAACAAATTCATACATACGTCAAATTGCCGGCTTGAGGGTATTTTTGTTAAGTTGTAAACAAGGTAATTTAATTTGGTTCCCGAAGTTTTGGGAAAACAGATTTTAGGTCTTTTAGCCACTTTTAGTTTTTGTCTGTAATAGTTTGCAAATAGCTATGTGAACTAGTTTGGGATGTTTTTTACTGAATATTTTTGTTTCATACAACCAAGTTGCCTTCAATTTTTGTTCTCGAGTGAAAAGCTAAATCGAGGACTTCTCTTTGTTAACCTATTGTCCAGACTTGATTTAACGACGTACACGTTGTGTTTTTGTTCTCTGCCCATCAAACCTAACAGGAGCCTCTTTGAAAGTACTCCGTGCCAACTAGTAGACAGGCTCACCAACACAATCTGAACCCCCTCCCCCACCCCCAGAACAAGAACTTTATGTAATCTCTTCAATCTATGTACATATTAATCAATGTTACTTAAGACTAGCTGTTTCATTAAAAAGTTTAATTGTTATATATTTTGGAGACTGAATAAATGGAGTTGTATGACCCCCCTCAAGAGAAGACAAAAACGTACTGTACTCCACTTATCAAAGTCAAGCCATGAAAAAAAGGACAATTTGACGCAAGTCTGATCTACGTAGTCACTGAGACAAACCATGTAACTTTACAAGACTACACAAACAAACAAACAAACAAACACCCCAACACCCCAACAAACAAACAAACAAACAAACATTCAAACAAACAAAAAACAGGCCAAATCTCAATCTAATCGCAACAATACTGGTATCACATTTCCATCCGTATTTTGGCAAACTGTCAAGCCCACTTTGTTTTATAAAGTGTTTACTCGTTAAAAGGGAAGTGACATTTCTTTTTGGACGCCCACAGCTAGCTGCCAACTATAGGCCCGTTTCATTTACTAAGTGCAACTCAACGTCAACGATCGGCTGTTAACTCATCTGAGCGACACCGTTGTTTGACTTCTAAGTAACTCAATTTGTCTGATATTCCTCTCCAATTTGCTACACTGACTTCGCCAATTTTCTCCCTGCGTAATACACCCGCTATATTATAATGTATAAACGGACGGACCCTTAAGGGTGTCGGCGCTCGAACCATTGCCCGTCGGACAAACATACGGGGCACAATTTGCCAAGTTTAGAGACTGAACGAGATGTGTCTGCAACATGTGTCTTTGATAAGCCGAACCCAATGCGGTAATTTGTTCAGGGAACTTTTTTGTAGTATATAAATTAGATATAACAGTTGTCGCTCATATTAACCCTCGGCAGTATAGACTTCATCAAAATGTATACTTCAAGTTTCAGGGCATCATTGAGATGGTGAATGACATCTCCACTGCAGACTCCTAAACTACTTAAAGTACTTAGTATCACCACCGACGGATCGCGGGGCTCATGAGTAATTTCAGTTGGTGAAAGAAGAGGAGCACACTTTATGGCTCTTATCTCCGTCCAATCCATCAACCCGCCCAACCAATAAATAATGAAAACAAAAGTTTTTCCAATGGATTATAATTATGATGAGTCAATTGATTTGAATATTAAGAAATAACAACCTGAAAATGATAGAGCGAGCATAACGTTGTATCCACATTCGCAAAAAACCACCTAACCACTCAGAAGGGAAATGATTTTGGGATCTATTGATTCGTGTTTTGCGAGGGCAAACCGGAAAACTCCATGCAGTTTATTGCTGTCGTTTAAGTTTCTTTCAGGGACCAACTTCATAGAGCATGTTTGCTTACCGTTTGCTTAAAGTTACAAAAAGGCAGGTCACCGGTGTGTTGATACAGGGTTGAATAAATAGGGCGCCCCCCATAATGTGTAGTGTTCAAACCCAACACCCCTCGGCCTATGTCTGGGGCCCTGTGGGTCTCAGACAGCAAAGAAACATTCTCGTGGTTCTACTTTTTTATGAAGATCCTGTTTTAGTTGATTACGGTGCGGCTGTGTAATGGTCTCCCCGAGCGTTTAAACAAATCAAGTTTACAACAGCCTTACGTTATTCAGAACTCGGGTAATGTCTGCACTAGACCTGCGTCAGCTCAATTAATGTCCCGTTGTTCCCATGATAATTGTATATCATCGTCTCTTCGCGCCAAATCGTAGAGTGGATAAGACTAAAATACTCTATACTTACATCGTGTTCAGTACCTTCTGTCAACAGCCCTTAAGTCACTGACCGGTTTCCGTAGATGTAACTTGTCATATTATTCGATAACGAAATAATTTCCAAAACCGCACAAACAAAGTTTCTATATTAAATTATTCAGACCCTCAAGAGTGGCACTGGCAAGTGTGTCCCCTTCACTTTATTCGATTTATCATCAGCACGGTTTTTTTAATCGAAGTTGACTTTGAAAGGGTTATTCGAAGAAAAAAACACGTTTAACCGGTCTTTTGTTGGGTTTTGTGGCCAACGACCGATGGTCGAATCTTTTAGCGTCTCGGCCGAGTCTGGACACTGAAAAAAGTACAACGACCATTACAACTTCTTGTGAATCAATGATACTAATGGTAACCTGACCTTATATAACAGTCAACTTGTAAGGGAGAGGGAGCGAGTACTGACTATTATGCATATCCATTTCAAGCATTGTGTGCAGCTGCGTGCAAAAACTGAGCACGGTCAGTGACTTTCATAATTAACCGCCGTAATTCAACCTTTTAGACTGAAAAGCTTTCGTATGTGTTACACTACAGATATCGAAACAAAAATCAACAACAACAACAACAACAACAACAACAACAAACCAACGACCTTTATTGCCCACTCTGTTGTGTGCTTGTACACATGTTTGGCTTTGGGGTTCAGTGGCAAAGAATCCGCAAAATGAAGTTTTGAATTCCCCAAATGGTGCATAACCATTAAGTTTTTTCCCGGTTAAAAACTAGACCTACACTTCGAAACTGGGTTGGGTTGGGGATAATAACCTGACCATTTTGTGACAAAAAGTGAGATTAGTGTCAACAAGAGTGCTGTTGAGTGTATTATAGGGAACAAAGAAAACCGACGGCGGGATGTTTAAGGTATGCAGTTGGTTGTCCCACCACTCAATGACATTATTATCAAATCCCTAGGCTGAGAGGAAAAACAGTCTGTTCCCTTTTTTAATCAACTGCGAGTTACAAGAACCATTGTCAAATTAAAGGGTTATCTGGGATTCACTGGCGGTTAATAGAGTGTATAGGGCTGGACCAAACCGTGGAGTGACTATATGTGGCGTTAATGGATGGAGTCGAGAGCGAGGTGCATTAAATGCAACCTCATCCCCAGGGTTCAAGATGCCATAGCCCGTGCCGTACCCATTACTGCTTGGAGGGTATCTTGGCGAGTGAGGTACAACACCTTTGACCGTGACAAATAACGAGATTAATGCAGCCGCGTCTATTCAAACTATAGACATTCAATACATTCAAAGAAGGGCAGTTAATGTTTTTTATGGATGGAAAACACAACACTTTCGCAGGAAGTGGGTTCGCGTGAACTGTAATAAGAATCGCCTCACCGATGCAGTCAGCACAAAACACCGAGAACCTGGCTCAAACTTCACAGGACCTGTGACCCATCCTATTGGTTTACTTAAAAAAAGGGCACATGTGCGTGCACTGGTCGCACTATTATGAAGACGGCAAAAAATGTCAACCGACGCTGTTTACCTGGAAACTTGAATCCCTTGTTCCATTCAAATATCGGGAAAGAATAGTTGGTGTTACTCGAAGATTAGACGGCTTAAAAGAATGTTTTCCACCATCGTGTTAGTCCCCTTTTAAGGGAAGCTTATAGCTGTTTTTAGTTGATTGAGCTACCTTAGACAATTACGTAGCGAACAAAGTGGAACAAGACAGGGTGTATGGCTCTGATTGTAAGGAGACAACAGGGACAAGAAGGGGGAGTGGCGACATCAAATGCTCCAGCGGCATCTTGATGGCATCATCTGTCTCCGCCAAAGTACGCCGATGACAAGACGCCATCCAAAGAGCAATGAGGGGCTTATGCCATCACTTAAAGAAGAAGCAGATCTTTGGTAAATTGAGTGGTGGGGGTGGTGGTGATTAGTTTACATTGTAAAGTTCATATGAGTACCATCTCAAGTGAACGGTTTCCATCTGTTATACTTATAAAAAAGTCGAGAAACATCTGAAGCCCTCAAACCAACTTTGCGTACATCGATTGTAGCATATATCGAATGAAAATGACTTTACTCTCCACCAAAACCAACGATGAATCCCCCCTTTAAGGAGCTTGATACTCCTATGACCGAGAGCCGAGTTTCAATCCACGGTTTTGGTTCAGTTGGGGTGAAGTGGTCTCGAGATGTGTAGGGGCTATGATGAGCTCCAGATTGGTTGATACTAAATGGAGCATGTATGTGGATCGAGACGAGACGGGGAAAGCCACGGTAAACACAGGGGTCAAACTCGGGGGAATTTGCGATCGCATTGTTGACAAATCAGAATATTAAATTTGTTCATATCATTTCACTAACAGTTTGCATTTAATATTTTAAAGTACAGAGGCGTGGAGCATTTCATAGCGTTTCTTTGCAAGATACTGCATTGGTCATTATTGAGAAGTTTACATCATCTTATAATTTCCACAAACTAATTCAAAGCTATGAAGAACATGATATCATAAAATTCCCGATGACACGTTTTAAAGGTCTGCTATAGCTTTATTACATTGACCCTGGTTATAAAGATGTACATCGTCAGCGAATATAAACAGCGCCCTCTAGAAGAGATATTAAACCAAAGACGAGGCCTCCGTCTGTCAAGGCTTTTGAAAGAAGCATACACCCTCTCATTAGAGAAAGAGCTTTCTTCGACTAGGGGTTACCCCCCCCCAAAAAAAAATAATAATAATAATAATAATAATAATAATTATAATAATAATAATAAATAAAAAATAAATAAATAAACAAATAAATAAATAAATAAATAAATAAATAAATAAATAAATAAATAAATAAATAAATAAATAAATAAATAAATAAATAAAAATAAAATAAAAAATAAAAAATAAAATATAAATAAATAAATAAATAAATAAATCTGGGTGACTATTGTTTATTATCCTGGACTTGGCGATTCACATTTCTTAAGAGTAAATAAATAAAACGATTTTAACAAATGAGAAGTTTTGATTAGTAACACTACGATTGTTTCGTTTTGCTGCGTACGATTTTAAAAGCAAACACCAGCACAATACACATTTCCCTGTCTTGGTTGTCCAGCAGGAACTACAATTCTAAACAACCATTGTAGACTGGTTATCTTTTCAATTTGTTCTCAATTCAATTCAAGATACCAGACAGTATAACTTAAATACAAGATACATCGGTCATAACGATGTAACATTCGAATACAACTGACCAAGGTCTTTCCAATCTTAAATCATTAACCCCCAGTATCAGCACCGAAAGTCCAACGCCAGAAAATTCAGCCATGTAAAGTTAATTTTTTTTAGTAGCCTAATCAAATTAAGCACTCATGAGCGTGCTCAAAATCCCAGAGAAAAAAGGGACTATATGCACTTTAAACAAATTCTGGGTTGGTCAGAAGTGAGCAGGATGTTGGGTCCGGTGGGGACTGACCCATTTCTGGGTTAGTATGACCCGGAATCTGTGACAAAATGACCCAGAATTGGGTCAAACGGGCGCAGAATCTGAGTTAAAATCCCATTTTTGAAACCACTTTCCGGGTCAGTCTGCCCCAGAAATGAGTCAGAGCTCCTGAGATCCGGAACCCGGGTCAATTTTGACCGGGAAGCTTTTAGAGTGTACCGTTATACAGTGTTATCTCTAAAACCTGTGTTGAAATGTTTACAGGTTGGTTGTATCATCATGGATGAGAAAGGAACCGTGGAAGGTTCCTCCACGGAGAAAGGTTCCTGCCTCCATGCAGAAAGGTTCCTTCCTCAATGGAGAAAGGTTCCTTCCTCCGTGGAGGAAGTTTCCCTTTCCTTGTTCTATCCTTCATGGAGAAAGGAACATTTCCTCACGCAGGAAGGTTCCCTCCTCAATGGACGAAGGTTCCTCCCTCCATGAAGGTTCGTTCCTCCGTGGAGAAACCTTCCTTCCTCCTTCCTCCTTCCTCCATGGTTGAAATCGTGATTTATATAGAAAGTATAATACGGAAATTAATTTACTATTTTCAAAGACAAACGGTTGTAACATTATACCTTTAATAAGCACAATTACGTCTGAACTGTCCAAATGGATCCCCGATCGTTGCACTGCATAGTTAATAAACAACGGGGTTATCTCGGTGGGCCTACACCCCCGTCAACTCCTATCTAAGGGTTGATCTTTTTTTGAAGTCTACATGAAAAACATCAACGGGCATTAAAGTGTATTAACTGTGTCAATAGGAAACAAGACTTTAAACCTTAAAGGGGTAGTACATTTGTAATATTAAAATGTGGTAATCACATAAAATTAACCATTACATTACATCTGAATGAATGTCTTGTTGATATAAGTAAATGAGACGAAATGTCGACATAATTCGTCGTATGGGGGGGGGGGGTGTGAATCCCCGGATGAACAGAATCACCTGCCACGCCGGAACATTCATTCCAATCTTTTCAGCTTCATGGAATAATTATTTAAGATTTCTGGTTAAAAGATTGTGTTAAAATAACTTTTGACAGTTTCATAATTAAGTTGTAACACAATGATGTTTACACGTCACTGTATTAAGTAAAACAAAACTTTAAAAAAACTGCTGCACTTAAGGAACAAAACAAAAAATCCTTTTAACTGCCATACCATAGACCAACAATAATATTAAACTTATCATTTTTCAGTCAACAAGAGATAACAACAGGCTATTAACCATGAGTGTGATCACCGTCTGTGTTTTATTATAATTTTGTTTATGTAAAGTGATGCAACAGTTGATTCAATCATAGCTATTGTTTAGAGGTGTGCTGCCGGGCAACAAAACTATACGCCAGTCGCATTGAAAACGAACTTTTATTTTCAAGTAAAAAATAAATAAAAATAGACATGCTTCACGATAGTGCATATACGACATGATATAAAATTGTTTCTAAATGGAAAGCACTGTGTTTGTTCTAAAACGCTTGTTGATAAATCGTTGGACCAGATTGCCGCGGTAGACGCACACAGGGGATAGAGTCCAAAGCTTCCCAATGCCATGGTAATACTCGAGCTTCAAGCCGTTTGAAGAGCCGTCGGAACGGGGCACTTTAAGCCTGGTTGAAGAGCTGCCATTTGTTTCTTGGTGAATTTTACGGAGATGGGCTTACGGAAGTGCTGCTGCTCCGTCAGCTGCGTGTATGTGATCGGTGTGATTGGGGCACTGCTGGTGGTGCTGGGAGGTGCGCTTGTCGTTGTTGTGGATATATTTATTGATAGCACAGTCAAATCGGTAAGAGATACTTCAGAACACATTTAACGGCATTGGTTGTCATGGCACAAAAATACAACACTGGGTCAGGATTGGATCCCGCGGTGTTTTTTTTTTTTTTTTTTTTTTTTGTTAAGTATACTTTGCGGCTCATGTGGTTAGAAGATTTGTAAATACATGGAACCGTTTCAAAAATAACGTGATAACTTCAATAAGCTGAAGCTCTGAGCAGTGTGTACAAACATAGGGGGCCTAATATTATACAACAAATCAAAAATCAAAACGGACTGTTGTACAAACGCGTGGGTATCGGAGAACTTAAACTCATAGGGTCATCGTTTGATTTGTGTCAACGTAATGCTGATTTATCGTCACAATTATCAAGAAAGATATAATAACAGTTACTTGTGAAAGTTTCGGTTGAATACAGTGCCGACTTGTTAAAACAACAGCAAAAAACTACCACGGTGATTTCATAAAGAACGTTGAATCCGTCCACGTTTAGTGAGTCAACAGAGGGTACCAGTCGTATCTCTGGCCGTGTTGAGCGCAACATTCACACGGGCACCACGGACATTTCCAAAGGTCGCCTGCAGACAATCTTTGGAGATTCACATATCAACATGCTTTTATTGATTTTTAATCAACGGGGGCTACCATTGCCATCTTTATAACAAATAGGCGTAGAAACTTCCAAAATATGACCCTACCTTTAACTAAAAAAAACTATTAACATTGTCTATATACAATTTTTATCGAAATTAGTTCACATTTACATGAGTATAGCAATGAGGGCTCAACCCTTTTTTTGTTTGCTTTAAAAGATAAAGTGGCTCGCCCGTTAAACCTTAATCAACCAATTACCGTAACAAATTGGATCTTGTTTATGTATAACTTACATGCTATGTTGATTTACCTAAACTGGAATGATACCGCAAACATGGATTGTGTTTACTGTATGATATGGTTTGACCTAATGGTAGATTTTGGGGTGCAGTGGGGTTTTATATAGGGAAGACTGCAACAATTCAAGTTTTTTTGTTAATCAAGAAACACATTATTGACTTGTGGACCTCTGGGGGTATGTAAAGACAAAGCACAGTATTATGTAATCATCTGGAGAGGAATTAACGAGTTTGCCATTATGGGATAATACACCATTGGTCTTTGAAGGAGTAAAGTTTGGGTTCATGCTGAGCCGGAAACTGTTTTTTTACTTTTTTTATTTTATGGGATTTTGAGTCAAACTCTGCGTCAGTTTGACCCATTTCTGGCTCATTTTGACAGAGGTTTCGGGTCAAACTGACCCAGAAATGTGTCAGGCCCCCACGGGACCGGGAATCCTGGTTAATTCTGTTGTTACAGTGTATGACCGCCAGGGATTTGTAAACAAAGACACTGGGGTGAGGTATTCACAGAGCCGAACAAGCTGAATGAAGTTTCTCAGATAACTAAATTTGTCATGTTTGTTTGCGTTGATATGAGGTTGAACTACACACATAAAAATATAAAAAAAATTGAGTATTAGTTAGTAACGTATGTTTGAGGTTTTTCTTTTAAAGTCCATGATTCGTTTTGTGTACTTCATTTGTAATTGTAGGACACCGTTCTAGTGGAAGGTACCATTGCGTATGAAACATGGAAGGAGACACCAACGCCAGTCTACATGCAATACTACATGTGGAATCTGACCAATAGGGAAGCATTCCTCAGCGGAGGGATACCTGTGTTTAAGGAGGTTGGCCCATACACCTACAGGTGCGCACACACAATTATAAAAACTTCCCCATCATCTTAAATAAAACTGTCATTCTGTAGCCTATGACAACTGTTTTGCTTGTAATCTATTTCTGCTTGTAATCTATTTTCCCGTGTTGGGTCGCCTTTTGTGCTAGTTGCTTTATGATCAGTATGCAAATGAGACCTGACGTTTTGTCATAACAACAGGTTTGGTTTTACTGACTTGAATCAGGTTGACGAATCTCAAAAAAATTACGATCATGGCAGCTCCTTTTAAAACAATCGCACTCCATACCTTATGTAAATTGTATTGAATACATTAAAATCCTGAGTTATACCATTTTGTGATCATAGCGTTAGCCAGAGGAGTGTCTTTTGGACTCCCTGTTAAAAATTTGGTCACCCTGTTTTATCTGACAAGTAATTGTATTGTAAGTGAGCAACTCGGACATCCAGTTTTGAAATTTCCATCAAATTTGGACACCTTTTTACCAAATCATGGCTAAAACCATATTTGGGATATTACCTGCTGTTACTAAGCTAAAACACTGTTATTGTCCAGACTTTTATTTGTTGACATATCCTTACCCCCTCAGTTTAACAGATGCAAATCCTTTCAGATTGCATATTCCTTTTTAACGACTTGAATTTCGAATTTAACTTTTAAACTTATCTAGTTTGTTTTGGGGTGCTTACTTTTTTTTCTTCTTCTAGAGAAATAAGGAGGAAGACGAACATAACTTTCGACAAGGACGAAGGGACAGTCAAGTTCAAAAACTACAAAGCGTACATCTTCGATCTAGAGAAATCAGTCGGACCGGACACTGACAAGTTCACCACGGTCGACCTGCTAGCCTTCGTAAGTTATAGGTGTTGAGCAAGGCAATCATTAAACAAATTTCCAACTATTATTTCCTAACTATTGTTGTATAAATCTTCAACCCCAAGCTCTGCTTGACCACATTGGGGACCAAACACACGACCTTTCACACATCATGGACCGTCGTTTCTTCACTGCGAGTGTCCTAAATTATAGGGCGTATCGCTGTCAGCAGTTTGCATGTTTACCGCACTGCAACATGTATTTTACTAATACTATTGTTATCGTATAGTAAAAGGTTTTGGTGCAGCACCCAGCAGGGTCTTAGTATAAAACAATGAATAAGATATAGAGTAAAAATATGGTACTCCATACCGACGCAATTAAGTGCCAGTTCAAACAAAGAACCATAGCGCAATTAGAAGCAGGGGACTTTGACCGTGTGCGCACTTTGACTTAAATACAGGTCTGTTTATTTGTACAATTTTGAGGGACATCTTTCAACCTCTATCTCTTTTATAGAGTTCTTTTTGTCACTATGGTAACACTTGCTTATTTATATGGCTACTGAGCACTTTTCATTGGTGGGGGAGGGGCAAAATATTGGACATGAATCTACTTCAAAAAGCAATGAGTGTTTAATTTTATTACTTGATATATTGTCTAGATCTCTTTTAACTTAAGTTTACCCTGTTATTTGTTTATTGCAGACATTTGGTAATTTAGGAAGATACTCTGATCTGATCAGGTATCTGCAGAAGATGATGCATGGAGCCACTGCATCAAACATCATCGTTGACGTAACGGTAAAGCAAGTTTTTATATATTTTGTAGAATAAAAGCATCCATTGGTTTACAAGCGATTTGGATAATAATCTGTTAAGTTGATAACGGTACTAATAGTTGTTAGGATTATTGTATTGTCTGAAATACAGTCAATTTGGGGGAAGGTGTTGAAACTGGCGGACTTTTGACAATACACTTTCTGAAAACAACCGGCCATTTTCTATATGCGAATAACTATGAACATTACAATAAATTAAACTTAAGAAGTTCATTACAGTCATGCAAAATCGGTATTCAATTTAAGCAGAGTAGGCCCAACTACAGATATTTCTGCGAAATGCTGCTGCGAATTTGAATGCTGTTTGAATGAATTGTTAAACTGAACGGTTATCTAATTCAAATCGCATGACGCGAAAGAACAACTAGTTTGTATACACAAATAAAGTGAAACTGAATGTCTGAAATAGAGAACGACGGAACTAATTTGCCGCGATTGACTGGGAAAACTAACAGTCTCTCAATAACAAGTCATTTGACGTCTCGATAACTAAGACTACACATTAAGGGGTTGCGGGATGCAGAGACGGGACGGGATGGGATGAAGGGAATAATCAATTCATTCTGTCTCTCATAGGTTGATGGTTTTCTGTGGGGCTACCCTCAGCCGTACTTGCAATTTTTAAAGGACTTCACAGGCCTTCCATTGCCAACTGACTATGGTGTTTTCTACGGCGTGAGTATTTTATATTTTTCATGTAGCCGATATATACCCTGGCCATCATTAAATTACTTACAGGATCGGTAAGGACTAACATAAAACACCATTGATAAATTTTAGTCTGAAAGCTCACTGATTATGAAATTCATGCTAGAACCATTTTTTCTGTGAAATATTCCCCTCTGAAATGAAGTCATATACGAAAAAATGTATAATATGAAACTAATATGAAACTAAGGACAATGTGTTAACATGCTCAAAATTGTGCATGGTTTTTCAATATTTTCTCCGACTCAACGGATTAAGCCCAAATTTCCATTGGTTTGCTATTTCGAGTATTGTGTTGGATCACAAGAAACATAAACACTGTCTGCGACTATTTTGTTACCTCTACCAATCCTGTAGAATACCTTTAAGTTGTTTATTTTAATTACTTATATTTCCAAATCCATCAATAAATTTAATCTTTGGAACATTATCTAAACGCAGCTAAAAATCATAATTTTTCTCTTAGGGAGGCAGTAAACTATGTTCATTGCACAAATTAATTACCAACAAAACGTGCAAACCAAAGAAGAAGGTCGGGAAAAGGGGACTTTGTACAACTCATCTTATAATGGTTTCATTCTTCCACCGTAATAATTTGTCAGTTTAAATTGACTGAATGGAAAATGAACTGAACTGATTTCCATCACCAGGACAATGACACAACCTATGAGGAATGGGTTGTGTACACCGGTCAGAAAGACGTGTCAACAGTCAACCAGATTAAAAGTTGGAGTAACGGGACGTCCCTTCCTTACTGGAGTAACGAATATGCAAACATGATCAACGGCACAGGTACGTGGGGACGAACAGTCGGTTGACCCCCTTGCACGACACGGAACTCACAATACAAGTCTATCAATGCCGCCATTTTGGGAAGTCAAGTCCTCTGCGAAGTTGACTCCCAGAAATGGAGGACAGAATAGGCACGTGTCGTGAAATGGGTCGATAAACCTTTCGCTTGCAACGTTGCAGCAACAGCAACAAAAGCAGTTTCACTTACATAAAATCACTGATAAATCAGTTTTGCTACCCAAATAAAACTGCACACATATTATTCTTCATAATTTTTTTAAATAAATGTTTCAATAAAGTGGGAACATTTTGCTAACCCCCAAAAGGTCTTTAAAATAACGCTACAACGAAATTGATACAAGTCGTCCCACGTAGTATTAATTATGACATCAGTTCAACGTTAGTCTTTACACTAGATCTAGTGTTCATTATTTCGAGGTTGGTTCCAAGTTAGTAAACGACGTTGGTTCCAATAGTAACGCTTGGTCCAAGTGTAACGACATTGATCCAACGTTAATCGTACCGCCTCCTTAATTATCCATTAAACATTGATATTTCCAAGTCGGGTCAACGTTGATATATTATTCAAAATTTTGTTCCACAATAGCGTCTTCAGTTTCTAACAAATTCTATATTTCGAAGTCTGTACAACGTTGACATAGAACACCGTTTCAACTTTAATGTCTCCTTAAATTGTATTTAACATAGCATAATCGTATACAATGGTTCCCAATTCCGCGTTCACTGCAGCGAACCTATTGCTATTTTGACGGGTGATTATTTTTGCTACAAACAGAACCATAACATTGATCGGAAAATGTTTACTGGTCGGATATAATAACTGGTAGAACTATCAGGTCGAAGTATTTTGTTTTGCTGACATAAATGGGAAAACGTATCACTACAGCTGGCAGAGATCGTAAACCCGTCTTTTTTGGTCAGGAATGTACATCTTGATAATTATTATGTTCAATTTGATATTGACTTTTTTCTTCTCCTTTCAAGCTAACTAGATGGTCAAGCATTCCAACCGTTCCTTACTGAGGAGATGCACTTTACATCTATGTCCCAGATATATGCAGGTATGTGAATCGTTATCTAACCTGTTTGCTTATTGTAAACTTATACACATTCTTGATTACCAACTCGACAGTATTTTTGTATTTACAGTCTTCGGTAGAGATAAGTATTAAAGCAACGGCTGTTGCTGGTTCAATGTCGCGTAAAACAGTGGGCTGATATTTTGCTCCGTGCTGTGGTTTGAGGAGAAAACTAGGCCCCTCAGATTCTACCATGCCCAACACGTGGCAGAGGGAGTACCCACCCCCCCCATAACAAAATGCTACTCTAGCACACCCTTCCCCTCTTTGACAGGAAGATACCCCTTCCCCCTGAAAATCCTCTAAAGATTCCTGAGTTTCACAGAACACAATGGGGACATAACATGGAGAGGGGTACACCATGCCACCGAGCATCAGCTACCCACTGATAGACTAGGTTTACCTCCCCGTGGAAATGTCAAATGTTCGGAGAATATTTCCTGCCTGAAACTGCACGATTTATTTTGTTACCCACCACTTAGTTCTTATTTAAACTTGCCAAATCCACATAAGCACATAATAAGCGTCTAAGTAGGTGTTTTCTCGAAAAAGTGATTGTGACTAATTTGATGCTCAAAGGCTGAATGAATGGTGCCTTGAATTGAATTACTCGACTTCTAAACTCCAAAAACTTCCGGGTCAAACTGACCATTTTAACAACTTTCCGAGTCCGCCTGACCCAGAAATTGGTCATAACCCATGGGACCCTGAATCCGGGTCAATTTTGACCTGACCAATGACAATTGACAAATTTAAGAGGAGTGGATTGTATTTTCTTATTTGGTCATTCTAGAGCTGGGGTTATTGAGTACACAGGCCCTAATGAACTACAGGGTATTCCGACGGGCAAGTTCTCTGCCCCTGCCTTTCAGTACGCCAGCGCGGAAGAGTATCCCGACAACATAGGGTTCTGTACGCCTGATGAGAGCGGCTGCACGCCTACTGGATTGCTAAACGCTACAAACTGTAAAGGTATATAAGAGGGCCACATTTAAAAAAAAACAAGAATCGCTGAATATGTACTTAAAAAAAAACAAGAATCTCTGAATATGTACTTCAAAAAAACAAGAATCGCTGAATATGTACTTCAAAAAAACAAGAATCGCTGAATATGTACTTCAAAAAAACAAGAATCGCTGAATATGTATTTCACAAAAACAAGAATCGCTGAATATGTACTTTAAAAAAAAACAAGATTCGCTGAATATGTACTTCAAAAAAACAAGATTCGCTGAATATGTACTTGCGATGGCACTAATGGGCTTTCGTAGTTTCCAGACAAGGCCACCCCCAAAGTGAATTGGGCTTATGGGGTTGGACCACATAAGGTCTAATGTTGCCTCTTTACCCTGCATCCATCTTCCAAGAACGCCAGCTCTTCCTTCCGGCCGCTAAGCTTAGCATCACATTTTAAGATTCTCCCTTATTTACGTATAATGATTAAAGGAACAGACTTAAAGGTATTGTACACTTTTGGTAACAGCTCAAAATCAGTCTCCACATTTTGTTTGGTTAAACATATGCATAAACAAACAAACCTTGGAAAGTTTGAGCTCAATTGGTCATCGAGGTCACAAGAAAATAGTGAAAAGAGACCTCTTGTGTTTTCTGTTTTTTTCAAATTATCGCGCGCGATAATTACTATTGTTTTACTCGTTTCTCAGAAACGATAGCATTTTAGGCAGAAATATTTTAAGGAACTCTTTCTACCATTACTTACTTTAAATCATATAAGTTATGTGTGAATCTGTGAACATTGTGTTTTTCGATCTTACCAATAGTGTACAGGGCCTTTAACTTAATAAAGGAACATTACAGAATTGGTAAGAATAAAACTTGTAAAATATACTTTTACTTTATACTTTTGATCACAGATTTACATAAAACTTACACGGTCTAATGATGATGATAGTAGAAAACATCCCTTGAAATATTTCTGTCTGAAATGCCATATTTGATGAGAAATGAATAAACTAATTTTCCGATTGGAGTTTATCGCTCAGTGAGCGTTTTATTCACTTGTTGAATCTGTATGATTTTATGCAAATGTGTAATCGGTTTTTCACTATTTTCTCGTGACCCAGATGACCGATCGATCTCAAACTTCTACAGGTTTGTCAGTTTATGTATATGGTGGATTACATAAAGTGTTTACACTGCCAGCAACTGTTTTGTGAGCAAAAACCAATTCTGTAATGTTCCTTGAATGTATTAGTGTTAGCTTTCCCCCTTTTTGTCATCATTATAGGTGCTCCGATCTTCTATTCTTCACCTCATTTTCTATACGGAAGCCAAAGATTACAGAGCAGTGTGATGGGTATGAATCCTATACAAGACCAACATAAAGTGGACTTCGATGTCGAAATGGTACGATCAGGGTGGTTGCTTTTTTTATAACTTGTGAAGATGTACGAATGAACAAAAAATACATGGATTGAGCTACTATGTCAAGTTTGCTTGCTGCGGGTTCTCCTGGAACCATTTAACAAAAATAAGCCTGGTTTGAACTTTGTTTTTTTGCATATATTTTGGAAAACTTTAGACGAAATAAATCGTTAATTTTGCTTGAATCTTAACCAAGTTAGTTAAAGCTGTTTACGGAACAAAGGAGTTTGAAAAGGAACAATTCTGAGAAATCACAAGCCTGCCTGCACTAATTGAGTGTTTCCACTTCTTTTTGATGACAGCTTACCGGCGTGGCAATGCAAGTTTCAAACAGGCTACAAGTCAACCTGAAAGTGGAGCCACACAGACAGCTTCGGTTGGTTCAATTATTTGGTTTCGTTTATACAGATAAAGTACAGCTTCTTCTTGTTTCTTTCACCTCAAAAATGTAAAAGTTTTTGTAAGCACAAAATATCAAACAATAAACGGGGAGGAAATTCCGAACGACTAGTACATAGACTACACATCGTCGGGTGCCCGACCCTTGCGACCTTCGGGCACCCTACGTCATACAACGCTAATCCTACCAGAAGGTGAACAACAAAATGGTTGTTTTGAAAACAATCATTCTTAAGTTGGTTAATATAATCACTTTTCAAGTAAAGCTGTTCTGGATTTGCTTTCGCACACCAATTAAAAAATTGTACGAAAGGGTCGAACCTTCCAACAAGATTTTCTCCAGGTACAATTTTGTGGATCGTAAACGAATTTTAGAGAAATCTTTGGTAATGTTCCCATTGAAGAAAATCGGAACATGAGGTCTGGTTGTGTACAGCATGACCGATATATTGGCATGTGGGTAGTGCACTATAAAATTAAAACGGCAAAAGGTGAAAATATTGGCAATCTGGATTTTACATTTTGTTTTTCTTCTGATTTTTGCTCAGGGAATCCCTCAACATCCGCACGACGTACTTTCCGTATTTCTGGATCAATGAGGTGAAAGGCTTTACGTTTTTGTTTATTGGTTTTGTTTGTGTGTTTTTTCCCTTTTTTATGTTTGCATCTTGGGTTATGTTATTGGTGAAAAGCAACTGAAAATAATAAGTATATATACAAATTATAGTCCAAACACAGAAACAAACAAGAGATCGCGGTCAAAGATGACTGACAGGAAAAATGGAAGCCAGAAAAAAAGTAATCGTTGATTTTTTAATGACAGATAAGTTTACATATTGCTTATTAAATTCAAGATATAGATTTGATGCAGCCAATAATAAATATAGCAAGATTACTTATGTTTGTTTGTTCCTTTGTTTGTTTGTTAAACCATCTGTAACCATCTACTTTTTCTCCAACTTAAATCACTGTACCAAGCCGAGGCTCGAGAGGGGCAAAATAGTCTGATTCCATGCTGATATGAAGATACTTAGTATATTGTATTTGGGAACACGACAGGGATGGTGACAGCATGGTATTGTGAAGGTTTCATTTCGGTAAATTTGATTTTGAACTGTGGTTTTTGATTGTTGCGTATACATGAGTTGGAATTCCCATAAAGCTTCTTGTTTGTTTCCCCATCACCAGAGTTCTGTACTAGACGAACCGACGGCCGACCTCTTCAAGGATGATGTACAGTTGTATCTCTTAATAGCTGACTGCATCATGACATTCGTCTTCTCATTAGGAGCAGGAATGTTCATAGGCTCCGTCATTACTGTCATCATGAGAATGTGCAGAGCCAAAAAGGCTGCGTAAACCGGTAAAACTATCTTAATGTTCGAAGGCATCACAGCAACATTATCTTAGCACTTTTTGGGCGAGGTGGGGCTGGAATGCTGTCACAAGCAACCGATTTTTAAAAAATAAATGTCTACCACATTTGCTTTGCCGAGAAAATACTTGGCCGTAAAGGGTGTGGTAATGTGGGGGGGGGGGGTAGGAGTGGGTAGCTGTTCCATGCACAACAACAAATAAATAGTACAAATTATCTGTAGTCTGGAAACTATTAATTTTGTTCAGTAAAACATGGATATTTATGTTTGATTTCTTTTTCAGGAATTGAGGCGGGTTTTGTTTAACTGGGAAGACAAAGAACCAAAAGCAGTTCACCGTGACCAGAATGAGAGAAAACCCACGATTAAAAACCACTATATAAACAATGACGTGTGAATATGGAAATCACTATACACTGCGTCGTCAATGATGATGGGACTCTTGGCTACCAGACTATTTGTTTTCAATCTATAGCCTCGGTTTGGTTACATTGGATGAATGGGAGAAAAGCAAGATGGCTGAATCAGAAAAAGTCTGAAGGAAATCTCAATGCAGCTGGTAGTTGCGTTACTTAAGTTTAAAAACAGGGATTTGTTCATTTTCCTTGCTCTTCTTTCATACTTTTTTAGAGGCCTACTGTAGATTCATGAATGAATAATATCAGTGAAATTAAAGACCAGAACTCATAAACCGAGTTCAGAAAGTATAAATGATTTACACATTTTCACGTTTAGTGTATGTGAAATACGCCGTCCACATCAATAAAACGCAAGTTATGCAGAAAATTTTAAGTACATTAAAATGCATGCCAGTAGTCACTTTAGTTAAGAACAATTTTATCAACTTTAAATGTGCATATTAAACTCTGTTTTAAAATATTATTATTCCTCAAATGTACACATAATAAAAAGATTTTTTCAACGTGGGGTCAAATCAATTGCCAGCGTCTGAATTACAGCTTTAGACGGAGCTTTACATCGAACTTTTTTACAAGAAGAACGACTTCAAACCTGATGCTTCACGGAAGCCACGGAGGCGATTGCCTTCGTTGCCCTGGTAATTGCCTTGGTACAATTTCTCTTTATGCAAAGGAAAAAACGCCTTGGTGCCCTTGCCCTTTCAAGAACGAAGCATAAGGTCTGCGACTTACACCAATTGAATAAGTGTTTTGTTATTGTTTGCTTACTCTTTTGCAATTATTTATATTTCAGGGAAAAAAAGTTATGTAATATTATTACAAAATATTAATTGCCCGCAAAAACCTTTACGGGACTTACATACCTTATATCTCTTTCTATCTCAACAATAAATTAAAGTGGAACGGAAACGATCCTTCTTTAAAGTTTAGGGAAGTACAATGTATGTTAAAATGATGGTTTTTCCAAACTTTTTAGAACCCTTAGAGTGAGTTGTAGATTTCAAGCTTTTTAGGAACAGTAAGTGCTAGAGAAGTAGAATCAAAGAACATGATTTCGTTGTACCTGAAGAAAATAACGGCTACACCAGGCCGACATTAAACAAAATCTGAATTCAGACAAAATTCTGAAATTTCTATGTCAATTCCAGAGCTGCCAACATTTGCATAAAATTGCAATCAAGGAGATAATTAAATTCACATCAGAACGTCAACATCATTTGTCCATCAGAACAAGGAAATATTGGTTTATTTTCAGGGAATTTATGCATAATTAGGGAGAGTTGGCAGCTTTGCGATACATAAAACCTTTGGGGATTTGGAATTAAGTGACATGGTGATAACATAGGATTCAGTGTGGTGTGAAAATCCTTTATTACGTCGTGTTTAAATGAAGTTCAACCTTACTGTCTCACATACAAAACAGTCATGTACTCGACGCCATGCGTGTATCATCATGGTTAATTTAATCTTGCATGAAAATGTAGAACAGGGTTAAAACTAGGTCCACTACTGGGAACAAAAAACACACACAAACAAAAACCACGATTATTTTACACAACCTGCCAGTGATTATTATTTGGCCTTAAAATAAATATGTACAGAAATAATTTCATTAAATGTTCTTTACCATAATTAATGGGTGTCTTAAAAGGTTTGTAATTTTCTTAAAATTAGGAAATCATTACAATGTGTACAATGCTAACAAATGGTAGTAGTAAAGGGCTTTCTAAGACAACATGATAAAATCTTGGTCGGAAAACTTGTCAAAATTCAACCCATTTCATTGTCAATTCAACCTTAACACATGTCAATGCCGTCGGTTAAAACCGAAAATACAAATTCATTCAACCGAACAGTTTGTGCATTATTTACATAAAAAGAACACTGTACCTGCATGATAGCAACTGCGGCTTCATCAAACATACGGTAAGAGTTGAAATGTACAGTATATGCCGTCAAACAAGATCATGAATATTCAATAAGTGATATCAACATTTACATATCGGTCATGCGCAAACAAACATTAGTGCCATTTTGACTGAAAACAACTACGGTACACACATTTCTGTGTTGAGACATTATTTTAAGAACATTTGCTAATACTTGGTAATGATTTCATTTAGTTACGTATGGGACGTGTGCCAAGTAATTCCGGGGGCATCGTATTGACTAAGAGTAAAATACGCATTCTTTTTCTGACAACTTATTTGCATAACAGGACCACCATCCCATGAATATTTGACTAGTAATAGCAATTATAATGGGCAGTTCCAACTATGAACATAGTAACATATCACCCCAAAAAGCCAAACTCATCTTAAAAAAAGATACAAGTTGTATCGGTCATTTCTACAGCTAACCTAAACACCCCACCCCAAAATCTTTCATGAACATATCTGGCCCACAGTGAATGAAAAGACAAAAACAATAATAAGTTAACTACATTTGTACATTTTTTGCAGCTCCGCATCACACTGTTTTTGCTAAAACGAGGGACATTTATTGTATTTCAATACTGCATGGTTAGCATTGTACACGTACGACCTTTCTTTAGTGAAACTAAAAGGATGGAAAGAAACTGTACATGCACTCTAAACAAATACATTCAAACAAACAGAACCCAAATGCTATACATCGCTAGAGGTAAAGTGATATGAAATACTTCTACACGGTTTCACATTTCATTGATCTGCCCAGAAATGTTTCACAACTACTGACACATATATCAAATGTGTATCAACACAACTGTCCATTACAGTTCGAGAAGAATTGTTTTTCTCTTTGGGGGAAAACCTTTTTTTAAACAAGTAATTTAAAACAAAATTGCCCCAAGTTGGAAAGTGACAAGTGACCATTATGATTGAGTAGCGCAATCTTGTGGCATTCCTTTAAAAAATGAAATATTTCTTGTTGACATTCTACTATTTTGAAAAAGTTAAATTAACTTAAGAACAAACTCACTGAAATAGTATTTACATATCAAATGACATACTTATGTACTCAAGTTTCCCACAATTCATTAAAAAAAAGTCATGACAATAATAATAATAATACTCAAAATTCAATGCCTTTTAAAGTAAAATTATGCTGAAAATTCCAAATTATTTCACACCTGCCGGTGTCAAAGTGGATTTTGTCCCCCGGTGTGTGTTTCTCATACGGTAAATAAACTTGAGCTGAAGGAAGATGAGTCAAAAGAGGGCGCTATCAGACGAACTGTCTATACAATTCGCCGTATGGGTAAGGAGTGGGGTGGAAGGGGAGACACACACCAGCATCTCCGGGGTGCGAATTTTTTTTTCCCAAACTTTTTATTTTTTTCCTTTTTTTAATATTTTATTTCTTTCCAACATCCGCATTCCGATCGAAAAAAAAAAATTCAAAATCATAACAAAAAAGGGTCATCATAGCAATGTCGCTTGGGGAAAAAATTCGCCTCCGGGGTAGGGGAGGGGCTGAATCTCCTGCCACATCGAAATGAGTTTAGCAACTTCAGAGTCAACGTGCATTATTGTTAAAAATCCTTCTAACACATTTGACTATAATAGAGATTATTGGGTGTACACTTAAAAAACAAAAAAACAAAGCAGGATCAATAGGTTTGATGGGATGACATCAAAACTATTTGACACAATTTTGGTGATAGAATTGTCTTAAAAGAATGAATATGGATTTAACTGTGCACGATAAAAAGAATAATTTAGTAAAACACACATCTTCTGTAGGAAAGAAAGAAATGAAAAAAAATCCGCATCCAATTAAGATATTTCTAACTACCATAAAAAGAAAAAACACAAGATGGGTCTTAACGCTTCATTCATGTTTACAATCTGCAAACCATAAAATATATCATTAAGCTCGGCGATCAAATTCGATATATGAAACACATGTACACGTACATACACTTGGCTCTACTTATGAATAAAAAAAATAATAATTTAACAAAACTTTACAGTTTGATTCAAATCATTTATTTAAAGTTGATATAGAATGGTCCTCTTGAAAGTGCAAGAAATTTTTTCTCCGTTCACCATCTCCCATTGGCACGGATTAAAACAGTCAAATTTACTGTGTATGACGAAAAGGTACTCATGGCAATTGAATTTAGAAATCCCCCAAAAGGTTTCCTTGATCCCTCCTTAAATACCAACTCATTAAGTGTTTGAATTACATCTCTGGCCTTCCATCCAGCAATAACGCGCCAAATACGCAATGCACAAGCAGTACATAAGACTGCAGTTTATATTTGAGGCAGATATTCAGAGGGAGGGATGAGGGGCGGAGTTTCATGGATGATCTATTGCTGAATCAATGCTTTCTGGTTCCACCATCAATTACTAATCATACCACCATCAATTACTAATCATACCACGTTATTACACCACACCTGAGCCTTTGGTCGTTTCTGTACATTCTTATCACACATAACTGCTGAAACCACTGGCTTGTAGTGTATTATATGACGCCCAAGCAGTTCTAGTCATTTGATTGGAGGAAAGCAAGTCACGCGGCATTCATTAACCAACCATAACTTGACTAACGTTCATAACCTGTGCATTTTGATACTATTCACCTTGCATTTTTTGTCTCATCCCTTTTCCCGTTATTACACGCTACTCTGCACCACGCCATCCGTTTTACACACCATTACAAAACGGTCTTGTAGTGAAAGCCAAAATGCAATACTGTACACTTTGTTTATTCTCATAGTTTTACCCTCCGATCAAATGACTAAAATCTACTTGGATGTTACACTCAAAAATATAAACAATGAATGTTTTGCATTTGTGCCATAGTTTCATTCGTTGAAAGGTGGAACATGTTCCATTCAATTCTTGTTGAATTGAATGGGACATTTTATCTTTCAACCTGTGAAAAAATTCTTACCAATAAACTCATAGACATTCAGTATTTGTATATCGTGGTTTGTCCAAAATGTGACAACCTCCGACTCTTACACCTACACTGAAATCAGAAATCTTGCATTCACCCTTAACCACAGTGAATTGACAAAATCTCCTCATCATTTGAATGGTCTAAAACATTGCATAACGTTGTCTCAAGGCTTATTTAATAAAATGACTATAATTTCCAGGGATATTAACATATGTACAATATATATATACATGTAATACACTCACTTATGAGTAGTGTTGAAAGGTTGGAGAACATTTGCAGGCCAAGGATTTCATCTTTGAAACGGCGAGGCCTATTTCATTTTGCAAAGGGCACTTCCATTGGAAAATCTTTAAGTCTATGTGAAACTTTGGAAAGGGCATCAAGGCCAAGACCTGGCCTCAGTGTAAATCCAGGCCTGTGTTTGGCAATAGCACTGTGTCCAGATAGGGAAGCAAGTTTAGTTTGGGGACAAAGTCACACAAAAAAGAACCAAACATTTACGTACAACATAAACAACAATCCCCAACTGAGTTTGCCCATACATTGTTTATGGGGGGGGGGGGGTAGGGGAAGAGGTGCAACTTCTCTAGTATTTTCCCAAAAGGTCAAACGAAGACGAATTTTTCAACGACATGTATTTGAATACTTTCACATAATGAATACAGGGACCAAATTTAATAAAGATGATCGTCAACAAAAATGCTTGAAGCATAAATATCTTGCTCAATGTAAAATACTGTGTACATGTGCATGTAATTCAGTCTTGCAACTGATGCCTTGCAGCATTTTTTTCCAAGCAAAGTGCTAAGTATTATTTTGAGCCTACCAGCTTTAGAAAACTTGGCCCTGATGGGTCAACTCAGAAATACCTGAATAACTTACAACCCCATCAAAGACCCATGCTAAAATCACAATGGACAGAGTGCTAAAGTAGAGTAGAGGAAAGTTGTTCAACCATTGAAGACAACATTTTTAAAGGAGTTGCTGGAACCTCAAGGCTTGCCTCGTCGATGGCTTCTTCGGCTTACCTGTTCAGAAAAGAACCCAAAAAATAAAGATTTAACTTAAAGGCAGGGTCTACTATTGCCAATTGTCAAAGACCAGTATCTTTACTTGGTGTATCCCAACACATGTATAAAATAACAAACCTGTGAACATTTGGGATCAGTTGGTCATCAAAGTTGCAAGAAAATAATAGAAGAAAAAACACCATTGTTGCACAGAATTGTGTGCTTTCAGATGAATGAAAAAGGCTTCATGCCTAAAGCCTTTCTCAGATTCAAACATTTGGACGAAAAATTACCTCTTTCTCTAAAACTACATTACTTCAGGGGGGGGGGGGGGTGGTTTCTAACAAAGGACTTTGCCCCAGTGTTTCTGGCAGTGGCTGCCAAGTGTGACCCAGCACCTTGTAAACCATTGATGGGTCTCATAATTCATCAACTTCAAAACCTGTCTCAAAAAGTTTCTCTTTGTTTTACTTGCTGTCCACGTTCTACTGGTCACACTAGTACTCAACCCTTCTGCTGGGCACATATTTATATTGAAAAATTTGGGTATACACGAAAAACATGGTTGATTTAGTACAAGATTGTATGTAATCACATTGGCTTTATGTTTATTTCTGGGAATTGCGGAAGAATGGTACAGCACTATTGCCAGTAAGCTATACCTGCTCATTACACATACAACTTCGTTATTGTAAAAAAAAAGAGGTACTAGACTCTGCGCAGTGTTTTCCAGTTTTCTACAACACTAAAAATATAAACATGATCAACAGCCTGGTTTATACAATTATTCCAAGATGGTATATATATTACCTTAAGAAACTTACATTCAATGATTTCTGTTTATTTCCTACTGCCTTGATGGCCCGGACAAGGGCACGCCCTTGTCTGCTTGGCCGTCCTGATGAGCTTGTTGATGAATCATTGGTGTCATCATCACCATTCAATACACCGTTCACTCCAGGGGGTGTCTCCTTCCGACTGGTTTTCCTCCTACGGTGAAAAACAAAATTATCATGGTAACAACGAAATTCCTGTCAATACTCTTCTACCCAAATGGCCCTTGTAACAAAAAATTTCACAGGCGACTGTGGAGACTAGGTCCACAATACACAAGCAAAGGGGTGTCCACATAAAACCAGCTGTGCAAACAGAAGAAACCCATGCGCCCAATGCTAGCCTGAAAGGTATGGTGCTTTGTGGCAGTCTGTGGTACCAGTGTATAGGAGGATGTTTTAAAAAGCTCTCTCCCACATCCCGCAAATGTGTTTGTAAACTGTCTCTCTTAAACTATGCGAAAGAACCTGGCAACCAATGACTATAAATAACAATCCACATTTTGATTATCTGCTTTTATGACAACACTTTGAAGGTGGTTACATAACTTGGCAAATTGAAGTTCAAGTTAAATTAACTTCAACATCACTAAGATATTAGTTCACTATAAATATTTTGTATTAATTCCATAACAAATGTATTTATCACGTATTAACTTTACTTCAAACATGGTCAGAGTTTGTGCAGCCAGTATAGAAATAACCCCCTACCTTCAAAGTATCGTAGTGTTTCAATCAAATTAAGACATTGCAATTTTAAAACCATTTACAAACCACATGACAAGACAAAGATCTCACTTACAGGTTAAAGTTCAGTGTCGTTTGTTTAAGTTTCTTAGCCGATGAGGTGACATTACTCGATGAAGACATTTCGTCCGAGGACTCAACCTCAGATAATTTTCTCTTCACCCTCTCCCTCCCGTTCATGGGCGACGATGAGGATGACCCAGCTTCTTGTGAAGATGAAGTTGATGCCTTCTTTGGCGAGGGCTTTAATGGAGTCCTTCGTCTCTGGAAGGTTGTTAGAGGCCCAGCGAGGACGGACTTCCTTGGTGAGTACCTGACAGGTGAGGATTGAGGGGAAGAGGAGGAGGAGGGTCGTTGAGGTTTACTTGCTCTCGTCAGGCTGTTCAGGCTGTCTCGTCTCAAGGTACTTCTGTAAGGATGTTTTGGACAAATAAAATGATGTTTCAAATTCAAGTCTAAATAGCATCGAGAAACATTAAACTAAAAAAATTGTTTTTTTACCAAGAGACGAGAAGACAAAAAATCATACAGATAGTGACAAACAAAATTATCAAACCTTAAAGGTACACGTTGCCTTGATTGGGCCGAGTTGGTCTATAAAAAGCGTTTGTAAACCGTTTGTTATAAAATGCATATGGTTAGAAAGATGTTTTAAAAGTAGAATACAATGATCCACACAAATATGCATCGAAACTGCGTGGTTTTCCTTTTACATCGTGAACTAACACAGTCGGCCATTTATGGCGTCTAATTTTTGACTCCACAAAATGGCCGACCGTGTTAGTTCGCAAAGTTCAAGGAAAACCACGCAATTTCGAGGCATATTTGTGTGGACCGTTGTATTCTACAATTTAAAACAACTTTCTAACCATATGCATTTTATAACAAACGCTTTTTATAGACCAACTCGACCGATCCAAGGCAACGTGTACCTTTAAAGTAAACCGAAATAAGTACAGATGATACAATACCGAAAGGGTTCTGAAATTATATTATTTCAGATCAAATTATTATGTAAATTAATTCAAAACAGTCACAAGTTATTCAGACTGGAGAGGAACTAAAGGAGAAACTTTCACCGGTTAATTATGAGATATTCATCTGGATTCAATGTGCATGGGTAAAACAGAACTTATATGCTTTATCCCAATGTAAATTTAAGGTATGATGATTCATGACATCATGATTCAACTAGAGAGGGCTTACAGAAGCAGCAAATATGGCAATCTATCAATGTATAAAGACAGTCTGTTTCAATAAAATATCAAAAGGGGGATCAAACTAAAAGGTATTACAAAAAGGTAAGAATAAAATACATTGTTTAATTTCAGTCTGAAAACTTACTGATTAAGAAGGTCATACTAGACAAATAAATGTCAGTGAAATTTTTCCCTATGAAATGAAGTAATATTTAAAATAAAAAATGATGTACCTGAAAACCTAAAAAGAAAACATTACAACCAAAATTAAGGACAATGTGTTTAAATGCTAAAAGTTGTGAATGGTTTGTCACTATTTTCTCCTCACTCACACAACAGATTAGGCTCATTTTTTCACAGGTTTATTTCATGTATTGGTTGATCACACAAAACATGAACACTGTCAGGGGCTATTTTTCTAAGCTCTACCAATCCTGTACATTACATAAAAATTTAAAAAAATAGTATTACAAAAAAATGATTGTATGATGGTGCTTACCTTTTAGGTAGAGATGAATTTAACCCATTACTCAGCCTGCCACTTGGGGTTTTCCTGGGCAGGGCTTTTCTCCCTGCACTTGTTTGTGATTTAGAGGCAATCTTTGGATTTGCTTTCTTGGTAGGACTAGCCGACGGTCTCTTGGTCGGACTACCAGCTGTCTTTTTCTTTGTAGGACTTGCTTGCTTTTTCTTTACCAGAGCAGCTTTTCTCTTCCCGGCTGGAACGGTTGGCTTCTTCTTGAGAGGACTAGGGGATTTGCTCACCTTAGTGGCGTAAGTTTTTTTGACAGGGGTTACAGGTTTCTTTGTTTTACTAGCAGGTTGATTCTTTGCCATGCCTGCTCCAGTTTTCCTTGTGGTTTTGGCATTTGCTTTCACAGGACTACTTGAAGATGACGAGGATGGACTTCCTGTGGCCTTGAGTTTCTTCAGTGCCATACTTCTGGCATGTGCTGTTTTGGCCTGAGCAATTTTGGTCTGAGCACTTTTGACTGCAGGGCTAGCCTTGGTTTTGGCTCTCCTGGCTGCTGGGGATTCCGTTAGGGGTTGGCTGGTGGGTCTTTTACGAGGCGATTTGGAAGGACTTGACTCTGGCGATGACTGATTCCCTGTTTTACTTCGCGTCAAAAATTCTTTGATCGGCTTCTGAATTGTTCTCTTTTTCTGAGGTTTCTTTGGCGATGGTGATGATGTCGATGATGATGGCTCACTATTGGCATTATTTTCAGAGAGAGCACGTCCCCTCGAGCGGGTCAGCCCTTTCCTTTAAAAACAAATATACACAGTAAAGAATTTTACAATAGATATACACTGGAATCAAGCTTAGTTTGCAACGGGCTGGAGAAATGCATTTCTTAACTCTGTGAGTAGGGTTTTTAGTTCCCTAAGGGCTGGCCAGAGGAGAAACACCTTTCTTAACTCTAGGAGTTGGGTTTTAGTTCCCTAAGGGCTGGCCATAAGAGAAACACCTTTCTCAATTCTAGGAGTAGAGTATCTAGTTCCCAAAGGGCTGGCCAGAGGAGAAACGCCTTTCTTAACTCTGGGAGTAGGGTCTCTAGTTCCCAAAGAGCTGGCCAGAGGATACAGGTTCCTGTAGTCTGTTCCATAAATGCAATGCAAAGTAGACTCTTTTTGAAACCAACCTGTCTGTGCCATTGACATTTGCCTGCCCATTACTTGCAGAACCTTTCCGAGATGAACGGCGACTATTGTTCAGGTTCGGTTGGTTCTCATCCCCACTGGGGGTTTTCTGAGGACTTGGTGAGGTAGGGCTTGCAGGAGTTGCTGAATCTGCCTTGAGAGTCTTCTTTGCAGCTTTGGAGCCTTTTTGTTGCGGCGATTCTAAGAGTTTATCAGTTATACTCTTTTTCTGATAGAAAATTTGTATAAAAAGTATCTTCAGTAATAGAAATTAATAATACAAGTATTTTATGATATTTATCGTAGATTGGGATAAAAAAATTATCAAATAAAACTGAAAAAACTAATTTACATACTATGGACATTTTGTTTACTTCTAACTAGTACTTACAAAATCAACTTAATGTAATGTAATTGTAACGATACTCATCAGAAAACAATGTACATTGATAATATGATGTAATCAGAGACAATCTACACTTCAGTTTTGCCCTAAACTTATGTATGATTTTAAAGTAATTTGTACTAAGAACATTAACTTTGAGTCATTAACTGCGAGTCACTAACTCAGAGTAATTAATTCTGAGTCAATAACTTTTTCCAGAACAAACATTGATGGGTAAATAGCTACAACTAATGTCAAAAGTCAACACATACAAATCATCAATTTAATATCTGAGCACATACAACTTTCAGTCTAAGATTATGTTTCAAAGAAACTATATCAAATCACGAATGCTGTACAAAGTAAAGTATCACAAGGTTATCATAAAATATCACAATTTTCAGTTACGAGGAGAATCATGAATTATTCAGGCAAGATATTTGGCCCTTGGAAAAAGGTTTTCAGGCTATTCAATCACAATTTTTCTGATTTTTCCAAGGGCAAACAAATTGGAAATCAGACTAAAGTAGGAAGAATAAAATGCCTGTGTGAAGAGGCGAAAAGGGTGAAACAATCATCAAAAGTATATATAAATTGTAAATGAAATCAGAATAGGCATGAAAATACTGCAGATAAATGATTCAATATTAAAAATGCACAAGGGAAAAAAGAATAACAGAAAAAACATAAGTTCATCGTCAACAAGAATGGGAAAAAAAAGCATTTGAGAAGAAATGAACAGTATTGACACCTCAAAATAACAAAATGGCACAAATACCATCCATGTCAAATTATACATTATGTGGTTTATATAATTTGCTCCAACCACACGCATTATATGTGACAACAATTCAGGCACCAATTGTTTGATTCTTAAAATGGTGTATCAGAGAGTAATTTTTTCAGAATGTTAAAATGGTTATCACATACAGCATCAGAGCACCACTTACAAAAATGGCACTCAAGGTAAGCCTTAGTACGAAAGCATGATAACATTTCATTCAAGAAAGAAAGTACAATAAAAAGAGGAAATCACACAGAAAAAGATATATATAAATAACATACAGGCAGCAGGAATTTTACAGTGACGCATTTTGGGAAAGAAATTATAGTAGCATGAACGGACCGTACCCTATATTCCTCATAAAGTCCTTAAATAATATACCAAATTGAACCTCATAAGATTTACAAGTTGAAGTGGACCCAAATAACAGAAAAACATAATGAAAGAGGACAACAGAAGGACATTGCGCAATACCCCAAAAGTGAGTCTGTAAAAAGTTGGTGCGCTTGCATCTTGACTATAACAATTTGTACAATCGTGTGTATGTGCTTTCCTTCATAGATAAGGAAATATCTGAAATGGGAAAATACAGAACCCAAGCTGAAAATGAGCTCACCTTCTTCTCCAGCTGTTGGGTGAATTCTTCCTGCATCTTTTTAGGGAGGATGCTGTCCGTGTTGGAGAGTGGTTTCCGAGGGCGGAGGAATAACTGCTTTGGGAGGAGAGGTTTGCCAGGGTGCTCCTTCTGGGAGAAAGCGGGGGTCTTGCTCATGAGGAGGCCGAGGGCGATATCACACACAGCATAGAGTTTCTGCAATCAAGAAAATCAAGCAATGTTCAATAAAAATAAACAAATATGTTACAAGGAACAATGATATTAAGAATAGCAAAGCAATAGCAGAAAAACCTCAATAGCAATGAACGAAACAGATTCAAAATAAAGAACTACTTTAGAAGGCAAATAACTTACAGGGCAATTCCACAGACAGCCATGTAACATTGAACTAACAACAGAAAACAGCAATGTAGTTTTCCCAAATAATTTTCTTGACTGTATTTTTTTTTAAAGTAATAATTCCTTGCAAGACAAGCGATATGGAACACCAGACCATGGTACTCACTGCTGATAGACTGTGCAGGTCTTGCGAGTATTCAAAACTTCCAGGACCAAAGTGGTCCCAACCATATGGAGTTTTACGTGTACGCGATTCTGTTTCTTCAAATACTTAAGTTCCACATAGTTTATGGCTCTAAAAATTGTATCATATTGTTGGGAAAGTAAAATTTACCCATGAAATATATGAAAGTAAAATAAATTTAACGAATCAACACAGAAAACCTGAGAATCTTGAATTCATTTGAGTGCACTGTCCCAGAATGTAATCACTGGGTGAAATCTGGACTGTTCCATTTCACTCACCTCGTGAAATGGAACAGTCCAGATTTCACCTCATGATTTCTTTTACAAGGCTCTCAAATACATATCATACAATATTCATATCATACAGCAAGTATCTCATTATATAAAGACACAAAGATCATTTAGAAGACTTGAGACTTGTAGGTCAATGTAACTGGACTAAACCTCGGAATTGCCCAAAGAATGTATTGCGTATTGTACCCTATTGATTCCCCTGTCTTCCGGTTTCTGAGCATCCTTCATCTGCTTGATGGCCTCGATCAGCTTCCGTAAGAAGCTACAGTTCTCACTCTTGGTGACAAGAGGTTCCAAGATGAACCATACACATCTGTGCATGAGAAAGGGGGGGGGGGGCAATAACAAACAATTATATTCACAAGTTTCTATACTTATATACCACCACAAATAAACCTTTTTAAGAAAACCACACTGTGAATACATTTAAACTGTACATACTACTTGCATATTAAAGGTATGACATGATATTGGAAATGACAAACAATTTTTCATCTTAAAGGATTCTTTTCATAAACTTGCTTTTGTAGGCATTCTTGTTTGAATACATTAAAAAAATCATTTTTGCATCACACACTTTGTAATAAGAAATTGGAACAGGTCTGTGAATAAATTTTGGACAAAAAGCGAAATCTCTCGAGGTAGTGAAACAATTTCCAAATGAAATGCATGTGGCGACTTACTCTTTGGTGTCACGCAATCCTTCCATATCCTTGAGATTGGTGAAGTCTGGATCATGAGCAAGGAGGTGGATGGTGTATGGAACGACATACTCTGGTAGAAGAGTTAATGCAAGGGCTGAAGGGGGAACAAAAACACCAAGTTAGAAAGACATGGTTTCATTTTTCCTTTAACTCAATGTATTATCTAATGTAAAAAAAATGACTTGGATGTCAGATATTAAATAATAAACCGAAAGGGAAACTGACTGGAAATTTTTTTTTGATAATTTTGGGTTGAAAGAAAAACTAACTAGAGTTGGATTTCTCTGCGACCTCCGGATTAACGTTCTGGTGCTTTACCATCTAAGCTATCTTGCCCCAGAGTTGGCGGTCTCCCTATTTTGTCAATATCTTTGCTCAGAGTGCCATTCAAAAGCCATTCAACCTGTAACTGCGGTATAGCCAGGGATCCTACCCAAGTTTACGATACAACCTGGGAAGCGGCAGGATCACCTCACGGGGATGCAACTAATTATGGATATAAGATATTGTAGCAATTCCTGAGAATCGTTTTTGTTTAATATGATGTTAATGTGATCTCTTGTTGAAGAGTAAATGCATCATATAAAAGCACAATGGTTGCAAATGGAGACCATTCTGCCACTTTTAATTCAAAAGTCAGTAATGTTTGTGTTCAATTTAAACCAGGCATGATATTAGGTCCTTGGGAAAAAGTAAGAACACTTTATCAAGTACAAGGGCTGATCTACATGTACACAAGGTGTAGGCTCTAATACACTTTTCAGGCATTATTAATAACACTTTTTCTGATTTTTCCCAAGGGCGAGAAAAAAAAAAAAAAACGCTCAACAGATTGTGCAAGTCTCACGCGAACTGAACTTTTGAGAACCTTTGGGTTTGAATGTGTTGTTTAACTATTTTGTCTTACCACAGTCTGGCTATAAAAAAACCAAAAAAACTACCTCAATGCCCAAAGGATCAGCATAATTGAATCCAAATACCTAGTATACATGGAGGGGAAGGGGGTGGCATTATTTTTGCAAAGGGTTTGCCTGGTGTGGTTATACAGAATTTTTAAAATCCCTTCGTCGTCTCCTTTTGGTCTAAAATTGAAACCCTCAGAACTCTCAAGGTGTTTGATGTTCAGGAGTCTGGTATCATCAAATTAAAGTGAGGAATCTATCCATACCGTTTTCCACATTGTGTTGTTTGATGTAGTCCCTCCTGGTCTGTATATTCTTAAGTAGGTACTGCTTAGCCTTGGCTCGACTCTCTTTCACTGGGTCTTTAACACAGAGGCTGAAAATGGCTAAGTAGCTCAGGGGTAGACGCAGGCAACTCAGCCCCTTATCCAGTTTGCGAGAAAAGCTTTCTCTGACTTGGTAACACTCATCCTGATAAAAAAAACGCCAAGTTTAATTGTACGTAGACAAGTTTTTTCAGTTGTTTGTTTTCAAGCAGAAGCTATAAACCTGTGACAGAAGCATGAGGTGTAGGCAATGTAAACAAAATCTCCCCACAATTATTTTTAAAACAGTGCAATTTAATGAGCAGAATATTTACCATGCATGTGACACGGTAGAACTGGGCATAGGTTAACACAAAACGTGTAAACTGTCACGCAAAAATCAACTTTCAAAGATTCCAGCTGTAGAATGTCCAATTACAGTTAAACAAATACCATTGTAAAAAGTGTCTAAAAATTTTTTATAGAAAGAATCTATGCACATCTTGTAGCTCCATCTGATTGCACAAGAACATATCAAATTTGTGGAGTTTGACATTACAGGGTTTTGTTGCCTTTAAGCCTAACAAGTAAACTACAGATGCATATGTTAATTTTGCATCAGGGACAAATAACTGCCTCTAGCCACCGGGCTAGCTCGGTGCTCTAGCATGGCAAAAATTGTGGATCCCACCCAAATGATATGCCTATAGATTTTGTTGTCACAGGACTCGGGAAAGTACCGAGTATACAGTGTTTAACACACATTGGTAAGAGCATTTGGTCATGTTCAAAGCCGAACAAAACTGAAAATACATATTCTCAGTTATTAAGTATACTTACATTGATCATGAGTGCAAGGAGCTGGAACTGTTCGACGGATATAAGGTCATGGTAGGCGGGTACCTGGGCCAGCTTCAACATGGCACAGCCAGCAGCTAGCCTCAAACGAGACATATCTGCTTTACTGTAATAAGAAAAGGTTATAAAAAATAAAGGACATGTCATCGAGTGCTTTGAAGAAGGGCATAAAATGCAAACACCCTTCAACTTTGAGTGTTTGGTACAATAATCATCCCATTAGCAGGACATGAGCAAATAAAATGTAAACATTTGTAGCCATTATGCAAAACTGCAACACGATTATTACTAGAATTTATTTGCAAGTCATGCTTTTCCATTCCTTCATGTATGTTGGATTTGGAGTTCCTACATTGATAGAAAAATATCTCAGAAAACAATCAAACTGTTTCCAACTTTTTGACAAAATGTTTGCACACTAATTGCTTACAAAATTCTGCCAACTGTATGAAGATCATTGTTTAGGTAATTCTACCATCCATCTATCATTAAATGAAAGTATTGTTTCATAAACAAAGTCTAGGATAGTTGTTACAGATCTGCAATCATAACCTTATAAGGGCTCAAAATTTACAATGGGCCACAGGCCCATGGCCAGTGATCTTAGTAATTGGCCAATGGTCTTGTGTTTTTCAATTGAAAAATAATACCTCACTGCGTAATGTTCAAATGTTGACTTTGAGTCTGATAAATATCTTTCAATTATGTTGAGTATCAAAGTATACTACTCATAAGACTGGCCTTGGGCCTGCGGTCCAGTGTAAAGTTTGAGCCATGCTTGGGGAAACAAAGTGATGCAGTGCAAACTGCTACCACACCATGCCAGAAACACAAGGGTGAGTCCTATTAAGTTTTTGAGAGAGGATGCAGTTGGGATGGGTTATCAAGACAGAAATGCCAACAGCAAGACCAATGAGTGAGTTACCTGATAGCCTTTCTCTCCATCAGGTCACCCTCGTTCTTAATCATAGTCATGAGAAGACGGATGGTAGAGACACAGGGTGAGGTGTCCTGGGTGTTACGTAGTCCCTCTAGCCATTGAACGAGCAACTTCATCGCTCGAATCTACATAAACAATCACCCATTAACAAACAAAAGTTAGTGTTGTGCGCAACACATTCACCAAAAATGGATTGTACCAAATCAAATTGTACAAGAATTAACATACTTCCATACAACATAAAAGGTCATAGTTAACCCTTAGAGTGCCAGCCTTGTTTTAAAAATTCTCAATCCACAGGCCGGCCATTTAAAAAAAAAAAAAGTTCAAAATTGATGACTGAGCCCAAGCCAGATCCCAAGCCCATGTATCAGTTTAAAAAGAACAACAATTTCTGGTAATTTTCAGACACTATCGTGAAAAGGGTATGTTACAAAAACAGTAAAATCAGCCATGTCTGGGTGCATGGCAATGATTATACAGAAAGGCATGGTTAAAAGCAAGCACAAATTACATATAAATCATCAGAATAACCAAAACACAATGGTAAACCAATTACATCACTAAAAAATAAGTTTGGGTATATAAATTATCATTGCTGATGAATGAAACAAATTATTTTGTAACGCATGTAGGAAAGCATAACATTTGTTCAGATAAGATTTAAAACATAATTAGAACACAAATTTCAAATCTGATACTAGAACATGAATCAATCACTCAATCAGTCTCATAAACATTTCCAAATCAAACAGGTTGATTTATAAAATAAACAATCATAATCTGTTTTCCAGACACATTGGACTGGCACAATGAAACAACATAGAAGAGATTTGAAAAATGAAGTTCTGTGTTTGACATCTTGACAATAAATTGTGCATCAGTTCAAGATAATCAAAATACAACCAAAGATGCACCGGAACAAAAAATCAACAACAAATTACGATCTTTCATAAGGAAATATATTTCAATGCAAAGAATTAAAATACAATATGGCACAAACATTATTAGAAGAGACTCTATTTTACACAATGATAGATCGGTAATATTAATCTAATATTGATCGGTGACTTTAAAATTCACAAGAATAAATGGTTCAAGGACAAAATGGAAAACCAATGAAACAGTATTAGGCAAGCAATTTTCATTAACATCAGGAATTCAATTGGAGAAGATATATACTATACAAAGGTCATTATAAATATGCAGCACATTAGTATGATTGTAACACAATAAACAAGTAGTTTCCTTGACTGTTTTGCAAAAAAAGCAAGGATGAGATTTTCCAAACATGAAAATTCCCCAAAAGTGGTTTGCTGGCCTGGGTTCCCACTTATTCGAAACCCAGACCTCCAAGATGTTATGATTCAGGAAGTTCACAGACTTAGCGCACCACAAGAAATATAACAAAACAACAGATTTGAACAAAGTGTGGAATATTTCTTTCTCTGTTTTTGTGACTGCTCTACTTCTTTCAAGAAAATTGGTAAAGGATCAAGGAAATTTTGAGAAAATCCAGAAGTACAACTTCTTCAACAATCTAAATGTCCACAGGCACATTTTGATATGCAAAGTTGACCAGTCATCGACGGCCTTTTATTGGTCATTCTAAACCATACCTTAGCCAATGTTTCTTCTGCAACTTGGTTGTCATGGCACCAGATGCCCTTAGTTGGTGTCCCTTCAGTCTGGTCTTGCATCAGGAGACCCTTCACGATACAGCTGGCTATCATGGGCTTCATACTCAGACAGAACTGCTCTGGAACCAGCTTAGCGAGTTCCCCAACAGCTGTCAGAGCAGTCAGATGGTGCTCATGGTCCAGATTTAAGCATTTGTGGAGGCTCTAAATTAAGAGTTGTTGAAAACAAATCCCGGTTAAAGCTTCCCACAGAGAAAGATATTTTGGGGGTAAAGTGCCTAATTGGTTCTGGATTAACCCCATTAAACCAAAAATCTGCAACAAATCAGTTGACTTGCCCTAGTTAGCTGCATTCAGTAAAGCTTTGGTACCATGGCGTTATTAAGCATACCAATCAGAACCCCATTTCAAGGAATTCCTTGCTTACAGTGCCCTGTAAAGCACAATCTGTAAGTATTTTGGGGCAAGCAAGTATTCTGAGGCAAGCAACTCCCATGAAATTGGACCCTGATCAGACTCCATAAAGGTTCATACATGTCATAGTAATGCAAAGTCGCAAACCCCTTAAGGTGACCCTCTCTTGCCGCTGCCCACTTTGTATCGTAAACCTGGGAGTGATCCCTGGTTAGACGGCAGTTACAGGTTGAATGACTTCAGACTGGCAACCCTGAACAATGATACTGACAAAATAGGGAGACCCCCCATTATAGGGCTAGATAGCTCAGCTGGTAAAGCATCAGCACTTTAATCAGGAGGTTGCAGTTTCAAATCCCAATCCAGTCAATTTGTCTTTTTCAACCCAAAAGTATTGTAATGTCTTGCTTGGATTAACCAAAACATCATTCAAAATGAAATCATAAAACAAAAAATTGTGACAGCAAAAAATAGCAGCAGATTCTTGGCTACTCACGTCATACAGCTGCTGGAACACAGCCACTTTGTTCTTGTTCAGGACAGCATTAATGCAACGGACGGCATGTTTGGCTTGGGAAGGAGTCCCAGTCTTAGCTTTGCTTCTCAAGATGGGTAAGAGGCACCTGGACAATAAACATCAAATCAAATCACATGATCAATAGTTGAATCGTTCTGTACTATGTTGAGATCCAATATAACCTAAAGGGTGTCTGGTGCAACATGCTTCAAGGATGTGTGCCGTTTTGAAAAGTACTTGTCTTAAAATACGCCTGTACTATGTTGAGATCCAATACAACCTAAAGGGTGTCTGGTGCAACATGCTTCAAGGACGTGTGCAGTTCTGAAAAGTACTTGTCTTAAAACACGCCTTACAGTTATTAAACAATAAACTAATTTGGGAAAAGTATTTTGATTGATCAATCAATAGTAACGAGTGTGATATTAACCTACATTGCACAGCTCATATCAAAACCTGTTCTATCCATTGATTCTACGTATTGAAGCTACGCAACAAATTTGCTGAAGAAAAATTTCGGCCTAGTTGTATTCTACATGCACTTGTGTAATAACTAATAACAACCCTTCTATAAGTCAACTAAACTGTTCCGAACCACTCAACTGCATATGTTGTATGTGGTATAACAACTGTGCAGAAAAATGTACATGTACGTGTACTGTGTAGATGCATTGATCACATGATATCATCCTTATGGATATTGAATCTAACATTGTACTTGAAAAAACTTACGATGATATGTTGGAAAATTCTTTGTCCAGATTCTCTCCAGTGTTGATGAAGATCTGGAGTGCAACGTCAGACACGGTGTCGTCGTCGTGTTTCAGCATGGATATGAGCTGGGTGAAGCAGCTCTCGCTCCTGAAGGCATTGGGAAACACCATGGACAGAATCTGCAATACAAATAACAATCAGGTTAATAACATGTTGATCGCTGGTAAAAATAGTAATCAAGTAAAATCTAGTACAAATCTGGTCTAAATTGGGAATGTTTCACCACCGGTTTGTTTCAGAACTACCAAAACTCATAGGAGAGATTATTACAAAATAATAAATACACAATTCTTATATTGATCACACCCGAGGACGTCTCAAAGCAATATGGAGAGATATGTTTGAAATATAGACCCATTTATTTACATAGCACCATGTAATGGTTTACAAGGTGCTGTGGCGCAATCTGCGGCCAACCATACTAGAAAACACCGGGGCAAACCCCTGCTCTTAACAATAAGTGTACAGAGTTATTTTACGTGCATTACACAACACACAGGACCTACGGTTTAAGACCCATCCAGAGGACAATGCAATAATGGTTAAGTGTCTTGCTTAAGGACATCAGTGTCAAGACCGGGACTCAAGCCCATACTCTGCTGGTCAGAAACACCAGAGCTCAAGTCCATTGCGCTTACCACTCGGCCATGACATGCCACATGATGCAAACCCCACTTTTCACTTTAAATAATGATTTCAAAAACGATTTATTGTTTGTTTCTTTTAACTCTGAAAGTTTATACTGTTCTGGAAATAATTTCATCTTATGCCCTACAAATTTCTCCCCAAATTATGTTCTTTTTAGCTGTAAATCAGACACCCACTGCACACAAAAACTATGAAAGTTGATCCAAGAATTACACACAGATAACTGCATGAATTGCAGACAATACACTGACCTGTAGTAATTTAAGGCCCCTGACTTCAGTCTGCTCCTCAGCCCTGTCTTCAAAGTCATCGGCTATGCCCTCCACATGGTCATAGACGATGGTGACCAGCTCCTTGACTGCGTTGGCATCTACAACCAAAGGGGAGATTCTCTCCATCAGGGTCTTGATGGTCTCATATGCCGGCGAATGCTGTTGGCCTGTGGTGCCAAACTTCTTCATGACCTCACCCTAGAGGACAAGGATATTTGTTTATACATCAGTTACAAATAAATTAAAACATAGACATTCCTCATTCCTGATAAATATTGGTTTGTAAGGGGCAATAAGGATGTTGCTATTTCGCCATATCAGGGCTCAAAATATACAGTGTATCGCAGGCCCGAGGCCAGTGAATTTAGCGTCGGGCCAGTAAACTCAAGACCAGAAAAGTCCAGCAGTCTTGTGTTTTTTAAATTTTGTATCCCTAAAAAATGTGTTCTTTTTAAAAATATGTTGACATTGAGTATGATAAATATCTTTCCATTCTAGAATAATATCAACCTTTTCTTAGATTTTATTTTATACTGTGTAGATATATATATATGATTTCCCCCTCCCCCTCATTTTGATTCTGGTCTTGTAACAAATTTTCTGATCTTGTAAACATTTTGAGCTACAAGCCTTATGGCAACAACAATGGTGGAAGCTTTTCTATTTTGTGTAACTGGATTTTAACAAGACAAATGGTTGCTGTACTTTTGAACCTGCAGCAGCTCCTTGACGTCACTGCGTGACGGAATTGTGCGCTATATAAGAAGCCACTATTATTATCGTGATTGGCCACCCCATTTAGGTTGCAGAGCTTAAAGAAGTATTGAGTAATTATTCAATGTCTCTTGGATAAAATACAAAAGCATAAAGTGTGACAACTTACAACAGACTGTAGCGCTCTTTTACAGGTGACCTTGGGGTCAACAAGTTTGTCCAAAGCAGCTCTGACCTTAAGATCTTCCTCAAGCACAGAAGCCAGTTTCTTGAGATGATCAATGGCTTTTGCTGGATCGGGTAGATTTTCTAATAGAAGATCAAACACAATCAATAATGGTGTCATAGTCGACTAAAGAATCTGAAACAACGCTACAAATATCTTTACTCCAAATATAACAGAAATGGGGGCCAGAAAGGCAAACAATGCAAAAGTTATATACAAATATAACATGGTTTGAGGGCGACAGTTGATTTTAGCTCCCTGAGGTAATGGAAATTGACAAACTAGTTCCTGAGACAAAATCGAGGGAACTAGTTGGTTAACTTCGGGAGTTAATAATACCCCTGGAGCTAATAATACATGTACCTCAGGAGCTAATATACAAGTATAACACAGTTTGAGGGTGGACAGTCAAATATAAGCCCCCTTTGTTAATGGAAGTTGCATGGATACTGCATCTTTAACACTACGGCATGATTCCAACTAGAGAAGAATAATATCAACAAGGCAAGTAAGTAAGACTTACTTGAGATGGCGACTAGCTTGGGATCAATTAAGTTCACTTTCTCATCTTTTTCTTTCTTGAAGCATTCCATTAGTTCTCGGACTTGAACCCGAACGATGTGCTGACATTTCATCATCTCAATCAGGGCTCTGCATATAAAAAGACGGCAATGTGGTTCTCAGTCAAAACAATTTTTAAAATGGGAAGGACCTGTATAAACCTGTACAAAATTAAGAATGCCCCTCCCCCAAAAATATACTGATCTTCACTTTGCCTGGAGATCAAACTTTAAAAGGGGACTGTCATCATGATCATAGCATGCCTGTGGCTGTTCATGGGATTCGAACTCTTACCCAGTTACTACACATGTGCGCTGGCCGTCACATAACAACCGGCGCCGTCTCTGTTATATTGTGATGTGAGGGCCAGCACGCACACATGCAGGAACTGGGTTAAAGCTCATAATTCCATGTACAGCCATAGGCCTGCTAGGATTGAGTCCCCCTTTAAGGCAGGCCTGAATTACATAGAGGTCACGGAGGCCATGGCCTCTGTTGCCCTTTGCCCTTCAAAAGATGACATTCCAGACTTGTTAAGGGTTTCACATATTAGAGGATTTCTAATGAGCCAAACCTTTAGCAAAGGGCTATTGCTTCAGTTGTGCAATACTGAACCTATCAAGGCAAGGCATAGATCAGGAGATTGATGTTTGATAGAACGTAGAAAGCTTACTTGACGGCATAGCGATCCACTGTAGCAAAGAGCTGCAACAGTCTCTGCATACGTGGCTTCACCTCCAGGGTGTAAGGTACTAGTGTACTAGTGAAGATTCTCTCAACAAGCAGCCTAGAACCAAAAACATCAAATGATAAATAGAATGGAAAGATTTTTGGGTTACTCTCCTATTCAACAAATTAAATTCTTCTCCATAGTTGTACACCGGGTTTCGATTTCACAAAGCACTAAGATTCATCAGAAGAGGGGTTGTTCATACCGCCATTGGCCTTAAGCCAGCCTTAGGGTTGATCTTAGGGCCTTGGCCTTAGCCTTAAGGTAACCGTGTGGCGTGTCGTGGCCGAGCGGATAAGAACACCGGACTCAAGCTCTGGTGTTTCTGATCGGCAGAGTGTGGGTTCGAGTCCTGGTCGTGACACTTGTGCCCTTAAGCAAGACACTTAACCATTATTGCTTCGTCCTTCGGATGGGACGTAAAGCCGTTGGTCCCGTGTGTTGTGTAATGCATGTAAAAGAACCCAGTTACACTTATCGCTAAGAGAAGGGGTTCGCCGGTGTTCCTGGTTTGATTGGCTGCATATTGCGCCACAGCACCTTGTAAACCATTACTTGGTGCTATGTAAAGGAACAGGTCTAATACTTCAAAAGTAGCTCCACAATATACCTTGCAAGAAAAATACTGAGCGCTTTGATATGCCCATTGGACGTGATAAAGCGCTATATAAGAACTGTGTATTAACCGTTGGAGCCAGTTTGTGTGGGCATTGGTCACTAGTGGAATTATGTCACACTTACAAACAGGACAACTTTGTTAATAGCTTACCTGTCTTCAATACAGGACTGGTAGTACATATGTAGAACCTTATCTTTAATCCAGATGATACGCTTGTATTCTGATCTCAGCAACTCTTCATTGTTGAACCACTTCTTATAAATGTGTGCAAGGCCTAACACTGCTTCTTTGCGGATTTTCCACTGAACAAAAAAACAAAAACAGCAATTATTTATTTCAGTAAAATTTATTAGTATTTAACTGGATTGTCTGTATCATTCAAACCACTCACTATACTTGATACTTTATACTTTGCAAACACAGATTGGAATTAAGAATTACAATACATGCTGATCTATTGCGGTTGACATCTGATGGAGCTAAAAATAAGCAACAAAACAATACATTCATTGCAAATTTTTTCAATTTACAACAATAAAAAGCACATTTAGCCGAAACCCTTGAAACTGAACACTTCTTCATCACCTCCTGTTCACAGGTATCTTTTAGCCTATGGCATACAGTACTTGTTGCTTTCAAGGATTACTTGGTTTTATTACAAGCAAGATTTAACTGGAAGAAAAAAGAGAAAAAAAAGCCCAATACTTACTTTTTTATCAAGAGTGCGATCTTTGATAAGTGTCAGCATCTCGTCACTGATGTTGGTGATGTCTTTCTTTGCAGCCTTTGCTATGGCCGATACCACCTCTTGCCTCACCCCTTCATCAACGTCATGGACGCGCTCTCGTAACTTCTCTGAATTAGAAAACACAAAACAATAACATTACCAAATGGATTTGAACAAGAGACCAATGACATTTTCAGTTTTAACCAGTTTGCTGCAGACGACCCAATGACAGGTACAGAGGTCTAACAAACTGGCAATTGTGTAAACTCGGAATACCAGAAGGTTCACAAACCGGCATGCAATTGTGTGATGTGCACAGGGCATGCATTCACCATGCAATGCTTTGTCTCTCCCATACAAAGAAGGGCAGAAGATACTGGAACTCACGCTCAAAATCTTTTGTAATCCTTGATTCAAGACTTACGCCATGTTATAAGAAGAGGATTACGAGAGATCGAGAGGCTACCAACATTGTTTATCATTGTATTTGGCTCAATGGGAGATAACTCCAAGAGAACCCAGATTCTAGCCTAGATACCGGCCATGGGACCAACTATGGATTCACGCTGAATGAATCTTATGTTTCTTCAAAAGGGAATAATAAATCCCAGTGCTTTCTATGAGATCCTTTATTGTCTTGGCATTGTTAAGTCAAGGTTTCTTTGTGACAACGATGTTCTCAACAACAAAAAGTTTCGACAATTCCCCCAAAATAATTACAGCACAGAGGCCCGGTAAAGATTTTGTTAATATCGAGGTGAAGTGGTTTAACCATCTTTTAAAGCAAAAATATGAAAAAAACATTCAAGAAACTTTAACCTCTCGGTCTTTCTAGTTTATTCTAACAGGGATTGTATGTAGCTCAGCTTCATGTTATAGACAAATAAAATGTATGAAATACAGACAGAAAAACAGGAACTGTTTTACAGACTGTGTACAACATTAATTGAAAATCAAAAATTTAAATAAAAATGCAGACTCTGAAATAGACTGCGGGTCATAATATTTACCTATCAAATCATGGAGGAGATAGGAATGATGCATGATGAAATCTGACACAAACTTGACACAGGCTGTCCGTATACCTACACTGATGTCACTGAACCTGAATAAAACAGTTGTGTATAAAACATTACTCAACAATGTTATATTTAAAGGAACATTACAGAATTGATAAGAACAAAACTTGTAAAATATACTTTTTGATCACAGATTTACATAAAACTTACACGGTCTAATGATGATGATAGTAAAAAACATCCCTTGAAATATTTCTGTCTAAAATGCCATATGTGATGAGAAATGAATAAACTAATTTTCTGATTGGAGTTTATCGCTCAGTGAGCGTTTTATTCATTTGTTGAATCTATATGATTTCATGCAAATGTGTAATCGGTTTTTCACTATTTTCTCGTGACCCAGATGGCCGATCAATCTCAAACTTCTACAGGTTTGTCAGTTTATGTATATGGTGGATTACATAAAGTGCTTACACTGCTAGCAACTGTTTTGTTAGCAGAACCAATTCTGTAATGTTCCTTTAAATCATCATGCTCTATGATCAGAGAATTTTTGAGATGGGACAGTAAACTCAGAATTGATCAATGCTGAGGGGCCCTTCACAAAAAGATTTTTTTTAAATGAAAAATGGAGTTTGACAAAAAATATCTAGATTTTTTAATATAGTAACTTTGCAACCACATTTTCCTGTCTATCAGAAAGGGTTTTTTAAAGGTGGAAAAACATACACAAAAACATATGACTAGTGTCTTGTCCCTTACCTGCCAAGAAAGCAGTTCCACAGGGGTTTGTTTTGGGACGCTAGGTCAGAGTCTTTGTTGGAGAACATCTGCCCAAGAAGGTTGGTGACAGCCAGCCGTTCTCTCTCATCATTGCTCTGTACAAAAATAAGTATGTGAGATTTACAAGTCAATAAAGAGTGAAGTTAAATTTGTTTTTCTTCCATCAAGGATGAAATTATTGTACTGGGAATATTGAATGTCATCAACAAAAGACTCCATGTGATAAAATCATTTTGTCTAACACTTTTGCTGTAAATGTATATATAATCCATGACCTTCCATTTTCTGGTCTCTTTAAATACTGAGCTATCGGGCATGAACTGCAGTTTGTCAAATAAAAGAAGACATTTCCAGGCACAGCAAGACATTGAACTGTTTTTTCAACTGCACAGCTAAAAAACACAAACAGTGGAAATGAACTGATCAGCAAAAAATTTGGCTGTTTTAAGAAAGCAGTCGCCAAGAAGAAAAGGAATTCACATTTGGGTGTAAGAATTGTTAGAAAAAAATCATTTTGTGCAACCAAACTTGGTCCTGTAAAAATTGCCTTGTGTGACATGGCCCGCACTTACAGCACTAATCTAAATAATTATGCACCTAAATGCTCAAACACTAAATTAAGGATGAGAACAGAGATGTATTCCACAACTGAAGTTTAAAAAATTGCTATTCACATCTGGAAAGGAAGATATATTTTGAGCATTATAAACAAGTAGGTTGCACAGTTTTTGGTGTTTACTAGCCCATAGCAGTTTTTACAAGACAATGTACGCCGGGCTAGTGTTTAGGGTGAGCCCTGGGGTACTTCATTTTCCAATATGCGTTTACACAACAACAAAAGTAGTTCAAGACCCTTACCTTCAGTTTAAATTCTAGCTGGGGTAATACCGACAGCAGCAATGTGCTGGATATAGTGTTCAGCTGGTAGATCAGCTCGTAGGTGTTGCTAGCCAACTCTGTCTCGGTCGTCTTCCCCAAGATCAGAACATTGTTGAAGAACTACAAGGAATGTTTAAGGCATTTGTGAAATAACATGTACTTTTCATTACATGGTTTGTTTGCATTAATAAAACACTACTGATTCAAAGAAAAGGGTATAATACAAAAAAAATGTGGTTCAATCTCACTGATGTGACAGACAAACATGGTCAAGGGAAACAAATTTAACAATGAAAGATGGCAGCTATTAAAAATGTACAGTACATAACAATCAAAGCAGAGAGACATTTAAAATGTAATTCTTTAGCAATTGAAACGCACAAGTAATTCTGTAAAAAATATACAAAAATCATTAGAACATGTTTAAAATACAATGCATTTACAACAAAAAGGTTGAAATTGGAGTTCGCAAGAAAATACACATCATAATGCAATGCAAGTACTGCAAGAAATTAAATGCAGAGACAGGCCTAATTCAAAGGCACTGCATGGACTTAAAACGAAGATGACTCTTGCAAATCAATACATCATCACATACATAATCAGAGACCACAGCAAATAAAACTGACCACACTAAAATTGAATACACATCTTATGCAAGTATTGTAAACAATTAAATCCAGGGATAATTAAAATGCATACTGAGACTTTAATAGAGGAAACTTCTACAAATAAAACATCATTGCATACATATTTAAACAGTATATTTAAACTGACACCACAATAGTGCAAGTCATGACATTTTATCACACAAACAAAATGCAACCATATTGATAATGGTATTTGATTTAATGTACACAAATCCTTTTAACATCAGACACAGACACAAGCCCACACGCCAAAACACTGAGTTGTGCATGCACTTAATTCCGAACTGAATGCATCTATATAATGTAAATTGAGTTCATTACATATACAGGCAGTTGTGTGAATTTGAGTGTTCATTCAACTAATTTTTAATTCATTTTGTTAAGAGAAAGCATGAGTTACGACAACCAATTACTTTTAAAGATAGAAGTGTCAGCAAGAAGTGTTCATTTTGTACATAAATATAAGCATGTTTGCAATAATTGTTTTTTTAAGAAACATCACAAGCCTATTGCCATCTCCATGCAGTAAAACTTACCGCTTGTATAGATGGCTCAATACTGGTAGCCGTCCTTTTGACCAGCTCCTTGGCCATTTGGAAAGCATGTGGGTTCTCTGCCTTCTTGGAATCCAGCAGATTTGCCAGAATGACCTCTAGGAGGTCAGGGGGCACTGCGTCATTCTCGCTGATGAGGGGACACATGACATCCAACATGAAGGTCCGCACCTTGGGTGAGTGATGTTCACTTGGGAAATGAAAATATATGTTATACTATTAGTTTCCTACTTCTTTCACTTAGATATCTGAAGGTTTGCTTATGACCGGGCAGAGTCTTGTGATGGCATTTTTTCATCTTTCAAGAAAATCTTACGCCACAGGGAGATTCAAGAAAAATCCTTAAATTAATTGAGGATAACTCCTAATAATCCTCATGTCTATCCTACTCAGAGTAAAATTTGCCAGTCAGCTGATCAACCATTTGAACCTATTCAACCGCACAGGTTCCCTCTCAATATACAGCTCTGTATTCTGGTTCTGTATGGTGGTGCAATTGTGCACAGAACTGTCTGTGTACTGTGTAGATGCATTCACCACATGATAATGCAGGCTGGCAATAGCTTATCTATCACTCAAAACCAATGTGTATGATATTGAATGGTCAGACGTTATTAGGAAATTATTTGTTGAAATTCTTATCGAGGGTAATACATTTGAACTTTCATTTATTGCAAGTGAAGAAAATCATTCAGACAAACCAAATTTCTGATATCTGTGGTTAGTTTCATAAGCATAACCAAGGATTTGCAGACAAGCGTTTCCTCGGAAGTTAAGAACTTAAAAGAGGTTTGCAAAAGACTTTCCCACTGAAAAAGTATACCTTCCCCCTTAAAAATAAATAAATAAATAAATAGGTCACACAAAGATAGGAATCTCAAGGGTTCCACTGGACCAATAACTCACTTTGCGATGCTGAAGAAGACATTGAAAAGTTCCACAAAGATCTCATTGCAATCCTCCAGTTCCATGCAGATGTTATAGGACTTCACCATGGCCAGATTTTCCAGGAGATAGAAGTAACGCTTCCAGGAAGGGCCATCCACGTTCTCCAGACCCCACAGCTGCTTGTTTAGAAACTGGAATATAATCTGTAAGGAACAGAAAAAGATGGAATACATGTAGTAAATAGTAGAATACACTCAGGTCCCGAACCAAAGGCGCTGGGATTGGCTGAAGTTCCTGCATGCTCATTGGACCATTTTCTAATACACCCCTGTCATCTCTTCCATTTTACGAATGATTCAACATCTATCAATAATAGCTCTACAATTGGAAATAACTATTGTAATTCTTTGCCATAAACTACAAAACAAAAATAGGGCTTGGTCGCAACATTAATAATTTACCTTAGCAGTTAAATTTTTCTTGCAACTTTGGTTTTAAAAGAAGAGGGCTAACAAATTGTTTACACTATCATATCGTGTGTGTACGTTTTGTGATTGCACTGATTGTAGGCATCGTGACAATCATCAATACAATCTGTCCTGTCATGCATCACTACATCCTGAACAAGAAACTGTACAAATCCATTAGCCTGATGTCTGACATCACACTTCGAGGCTCAAGAATAACACCAGATACCTGCCTAGCATTCATTTCGTGCGGAGATTCGCAGTCAATTCACATGTACATGTACACGTGTACAAACATTATGCACACATTGCATGCAGTAAATCGAAAGTGCAAGCTGACAAATTACATCGACCAATCATAAGCTTACGTCACTGCACGTTTATCCATGAAATAGTTGTATCAAATGAAATAATTGGGCCTATACGACCAGTGCCTTGACCAGTGTCTTACAGGGGACCAGTCTACAAGCCCATCAGCCCATCCCAGCGCTCTTAGATGAGACCAGTGGGGTCAACCAAAATGGTAGTCAGAGAGTAATTACCATGACTGGTTTATACTTTAAAGTTCCATCTGGCTTTGATCATAAGCCTCAGAAATAGAGAATTTAAAACTAAAACGAAACATTTAGAACTTATTCCTTTTTGGCAACATATGACAATTTCTTCTTGAAAGGCGTGTTGGACCTGGGGATTATCAGGCTGCTTTATTCTATTTAACACTGTGAATTCTGGAAATAATAACAGTCATGAAAATAACAAATCCTAACAATTGGACAACAATTTCCTCTTGGTGTGGAAATGAAGTTCCCTGTATGCACATAATGTTATATATTAGAGGTTTACAAACTCTCTACATCATTTCAGATATAAATCTGAAGGTCTGGTCATTACAAAGGCCAAAATCACATAACTTACCCTTAATTGTTCAGCAGTTCGATATGGCGCTTCTGGGGCAAAGACACGGAAGATATCAGCAATGCAGCACGCCACCAGCAGTCGGACATCCTTGCTGGTGTGCTTGAAGAAGAAGTTACTGATGAGATAGAGAGCTAGGGGCTCATACTGGCTGGCCTCTTCTTCCTGTTCCATGTCTTGGAAGGAACGAGCAAGCACCTGAGTATGACAAAAGCACCATCAATACCACCTTTGAAACAGACATGTACTATGTAAACTCTACATTATAAAAAAACTAATTATTGACGTCAAACTCTTACAGCGGCCTTTTTTAAAAATGGGTTGCTGCAAGGCCAAATTGATAGTTGCTTTCATGGATACTTTTCATATTGTGATGTTTATAAACTTGTCAATTCCTTTTTATACATTTGTTCCCGAACACCTAAAGCTTGTGTTGCAAACTCTAAATTTCTAGTTTTGTTTTGTTTTTGCTGGACGGATTTAAATAGCCTGCATTTTTCCCATGGGCCTGCATGTGATGTTTAAAACACAATTTCCAAAAAGTGTGGGGGAAAACATGGAAGCGAAGTTTGCACAATGTTGCGTATTGAATCATTGTCATCGACTATCTTTTGCCCTTAATGGCGGTATTTTCATCAACAACCATATCAATGGATTCCTGATTTGAGGATCTGTTATACATGTATCAGAACTTCTTTTTCATTGTATTGGCTTCTTTGCAAACTAACGACCAGTCCATGTTCAACATTGGGGTCATTCCGTGTCAATTCAACACGCTTTTGGACCTGACCGTCACGGATTAAAATGAAATTTTGTGTGCTGATTGGACTCAATGAAAAACCCCCAGAACCAAAATTTTTTGTTGTTCGGTTGATTATTTTTTGAGATATGGGTTAACGAACTTTTGACTAATTAGCAGGACCTGCTGTGTTTGGACATTTATATCTCCAAAAGTAAAGCACCTACAGAGATAAAATTTACATCATTTTAAAGCTCTTGAAATGGCCCACATTTGATAACATAAAATCAAAATTATACCGCATACCACAACAAAGTTACGCAAACATTTGACCTTTGACCTTGATTTGCGAAAATGCGTATTTTTCAAAATGCGTAATTTTTTCCCCATTTTTAGCTGAAGATGTAAGCAACATTTTCACAAAAAAATTTGGATGGGCACTCTTACAGTTTTTGAGTTATGATTATTTGAACATTAAAATGTACGCATTGTACATGTTCAAATGTACACGTACAATGTATTATGTATAGTAATGTGTAATGTACATTTAATAGATGCTACATTTGCATTGGGGATAAAGAAAATAAATTGTTTTTACCCTTCACTGATGTGTACTATATACAGAGTACTTTCCTGAGTTCAGTGGGAAAAAAAATCCACTGGCAATCATGCAGATGGGATTCGAACCCACAACCTATTGCATAGGTAGAGCAGATGTCTCAAAAACTGTAAGATTGCCCATCCAAATTTTTTTTGAAAATGTTGCTTACATCTTAAGCTAAAAATGGAAAAAAAATTACGCATTTTGAAAAATACGCATTTTCGCAAATCAAGATCAAAGGTCATATTTTTGCGTAACTTTGTTGTGGTATGCGGTATAATTTTGATTTTATGTTATGAAATACGGGCCATTTCAAGAGCTTTAAAATGATGTAAAGTTTATCTCTGTAGGTGCTTTACTTTTGGAGATATAAATGTCCAAACACAGCAGGTCCTGCTAATTAGTCAAAAGTTCGTTAACCCATATCTCAAAAAATAATCACCCGAATGGCAAAAAATTTTGGTTCTGGGGGTTTCTCATTGAGTCCAATCAGCACAAAAAATTTCATTTTAATCCGTGACGGTCAGGTCCAAAAGCGTGTTGAATTGACACGGAATGACCCATTGACAAAAAAATCAATGAAGCACCGCGTATGACGTGGCACAGTGGGGAAAATGTTGTACTGTGATGTCGTGGAGGCAGCGTTGAAACAATGTACTCTATGTTTTAGTAAACTTTAGTAATCTTGATACAAGGCTGTGTTAAGTACAGAAATCCAGAAGTCTAGTCTTCAATGAATATGGATATTACAGGGTTCTGCCCAGGATTTCTTTAGTGGTGGAAAAATGTTTCCCTGGATAACATTGCGAGATGGATAAGTTACACGGTAGATCATATAAATAGACTTAAATTTAAAAAGTACTCAAAATTCAAGGCTTCGGATACCATTTTTTACTGGTAAACACCAAATTTTACATTTCGTTGAAAACCTTTGAAAGGAAATTACAAGTGTCATTTAAAAATTTAGAAAATGTGTGGGGGTTGGAAGCAGAGCAAATTCTGCCAGTGGTGGTTGGGGAATCCCGAGTGCCGGCGGGTTTTCCGGCACCGACGACTGTGGGCAGAACCCTGATATTATCAAACAGCCAATCAAAGCACGCTAATGGATGGACCTTGAACCCTATGGATGCACTACATACACGTACACACTGTGTACCATACATGGTTTTCTGTAAGTCTGTGCGTGGTTGGTTGTGGTGAATGATGGCAAGCATCAAATCTACAACGATCGCAGCCATGTCAAAAGTCAAATGTTGAAAAAATTTCCAGATATACAAACAATTTCAGGAGCTTAAAACAATCTCTTTGTATTGTTAGATTTGACCACCGTAAGCCTTTGACTTATTAACTGTGACAAGGAACAGATTTTTTGTCTTATGACCAGAGCGGACTAAGGTTTGACTTGTCCGCTGCATTTGGCCACAGCTTAATTACAAACGAAAAGGGACAAAATGGAGTCAACCGTTACCTTTGAAAAAGAACCTGTTATGGTGACTTTTGTTTCTTTGATTTAATTTTTCCCTCAGATGCGTGACTAAGCAACCACTCAAGTGGCCATCCATGCGATCATTAAGGGAAAGGTATGGTTCCATACGTTTATTTCGCTGTTCCGTATTATGAATTCCACTTGAAAACATTTATCAAAACACAGGGTACCCGTATAACACATGTTGTGACTTGCGTCTTCTGGAGTCCAAAGCCACGATGGTTTCCTGTCTCCCTAAAATTATTTAATTTTAAACTATTTCTGTAATTGCTTTTAGAGGGAAAAAACACACTTCAATTCAGCTCATATTTATAGCGCCAAGTCAGGCTTGAAAAAATAGGCAGTTTAAAAAAAAAAATGGCCATGCATAACATGGCTGCACGGCTCGCTAGCAACAACACTGGTTCAATGTTTCTTGCCTTTATTGTAGCACGCAAAGTAACTAGATAACAAAGACTACAAGCCTGTAAGTCTGACATGATGTGACTGCTTGTGTGTTGCACAGATTGTGCACTGTGTACATTGTGTTTGCAATGCGGTCTGCGTTTCAAGGCACTTTTTAGTAAATTTGTTAACAGTTATCCGAATCGTCAAAATGTAAACATGTAACCGGCCGGACTATTGGTCAGTTACCTGGCCATATACATGCCCATGTAACCAGCCCAGGCTTATCACGAAGTGCAGCCTGGGGTCAGTAAATCATTAGGTAACGTATAGCTTGCGTAAACTTAAAGTAAATAAAATAACACACCTTGCCAGCCAAGAATAAAGATGATAATTCGTACAGCCTATAGTATTAATTAGTTTTTGTCATTGATGCAGCACAAAGATTTCTAATCGGTCTTGTTAAGTTAAGCTTTTGCCATGGTGCCCCCCAAATTCCACAAAAATGCCATGCTGCCCTTTTTACATATTTACAAAGTTACTGCGATGCCCTTCAAACTCTAGAAAAAAGTGAGGCAATTATTGCAGTGCCCATTCGAACACGAAGTTCGAGGCCTGCACTAACCTCCATGTAGTATCAGGCCAAGTACTGTCTGGGATTGTTAGCACTCAACTACATATTACCTTTTATGATTGTCTGTTTGAAATTGATATACTTGTTATGAAACAATGTGTGGTTTTTTTGTATACCCTGTATCATCCAAATCTTGGTACAACTGTCCTGTACTTGTACCTTTTTTATATAAATACATAGAAACATGGACAGGGCACTTATGGACCGGCAAAAAACCCTCATACAATGGACATGTATCAACCACAAGCCTGGAATTACACAGAGGCCACGGAGGCCATGGCCTCTGTTGCCCTGGTCTTGGCCTTGGTGCCCCTTCAAAAGTTTCCCATAGATTTTCAAATGGAAGTGACCCTTGAAAAATGATAATGGCCTTGCCCTCTCAAAGATGTAATTCCAGGCCTGCAACCAGAATCTCATAACTTGTCATCTTATCTTAATAAGAGTCAAGAGTGGTACGTATGTAAATTTCAGGACAAACAAAAAATTCCCCTTTTTAATCACAAGACCAGAATCAAAATCAAAAAAATGTGCCTTATGGGTAAGAGTCAGGCATGAGAATCGGCGATGATGAAAAATACAAAAATCCATTTCGTCCGAAACAAAATATGAAAAATCCAACGATGAAAATTGCATGTCACAGGCATGTGAGCGGGTCACGGAAAAAAACGCAGAAAATTTTAGCAAGCAAAATCCATGTCGGGATTTTGGGCCAGCGCTACAGTCTAAATATCAGGCTTTTTACAACAGCGTGGAAGAAAAATCAACAGAAACAATATAGGCCACAATTCTTACTTGGTAACAATGTGTTGTTCGTCCTCATTTTCAATATGTTTTTGTGACATTCCTTAGAAATGTGTTCCACAAGCGCAATGCGTCCATCACACACGTGAAAGACCGTGTGCACTTAGTCTTGGCTCTAGGTGTTGGCTTTCTTAATACCGTTTTTTGTAAAGCGCCCTCTCTTGGTGAAACGGCATGACGACATGGGTATAAAGTGTAATGGGACATCGCGCATAATGACAAATGAACAACAACGGCTTTAATCAAAGACTAACGCGGAGCATTTCACCGGGTCTAGCCCCCGACTCACGTGTTGAGATCAAATCGCAATTAAAATGATTCCCGATGCCAGGTTCCCCTTCTATGTGTGAGTGTTGTGCAGTAGAATTAATTGTATTACTGTTTGATGATCGGAGAAAAAAAAACGCGGACCGGCCATTCACGGCAGAGACGGGAAAAAGCGGAGCCAGCAAGAAAAAACGATGAGCCCGCAAGTAAAACGCGGAATGGGAAAATAAAAAACGAGGATTTTCGAGTAACTGAGGAGGTATCACATGCCCGATATTGGGCAACATGACCCAGGCGTCAGCGGCTGTGCCTTACTCAGAGAACCCCCAAGGCGATAGTGGGACCGGGTCGAGTTAATAGGAGGAAAATACTAAAAGAACAATGATGAAATCATAAAAATGCTTGACGGTTCTTATCTGAAAAAGCTCACAAAAAAATGTGAGACTTAACGGTAAATGCAATTGTCATCAAATCTCCACACACGTGCATCGGACTCGACATTACACACAGCGTCTCGAAGTTTCTCCCAGGTCATAGGTCAATGCATAAAGTTGTCTCCAGCCGTAAAACACTTTAAACGTATTGGAGAAACAGCGCTTTTGCCACAGTAAAGGTGCGTACTGACAACGTAAACAAGACTAACAATGCGCGCATCCATACAAACACCGCGCATTGTTGTCAGTAGACTTTTCAAAGTCTCCTCACATGTTCCTTTGTTGCAGCAGTAAACATACTATGCCAAACAATTAATAAACCGCACCGTGAGTGAAGCGAGGAGTGAGAGAAGTCTACACATTTCCATTGATCTTGTTGCACAAACACGCAATGCACATGGAGGTTTGGCAGCAATTGTTAACGCACCGTTCTTTCACGAACGGTGTGTGTCGTTCTGCGATGATTATTACAAAAGTAAACTTACAATTTCTGACGAGAGATTAGCAAAATATACAGGTATACCACCTTAATCTACCCCCCCCCCCCTCCAATTTTATATCAAATTCACACTGAACTCAGAGACTACATATTTTGAAGTGAAAAATCCGGAAATCCAGAAAAATCTGGAAGATTCTCATGCCTAAAGAGTACTTCGATTGAACAATATTTACCACTTTTATATTCAACATTTTTTACAAAAAGATATTACACAATGAGGTACATGTATTTCATTCAATTTAAAAACACAAGTCCACCGGTCTTGTCTGGTTGTGAATTTGCTGACCAGATGCTACATACTGTGCATGTCTATGGTCTGGTGTAAATTTCGAGCCCTGAAGGCAGAAACAAACTGTTCCTACCTTGAGTCTTCTAACAAGCTCATCTCTGGGGAGGTCTTGGGTGATCTCTTTAGATCCTTGTGGATACACTATGGGGGACACCACCAGCCTCTGGTGCCCTCTGCTCTTTGACATCTTGACTCATCCAACTGAAACAATAAACAAAGAAAAGCTTTTAGATTTGTAAACAAAATGAACTTAGAATATATACGGTTCACTTTTGGCAATTTAAGTTTGAACTGAGACTTTTTCTGTCTGATGTGTATCCCTGTTTCAGAAAGAAACTATCTTAAGTACCATGCTCGCAAGTATTTCCCTTGTTTTGAAAATAAAAGGCAAAAAAATGAGTAGTCTAGAGCGCAACCTTGGGATTTGCTCAATATCAAGATTGAGCAATGCAATTTTGAGGAAATAAAAACAACTGTCGCGTAGATATTTCAACCTGGAGCATGTACTGTTAGTTTACTAATAAAGTAAATGGCAATGCTTACATTCAAACGTAGGCCTAGGCCTAAACCTTTTCCTTTTTCTGACTTTTGGCTCCAGATTTAAAATTATAATTTTGTTTTAAAGGGAATTAAAGTCAAAAAATCATATGGTCAAACACTGTCAAAACACTCACGAGTCACTGCGCATGTTCAGTGCTGGCAAAATATGGACCATGGACGACATTGAATTGATAGACCAACCTTTGTTAGTTGATGTAAAAAAGAGTGATATATCCATTGTACTTCCAATTCAATTGCCCATTCCACAGCCTTCTCTTGATTGATGATTTACACTAGTCATATCATTTTACATTTTGCATGTTTTGTGTCATAATTTCTACATAATTAAAAAAAAATTAAAATAACACAACACTAGTAGTACTACTAGTAGTACACTCCAGCTGAACTAGTCTTGGGATGATATGTGCAGTCATTAGAAAGTTGATACAAACAACAAACACTTGCCTCACGAATTTGCCTGGCTTGGGAAACTCTCGTCCTCCAATCCAAAGTCCAATTATCTGACTATATTATTAAAATGACTTTAAAAACGACACAGAATCGCTATGCAAAGTGCAAGTGTAAAGCTACTTCATTCAAGGGAGTTGAGGTTCGTCTCAGCTGGCCTCAGCTCATGCAGTACGAACATGCAGCTCCAGGAAGGCTAATTACTTTCCCCACGAGCGAATGTCCAACAAACTGTAGAGGCCTAGGGTGGGCACCGGCGGTAGTTGACCAAGCACTTCACGTTTACGACACCCAGCCAAATCCGCCTGTTTCGTCGTCTGTGGTTGTGTTTTACACACTTTTTGCACCAAGCAAAGCAAGCCGTCAATAATCAAAATGCACTTTAACTTATCAAAACAAACATTTAACAAGAATATACCTTTGACTGTTCTTTACAGAATTCTTCACCAGACGTACACTGTGGAACTGCAGCCGTCAATAAATTGATATTTTGAGTTTTTTTGCAGGAGAGCAGTACCGTAATTCTAACCCTTTTTCGAAACACAATGGCGCCAACAGCGATACTCAGCACTTTTATTAGTTACGACTTCACTCATTGGTTACCCGATTCAAACATTGTTTAACAGCTTTCTAAACCATTTCCAAGAATTTTCAAATATTCACCTTCTTGGATTACAGCATTGTTAATATTATATATATTTTTTCAAAAAATATTTATGATTGAGTAGATTTCTCTAATCAAATCTTAAAAAAAAAAATTAAATACAACATAAACTAATTCTTATTAGCCAATCACACGCTTTTTAACATCACACGTCGGCCTATGCATTTATCAAATGAGGGCGCTAGGATCGTTGGGCGGATGCTGCACAATGTAATGTACGACCTCAGAGTGCAGTACAGCCACATACATAGCACAACCGTTTATTGTCGAGGGTTGTTTGCAGGGCTGGCTCTGCTGCAGCCATCAGCAATTGGATGGGGGTAGAGGGTGTTGGGTGGGGGTGTTGGGTAGGGGTGTTGGGTCTTGGGCATGGCAGGGGATGTTGGGTAGTGGGTGTTGGGCAGGGGTGGCAGGGGGTGTTGGGCAGGGGTGGCAGGGGGTGTTGGGCACATGGGGGTATCGGAAGGGGTGTTACGATACCGATCAATATCGTTTTAGAATTAAACAAACAAGTAGGTCACGGGAGTTATGGAGTGCAGGAGGTATAGCTTGCACAGTGATTTGAAGCAGCGGCAATGGGGGGGGGGGTGCACGGGGAGCCCGGTGCACAATATTTTCTCGGGGGAAATTCTGTCAAAAACTGCGTTTGCGACATTTTTTTTTAAACTTTTGTTTTGCCGATTACAATTTTTATAAGATACTATCTAACGCTGACGTAAAACAAATACTTACTGCCTGCATATGGTCCAGATTTCAATGGGGGGGGGGGGGGTTACGGGGGAATGGACAACGACCGGGTAGGATTAGGAACCTAATATTCATTCTTATTGTTTGTTGGCACTATATCGGATGAAACAAAGAGATCATCAATAGCGACCGACATAGTTTTTTTTCTGGCCCGAAGACTGGGGAAAAACATGAATGTTGGGGGGGGGAGGAGGTCACGTACTAGGCCTACAAAAAACTAACAGTGAAAACGAGGTGTCCAATTTTTGTGTTATTATTAATGGTTGTATACAAACTTTAAAAACAAAAAACAAATAGTAGGCCTATAGATGCAAAAGGGAACCTGTAAATAAACTGTGAATCCATTAAAACCCTCTGCGTGACGTCATCCGTCGAATTCCCCGGAGGGCAATCACTTTTTTTGTACTTCAGTTGAAAGAAATTTCATTGGTGCTCGATATGTTGCATGGTGTACCCCCTCCTATTGTCTCTTATGTTCTGGGAATCTCATGAATTCTTTACAGGATGTTTAGGGGGTACCTCCTGTACATGAGGAATGGAGTGTGTAAACATTATTTTTATTTTTATTTTTTCGGGGTAACCACCCTTTGGCTTTGATATCGGGCATGGTATAAAATTGCAATAGCTTTGTTATTTTTTATCTACGTTCGCTTAGTGGATCGGGGGGTCTTCTCGTAATTAACTGCACTGCGCTCCGACTAGCTTGCTTAGTCACACTCTAAAAACTTCCGGGTCATAATTGACAAAAAATCCGGGTCCGTGGGGCCTGACCCACTTCTGGGTCAACATGACCGTGTCAATATGAACCAGAAAAGAACCAAAAATGACGGAGAATCCAAGTAAATGTCCCTTTTCTTCACCACTTCCCGAGTCAGCCTGACCCGGAAAAGGTTAAGGCCCCCGGACCCGAAGTCCGGGTCAATTATGAACCGGGAGTTATTAGAGTGCATCGTCAGGAGAATTCTGAAATCCTACTCCGCGGTAGTATAACAAATATAGCAAGACAAGTTATCTAAAGAACAAAATCTACACACTCCCAGCAAAAGTAGATATTCACATGGTGTTACCGCAAACCGAGTATACATTGATACCATGCAATGCCTCAAAACCATATACAGTGTATGTTGATGTTTTTAGTTGTACAAACTGTGTGAAACCCGAAAACTTGATAAATTATCTGTGTTTAATGTAATTAATCACTGAATTGGAGCTATCCTAACTGTCTCTTCTCTTTGGCATACTTTTCTGTCAGTTCAATCATTATCCTCATCTTTCATCTGTTTTCACAGAGTCTTCATCTCTGTTGTCGGTATCGTCAACTGGTGTGACGTCACTTTCACCTGGACTGACGTAATCTATTCCCTTATATTCAGGAAAGTCGTCTGAGTCGTAGTCACTTTCTGGACACTTATTTGACTGATGATGTGAGAGCGGGCTGCTACTTCTCCTCACGGGCACGGAATAAATATCATTCTCCTCAATGGTTGGCATAACTGTTATGAGGCTTGATGACTCCACCTTGCCCTCCGAGTAGATGTCCATCAGGTCCATGTCAAGCTCCCATTGATGAAGCCGACTAGAAGATCTCCTTGGGGTTACACTTCTTGGAGGAAGAGCATACGCCCTCGGTTTTTCGGATTCTCTCTTTTCGAGATCTTTCTGGAAGAAGTCTTCCACTCGATCCTGCTTCTCTCTCAGGGCATCTATCTCCTCGAATATGTGGTAAAACTCCATGAAAGTGTTGGAGATCTCTTCGGAAATTCGCTTGGTCTGTTGATGTACCTTTCTTGAGAGGCTCGCGATGGCTTCGGTCTTAGTTTGACCGGAGTGGGAAAAGGGCACTGGACCTCGGCATATACGAGCAAATTGGCGCATTGCTCTTTCGCTTTGGTTGATGGTACACTTTGATAGGGTTTGCATTGTTCGAAGGTCCTGTATGATGCCGAGAGATTGATAACGATCTAGGATGAGTCTCCAGTCTTCCCGGATCTCTTGCTCCTTTTGGAACTCGTCTTTCATCAGGTAGCTCTGACTGTCATCCTCGTTCACTTCATCGTCGTCTTGGCAGATGACTGACCATTCTCCAATGGCGGCCAGCTGCCATTGCTCTCGTTGATTCAGCTCATACTGATCCTCTCCCGGGCCCACTTCTTTTTTCCCCCTTTTTCCTCCTTGTGATAATTCCCGGAACCCCTCCGATTGTTTTTCAACGTTCATTCTGGACGGCATCCTCGAGGCAGCAACTGCTTCCTCTATTTGTGCCCAAGTGTCGTCTTCGTCATTACTGCTTTTGAGATCGGCCATCTCACTACTGTAATCCGCATTCTCACCATCACTTTCATCTGTATTTGTATCTATGTTTGACTCACCACTCAAGACATTACAAGTTTTCTTTATCTCAAGTCCAGAGACAACTAGATTCTGATCATCAGAATCAATGTGTTCTTGTTTATTTCCTTCTCTGGTCCACACATTGTCCATCGAATCTTCACCTCTGATTCTTCGAGTCGAAAATACCAGGTCGAGATCTTGTTTGAAGCCACGGGAAGTCTTCGGCCGAAGAGGGTCTATGCTTTCTCTGGATAAATCACAGAAGACGTAATCTTCATTCGGAGACAGCTTGGTTGTCTTCGCCGCGGATAATCCACTGAGAGAGCTGGTACAAATTCTAAGGTGGGTTGGTGCTTCTGTAGTGGAGGATCCTTTACAGTTTTCGCCATTTCCATAATGGTTGGAATTTTCTGTCCTCTTGTTTCCATGTCATTCGATACCACTTCCAAGATGGTTGGATGCGAATCCTGTCTTGTGGTGTCCATTTCAGTGGTAACCAATCCAAACGGGGTTGGAATCCCCGGTTTGGGGCATTTGCTGCCACTTCTGGTGACGGATTTTTCAGGGTAGTTCCATCACCCAGACATAACGGGGTGATATCAGGTGTCATGGGTGTCACTGGCGTAGCCTCTTCTCCGTGAACCCTCATCACTTTATTGTTGTTGTCTGAAAGTTTTTGGGAGGAGAGAGGGGCAACCCGTGACTGTCTACGCCTTCTCCATCTGCGGATAGGCATCTTCAACGGTGAGCAAAGGCAGGAGGAAGGAGCGATATCTTTGTCATCTTCTTTCCCACCTTGGTGTGGCTGGTGATGTGGAAAGTTTTATCAACAGCCTGCAAAATGGGATCAAAAGACATTTTGAGATGACAGATACATTACCTTAAACCACATGAAACATAACATACAAACAAGTTATGTTTAGCTGTAATTTGGTTAACTTTGCAGAGATTAATATAATACTTTTGCTGGCACAAAGTGAACTTTATTTCCGGATTGTTCAGCTTTTTAGGCAGAATAAATAAAATAACAGAAAATGTGTTGACATTAGTAGCAACATTACATAACAATCCTCACCGGTATTGCATTTCTTTCGATGCAACGTTTATTCCCAGCAAGGCCCGTCGATCAAACAATGATCGATCAGATTCGGGAACCTTGGGGACGGTGACCTGTGTTCTCGTAAGCACCTTTAAAAAACAACAAAAAACAGAGAAGTTGCGGTCAGGTTTAGGGTAAAATAGTTTGTTAGACTCTAATAAATAAAAAATTCAATGTCAACCTTTTTCAATTCAAACTGAAAAATCATTACACAAGACAAAGATTCAGGCAAACCTTAACTGATGAAACCATGGTTTGCGAGTAAAATATGATTAAAGAGTAAACAAAAATTGTACAAAATGTTGTGCATACAGTTATATTTTGCTGTAAATGATTTTCAACATTTTGATATCATGTGGGCCGACACTAAAATTGTTTAACCTGTCTATAACACTTTTAGAACAGTTATTACGACTAAAAAGTAACTTATAATTCACAATAGTCTACCTTTACTCTGGTGTGAGACACCCGAGATGAATGCACTGATGGAATATGCTCTCGTATCCAGGCGGTAAAGCGATGGGAATGGTTGAAGGTCTGCAAAGACAATACAATCGTTTCCGTAAAAAAAAAAATGTTTTTGTATTGTAGAGTGTTGTACTTATTTTACTATTTAGAACGCCTATTGTAGTTATCACTCAGTGTTCTCAAACTGTTAAAAACTGACTGGGGCCATGCATATTTTTATAAGTTATTACATTATTATTCAAAGTACAATGCTTCTATGGTTTACTTTGTTTAATACTAATAGGAATACTTGTCAAGTTCACTTCAGCGAGACTCAGAAAACCAAAAATTGATTTTACGGTGGAGAGTTACGCAACTTTTTTATCGTACAGAAGCGAATACCAAGAATGTGTAATTTATGCTTAGGCCTTCACCTAAGTAATAACTTTTGGGCCAATATTTTTGCCATATTGAGCTTTGACAATAAATACAATATATTAAATACAAATATCTTACCAATGATGCATTTTCCATTGTTATCAAGTAAGTTTTCATCAAACGTTAGATGATAGTTCGCTCAGAAAAATTCGGAAAATTCGCTCAGATTTCGCTTTAAAGAAAGTCGAAAGACGATACTCGCTGTACGTTAGCAGAACAAAATCTGTGCAGTTGCCAAGGTGCGCTTTGATGATAAACGAAACTGCAGTACGAAGACGCGCGTTATCACGCGCAGCCAGCCAAAATGATATTGTTCTATTTCATTGTTACGCAAGACGTTACAACACCGCGCATGGGTCAAGAATACATTATTAACATAATGACAAACAACTTCAATTGACTAGAAAGTGATTTTTTCGAGCTGTCAGGAACCGCAATGAAACCTTAATCCAGTTTAATTTTTCATCATATTCCATGAGTATCAAACAAAGCAAGCGACTTGTCATTCTTCCCACTGAGCCTTTATCGGGTCACCTTTTATCATTCTTGAAATAATAAAAAAGTTGGTTCCAGTTTCCAATTATCCGATTGCTTTTAAAGCAGGATGCATTTTATAGTTAAGAAAATGAGGGTGGTTCCAACTCACACTGGTTCATAGAAAATTGGGTGTAAATTCTTTTCCGGTTAAAATTGGGAAAGGTGAGAGCGATTAATGTTCTTTCTGTCGGGTTGAGAGTGAAACCTTCATCCAAAAATATTTTGTTTTTGTCTTTTTGAACCAAATTCGATTTTTTTTTTTAGACCACAAATTGCATTTGGTGTTTAAAAAAAAGGAACCTCTAAGCTGTTAAGCCGCCAACATATTTAATGAAGATGAACTGTGTAAAACCATGCTTTATATTATTCAACAAAGAGTTACAACTGCACTTTGAGGTAGAATCATTCATTTTTATTGCTAACGGTAAACTCGCAACGGTGATTGCGCAACACCTCTTCTGCCCCCCCCCCCGACTTTTCGTCGTGGTGATCTGGGCCCAATTTCATGGCTCTGCTTACCGTAAGCAAAGAATCGGCGCTTGCGGAAGCAGGGAATTCCGCGCTTACGTCAAGCGTATTTCACGGGTTAGCGGGGAATTTCGGCTTGTGCGCGTGCGTACTCCACGTTACTAGGCATTCTACGCTTACACAGCTAGCGCAGAAATTCGGCGCTTGAACAGTAAGCGGAGAATGGTCACCGCAAGCGCAGAATTCGGCGGTAAGCAGAGCCATGAAATTGGGCCCTGATGATAAGCTTCAGCGGCCTTTATATATGCCCGTAAATACTTGTCACGATCTCTATGAAGAAGTGGTCCCCAACAGTTTATGAGAATTGCCAATCAAGAACCAAGTTAGGCAGTTGTCATCCCAACCTCGGTTTGGGATACATACTTCTAAACTAATGTATATACGGACGGCGCATGCAGGGTCCAGTCTCGATCCACGGCTGCACGTCATCAAAACCGGTGAAATGTTTTATTCATGATATGTAAATGAGTGTTGTGATTTATGTAACGAGTGGTGTACGAGTCTGAAATAACTAAAGTTGTATAAGTCAGCTTTTATACATTCCAAAGTTGAAATATCGGGCTATAATTCGAAATAAGCTAAATACAGAATATCAGGAAAAATTCAGGCACTTAGTTATGGTCTTTATGTATACATTTTGGTTGAATCCTAACTTAAAACAATTTTCTGAAATAAAAAAGAAAAATTAAGCGTATTAAAATATCACAAGACTAAGACAAGTTTAAAAAGTCCTGTTCGTCACCCTGAACAACCAAGATGGCGACTTAAACATCTGTGTTTTTTGTGGCGCTTCGAATCATCCCTGTATGTAAAATGAGTTAAAAGAACGGGACGTATTCTTACATATAGTTGCCCATTCTTGACCATACGCAATCGACAAGATTTGTTCACCGAATTCGTCAATTTAAGTTACAAGGCCAGAAGGTAGGCTAAACTAACAATAACATGACTAAACTGTACTGCAACAGTGCAAGTGAGTGGGTAACGTAATAACACACACATAATTATTTTACTACAAAACTTAGAATCGTGGAGACTGGATCGAGAGTGGAGAGTTGTCTTGATGGGTAATGAGTTGTTGTGAAAATGTCGAGTTGACGCTAAAAATTCTGACTGTATTACTATTAATATTATGCATTAGGGGTGGCGATCCGCTATCGGCTCCATGAACCTCATCATACATGTACAAATTCCAATACAAAACTTTTTGTCATTTACGTTTCTGCACCTGAAGTTCTCTCATTTGAAACCGTATCTCGCCAAAATTAGGCTCTACGTGTTCCTTGTACTCTCATTGAGCGTTGCATGGGTCAAAAAAATTCCATTCCGCAAATTTAAAATTGTTAAAAAGCAATAAATTCTTACCGTAATTCCGTTCACAATCATGGCGCTGGAGACGCATGATTTGTGTACAAAACCATGTGCGTGCGTAGTCTTGGTTCAAGACGTTCTTGTTGAGTCACTCAGCACTGCACACGGCGCGACTATTCCACCGATAGTCATGCGCGGCAGCGGAGCGCGCTAAATCGCAATAGTTGGGTGATGATGAACAACAACGTCTTGCACCAAGACTAGTGCGTGCGCTGCTGTGAAATGTTTTTCCAACGAACTGGTACTCCGCTCGCAGCAACGCTGGTCCCGGCAACTGTGGGTTGGTTTTGTACACACATCATGCGACTCTAGCGCCATATTTGTTACAGCACTGTTTGAATGGATAAGAATTTATCGGTAAGAATTTATCGCTTTTTTAACAATTTTTAATTTGCGGAGTGGATTTTCTTGACCCATGCAACACTCAATGAGAGTTCAAGGAACACATAGAGCCTGTTTTTGGCGAGATACGGTTTCAAATGAGAACTCCAGGTGCAGAAACGTAAATGACAAAAAGTTTTGTATTGGAATTTGTACATGTACCTCTATGAGGTTCATGGAGCCGATAGCGGACCGAACCTCATAATTCTAGGAGTAGGGTATTCAGTCAGAGTCAGACAACTTTCATTCATCAGATAACTCGACAGTGTCATGGCCGAGTGTGCCATCATGGCCGAGCAGTCTAGCGCTACGAATTCAGTTGCCTGCACTTGTGTCCTTGAGCAAGACACTTAACTATAATTGCTCCTTGGCATTTATGTCCTTACTTATGGATCCTGCCGAGTACGAAATAGAAGAAGTAGAAGTGTCAGTGACACAGTCGGACAACTCGACGAGTCAGACAACTTGACGGCTTGTCCATTCAACCGGCGTAAGACAAGTTCGTTGACTTTTGATCAGACAACTCAACGGGTGGACGGATTTCAATTCTTCTTGGCAGAATGGTACTGTATGTACCACATGTGGATCTTCTTGGCAGAATGGGGGACAAGTATACTGTACTGACTGCTGGGGGGCACATGCAAAGATGGCTTGTGTGCAAGAGATTCGCGTATTAAATAGGGAAATCATGGCCAGCAGACCGTGAACAGAGCCGGGGTCATTCATACATGCTCACAGTGTATTTCTATTTGTTTTGACCTCCACGACAGATGATCTAACAAAAATAGAAAATGAAATAGGCCTAAAGAGAGCGCTACAGGCTTGTTTAGGAAAAGTGCAAACAAATGAGTTTTGATTGGCCAGTGCCCCCTAGAACAAAAATTGTGCATCTCCTTGTGCCCCCCCCCCCACTTAATTTATCATCGATGTGACTGGGCCATGGACAGCCAGCAAGCACTTGGGCAAAGCATATGACTCAAATAATGTTCTGTACGATTCCAATCGATTGGCATTATCCGGTTGCCCCAAGAGGGCCAAATGAATACTTGTCTGAAATCCATGCAAAGAAATACAGAAATACAGGATTCATGCTTTATGTGAACAAGAAATTTGTGTAAACATTGTCAGTGACGGAGATCTGTCTCTCACCAGTCGACTTGTCTCGGCACTCTGTTGGGTTGTCTCACTGACAACTTGTAAAGCTGTCGAGTTATCTGATTCGTTGTCCGACTGTCGAGTTATCCGACGGACGAGTTGTCTGAACTCCCTCCTAGAACTATGAGGTCTGTTCCACTATCGTCCCCATGATGTTTAATCAAGTGATGGTCAGCTCAGAGATTTTTCTTAAAATTACACCAAAACGAGCTTGCACATTTTCGTTTTAATGTGCTCTTCAAAATTATGCAATGGTAGGCCTATAAGTGACAACTGGGGGGAAAATCTCTGCAAAAAAAAAGTAGGTTTCTACTCATCTCACCTCCTGATGCTATGTTAGCGTAGGGCCAAGAAGCAGAGGGAGTCCAGCTTATTGGCACTTATAAGCATAAGAAACTTGATTATTCACTATTTAGTTTGAGTACTACTAATGATAGTGTGGTGTTTTAGTTTAATTGAAATTATAGATCTAGTTCATGTTATGGTTGTCATCTCCCACTCCCAGGTAACCTACATGTAAGGAAGGAAGTAGATACGATGACTGAGTTAAGCCCAAGAGGTGGCATAGATGCCAAGAATGACAACTGTAACCATCCAACCTTGGAATATTCATTCAAGGGAATGCTCTTAGTGGAAGGTGAAGCATCTTTTCTCCATGATTTTATTTAATTGTTACAATGTAATGTGTTTTGTCTTGATCTTTTTGCGAATGACTTTTTGAAGCAGAAAAAATTTCTTTTTAGGCAGTGGATATATATACCCGGCACCGGGTATCTTTTAGCCTCCTGACGATGACAAGAGCAAGCTAGTCGAAACGTTGAGACCAAAAGAACTCACTCCGCGGCAGTGCAGTTAATTACGAGAAGTCCCCCCGATCCACAAAGCTAAAGTAGTAGTCGAGGCCGATTTCCTACCTCCCGCCCAGGTAGTAGTTAATAAGCAGGACAGTTCTTTTCAGAACTGAGAAGTCTCCCGAATTCCGAAAAACATACTCCGCGGTAGTAGAATAAATAGCAAGACAAGTTCTCTAAAGAACAAATCTACACAGCAAGTAGATATTTTTACACATGGTGTTACCGCAAAAAGGTAACTGAATTTAGTGAAATTCTCACATATTTTTTCTGAAGTTCAATGCCTTTTTGCTTTTTTAAGTATGGGAGTCTTTGTATTTTGAGAATATTGAGAATATTGAGAAAACATTGTATTGCTTTCTTGCAGATATACTGGATGAAGATCCGAGAGTGAAAATCACAAGGCTGACAAGAATTCTGAAGGGAAGGTCAACACTCAAACAGTTAAGCTTAATAACAATCAGATGTCAGAGATGACAAACCTCGACACCACCCTGAGCAAGATCGTTGAATGCCCAGAAGACTTGACCTGGATTGACCTCTCCTTCAACGACTTCTCTAAAATTGATCCGGTTAGTAGATTTCAAAAGCTGTTTGCGGAAATTTTGCCTTCCAAACTTTTTTGCCAAGCAAAACACAATATACAGGCTTGCATTTTGGCTGCTAATGAAACTGATCAGAGAATGAGCTATGAAGTTTTGTACTTCCCAGGCCTAATACTTCATGGAGGCAGTGGAAGCAAATGCCTACATGCCCCTCTTATTGGTGCCCCTTGAAATTGTTCCAGTGGAAATGATTTACTTTCCCTCATAGAGGTGCCATTTTGTATGGAGAATTTTACTTGCCCTTGCAACAGCAAAGTATTAGCTGTGTTATGAAGTAGGCATTCTTTGCTTTACACTGCAACTACAGAATGCATACTTTCAAAGGGAAGAACAGCTTTGGGAAATTGAGTTAACCTAACTTTTGATTGGGCCCCCAGTGAGAACAGTTTATTAAAAACTGAAGGGCTACTCTGAGCTCTGGTTAAATAAAACCAAATTGAATTGAATTGAACTCTCTGCTACTTTTCAGCTACTTCTCAAATACACCAAGCTAAAAATGTTGTACCTCCACGGCAACAACATCACTAATATCAGTGAGATGGACAAGCTGGCTGGCCTGCCCAACCTGATTGCCCTGACCCTACATGGGAACCCAATTGAGGATCAGAAGGGTTACAGACAGAGCATCGTAGCTAAACTTCCCCAACTGAAGAAGATCGACTTCAGCTGTGTCACTAAGTCTGATCGCCAGAATGCCGTTACGTGGGAGCGGACCTATGGGAAACGGAAGCCGCCTAAGAAAAAGGAAGAGTCGTAAAACGTTTCAGAGTTTGGGGCATCATAAAGGGAACTTGATCATTTAGGACTTTTTTGCAGAGATTTCTTAGAGAGCATTCTGACAAAAACCATTTAAATACAGCATATGCCCAGTGTATCTCCAGCTTTCGATCATACCTCTTTCCACATTACAATGGGTTGATTTTTAACAACTTAAACATTTGTGCCCTTTTTATATGAAAACAATTGAAATGAATGGTTTTGGTTTATTGTGAAGAAATTTGTTAATAGATTGTCGAGACGTTTTTCCGCGCGATTAGGCGACGAGGAAATTTCACGTCAAGGCTCAATTAATTATCATTTCAACCCCTGCATGCATTGATTTTCTAAAAGGCAATACTGAGTGTGTTACATTCTCATTTCAGCTTTTAGGAATTAATTTTTATGGTGTTCAATAACTTGGAAAACATAATTTCAGTTCTGACCTTTAAAATGACTTTAGTTTCATTTTGTGGAGTAAATATATGTAAAAACTAATTGACACTAACATGTTTATGTACGATTTTGTATAAACTATCAGTACATTTGTGTCAACATCCAGTTGACCTGATGTAAATAAGGTATTTGTTTATTCAAAACTATCAGTAATTTCCGTCCAATTTTTTTTAGTCATTAGATCAATTTTTGTACACAGATTTTTAGACTGGCAAATGTATATTTTCGTTTTGGTTACTATTAAACATGTATGTAAATTTGTGAACCGATGAACTTATTATTGTATGGGATAGAAAATTTAATGAATACAAAAAATATGCGTTTTCGTAATTTGAGATTTATAGTCCTGGTGGTAACATAGACATAACTGTATCACTGATCTTTGCCTTGTTAATGTCTGAACACCTTTCTCTCAGTACTCAAACACAAACAGAAATAATCACTTTTATCTTCCAGTACGCGCTAATCCTCCAATCAGATGCTCGAACCGGAGTGTGATATCAGACGATAACCTACTCCCAGTTTTTATATTGCACTCTGCGTATTGTGAGTGTCAATGCGTCACGTTCCGCATACGGTCAGTGCACAATTTACATTCTAAACTTTGCGCGTGGAAAACCAAAAACAAAAACATAACCTAACCTCATTGACTTAATGCGGCTGGAAGATAAATTCGTTATCACACTCGTGCTCGTGGAATACAGAAAAATATAGCGCGTCTGCGTCCCATATCCAACTCTGCCTTCGGCCTCGTTGGATATGGGACGCAGAAACGCAATATTTTTCCGTATTCCACTCGCGCTTGTGTGATAACTTATAATATATGCCACTGAAGAATTTATTCCATAAAATCATCAAGGTTTTGAAGAAAATATTATACAACCAACCTTAGAAAAAAAGTCCTCTGCTGTTTTTGATCGTGGCAATATAATGTCCTCTTTTGTTGACATTTAAGAACTTGTTATTGCTTATTTCTCTTGTCAGCCAGGCAAGAGAAACAAGAAGTGTCTTCAAGCATCACAAAGGTCAATACACAGAAATATGTTCAGATGGATTGGTGCCATTACCAATGTTGCTTCCTATAAGTGACCTAAAATAGCTGACATAACAATTTTGCCATAAGTGTTGCAGTACTTTTGTTCAACATTTTTAATTTTATGTTATTAATGTATTGGTAAAAATAATGATTAAAACAAATGTCCAAAAACCTTATTCTGGTGTATTATCAGCCTCCTTTAGTCATCCATAGACTTTTACTTTCAAATTAATGTAAGCAAGTGCAATATGAAGGATAAAACTGCAATGATTAAATTCTCCAATTAAGAAACAGATATTGTTTTATTACATAAAGTAGTAATACACAGAGCTTTACAAATGATGTCAATGCAATCCAGCCAAATACTGCATAAAATTTTACACAAGAATATCTGGTCCCACTTTCATGGCTACGCTTACCTTAGAATTCTCTGCTAACGTCCCATAGAAATCACACGCTTTACAGGGCGTCATAAGCACAGATTTTGCAGTAAGCAGTGCCATGAAATTGGGTCCTATCAAAAGGGTATGTTTCTTAAATTGTATTGAGATTGGAAGTAAACCAACACATTACAATGCCATCCCCAAAACAAAAGTATGGGTAGCTTTCACCGAAAAAAATTCAAAAATGCTATCAAATTACCCATATCACCCATAAGTCCATTAATTGTGCTACCGATAACAAAAAGTACACAATCATTCGTCTTTAAAAAAATTCAAATGTTTGATGAAATAAGGGCAGTATTAGAATTACAACCCTGCAGAATGCCAAGTTCCACAGAACTTCATGTGTCCTGCTGTGCACGTGGCAAATCAATGACATGCATATGGCAAAGTTATATAACATTAAGGGCATGTAAAATGGTGACACGCATTGAGCATTTATACTTCTGATCCGATGTATTGAGCATTTATACTTTTGATCCGATGTATTACCACTTAGTTTCTGCAAATTTGCCATACACAAGTCATGCAATGTCATTTTACCATATATGCATAAGAAAAGAGAGTATAAATGCATGCATTAAATGGTCTCACAACAGAGTCGCTAGGTTAATGATTCACACTGCCTTCTCCGCATTCTATTTCTATTTTGTGATACTCCAGGCCGCCCATACAAAATGGTGATCAGTGTTTGTATACAACAGAAAGGTAAACACCTCTATTACCATGGTACTGTCATTTTGCTTCTTCCAATTTAAATTGTAACCAAATTGAGGCAGGAAAGTAAAATGCTAGTAGTCCATTTCGGCATTGGTATTCAGGATCGAAATTGCATAGTGAAACAGGCCTAGTACTTTAAACCTCAGACCGACATTTTGAAACCATTCAACTACAGTGGTTGTGTATGGTGGGTAGGTATACACATTCAAGCCAGGGACCTATAACAAAAGAGAATAGGGTCCTGGATTGGGTGAAGGATCCCAGTTGGAGAGTCTGTACAAAACCAATGGAAGCTGTTGCCAAAAAAGTACAAACAAAAGAGGGACTATAGGATGTCCCCAATTGCAGGTGCTTACACACTTGTCTGCGCAACTTTGTACAGAACTATCTGTTTTTCCACTTGACTGCTTTTGTCCCCCTTGTATGCATGTATGTGTGTTGTCTTGTCATTTAGCCTTCGAGAAAGACTCTGCTAGGGTCGAAACGTCAGGCCACTAACTAATTTTTTGCATTTATACTACAGGTCCTTTTGGTTGGTAAGCAGTTTGCAACAGCCAATTCTAATTTCTCAACTATCTGAGTACACGCGATTACACTGTATATGCATTCACCACATGATACCATGTTGCTGGGCATTTCCTGGTGGGCAAGTTTAGGGGTAGGTTCATGGGCATGTATTTTGTTATGCCACAAGAGTGCATGTCTTGTACAAACCCCAATAAACCTATCTTTCAATTAAAGTAACAATATCGTCAAAACATGGAAACATTGCAGTGTACAATGTACATGAATAGATTGAAATCGGGGATTAGGTTAGGTAAGTGGTATCTTGCACTGCCTTTCAACTCTGTGGACCCCAGTGTATTATTCGTTTTATTATCCAATTGTGGCTACTGTCAATATTATAACCGTACCCTGGAATTAAGCCAATGATTCTCTTGGATTCAGTGAGTTGCTTTGAGAGTTGAAGTTAATGTAATTGCAAAACCAGAACCAGGTCAGACTGTAAAACCCCTCAGTCGGGGACAAAAACTCCTGGTTTGATGACACACAGGTAATGACTCATAGAACACTGACAGATGCCACAGCATCTGCCTTTATTACACCAGACAATATGTCTCTATGATTAGCGAACAGCCACAGAGTGAAGCAAACTGCAACATTCAACAATCATGAGTTTGTTGGCCATAACAATACTCAACATAATAATGATAATATGCAGTTGTTATGCAGCTCTTCGTCAAAGCACTTTCTTCTCTTCGTCAAAGCACTTTCTTCTCATGACAGGTATGCAGTGCTTAGTCTAAATTATGAGACTCATTTTTAGGATAGTGCCTTGTAAGGGTTGAGAGATCAGCATCCAACCATGCCAGAACACACTGGTGGAGCCCTTCTCTTACAAAAAGGTGTACATGGTTCTTTTACGTGCCTTACACAGAACACTGGACCTACAACTTAACGTCCAATCCAAAGGACAGAGCAAATATGGTAAAGTCTCTTGCACAAAGACACAAGTGCCATGACCGTGACCAGAACCATCACTCTGTCAACACTAGAAGTTGAGCCAGGTGCACTAGACGGTTTAGCCAAATACAGTCCACTAATCTCAAGATCTAGGCATTCTTAAAGTTGGGTTGGAAATATGGCCTGGCTGGACATATACCGAAGCAAGAAACTTTTCCATTACAGCATGTAAGAAATCCTGTGAACCGAACAATGCACACTTCTATGAAAGTACACAGTTATTTGGAAGATTGTGGGGTTTCACATCCTACTTAGAAAGACAAAAGAAGCTAAGAGAGGGAGAAGTGAAGAAGGCACGAGGGAGAGGAACCGTTTGTCTCGCTTCAAAATTCAAGTTGTAAGACTTTCCCCAGATATTTTGTAGTACCAATTTCAACCAAAGCAATACATTAAAACTATTTTTTAAAGTTGCTTATTTAAGTTAGTCCATTTCTTCCTGTGGATATCAGCTTTAATTTTGTTGATGTCTAGCAACATTTTACATCACAAACATTGTCATTGTCATAATGCAACAATTCTATCACAACAATTGTGGAACTCATGGATGAGGGATAACAGAATTTCAACAACAACAAAAACAAAACATAAAAACGTGTATTTCAATATTTTATTTTTGTTGGGAAATTTCAATTCCACCATCAATGATACATTTGTTTCACCGAACAACACTAGCCTATTGACTGTACATCATATCAGTTGATACATAATAAAGTCTTACATATGCATTTTTTTCCCCAAAATTTTATGTACAAATTACATTTGTATTATGACATTTGTCAGACCAATGGAAACTGCACAACCAGATCTTCTCTGTGTTTAACTTTGACGCCACTGACTGCCTTGGAGGCATTTTCTGAAGCAACTGTGATCTACAAAAATTAGAAAAGATTAAAAATAGTAATAACAAACATAAAGTGTAGACAGATTATATTTTTCCTAAAGATATAGAAACAACTATTTGACTGCAAAAATCAAGGCATTGAACTTGAAGACCAGCACCCCCAGTAGAATGCACATTTAAGTTCCATGAAATACAAAATGTTCATGATGATCTTTGCAAAGGGCCCTGGAACAAAAGTGGGGAGCACCCACATCCATGACATATTTAATGCGAACCATTTATAACAATAATGTACTTGTAATACAACAATGTGAAAAAATGCATCTCTCTTAATATGGTTTGGGTTAGAGTTCCCAACGCCTACCTACTGTATGTCAAAAGATTGTTCTCTATTTTAATTATATGCTGGGTATCACCATGATAAATAAATAAATATAACCTGATAAAGGTCTATGTTTATGTAGATTTTTTCATTTTGTAAATAATTATGTAGTTTTCAATTAAGGGCAGTACCTTTGGTAAATTGAACGTTTGACCCTCTTTTAAACCATTGGTGATAGTGATTGTGTTACTGGAGGTCAAAAGCATGATGCAATGATATAGATTCCCATACAACATTGGTACAATAGGTACCTACATGTTTGACCCGTTTATAACTAGTATTGTCATTATTACTACTACTATATATTCAGTCAATTCTCAACTACAGACAACAATACAAAATACACAAAGTTTACATTATACCTTCAGGATAAAGAATACAAAATTAAAGTTGTTAAACAAGCAGAATGAAATTAGACAATGTTTCCAGCAGGCAACGTTTTATATCCTACTTATAACTTTATGGAAAGTTTGTTTGCACATTGAATAATATAATTAGAACACTTTTAATAAAAGTAGTTTTGTGGTACACACACATTTAAAAGTGTAATAAATGTATTGTGTGTATGGGTGAATACTTCAAATTGAGAATTATTTGTTCACTGGCTAAAGGTTGACCTTATTTGCATTATCAAAGGCCATCTGATGTAAATAACAGAATACGTGTACAATGCATTACTCAATCGTGTATTGCACACCACACAAATATTTCATGATTAAATCGTACAGAAGACAACCAGAGTATACTGTAAACCAGCTCTTCTTAAAACAGATCTTCATCACATGTTGCAAATACCACAAATTATTGTACCCGTTGCTACCATAAATGGCTTCAAATTCATACTTTCTCTCATCAGACATGCAACTTTGTAATAGACCATTTCATGGCCGAATATCTCAGAACGTAATTGAGTGGTCCGAAGCTGGTTATTTGATTGCTTACCAAATTCTACCAAAGATTTAACATTATCTGTAACAGTTAGTTAAAGCCAGTGGCTGTGTGTCATCGCGCAATTGTCACAAACAGCACGTTTACCAACTAAACCACTAAAACAGTCTCCCGCGTCAACACAAAAGCTCAACGAAACTTTGGGCTAAAAAAGTCTTTCAACTTTAAAAATACAATTCCACAGATTATTGGTTGCAGGAATGGGACCCTACTTCATGGCTGAAGTCACTCATACTAGTTGAATTTGATCAAATTAGGCCTCCAATGTTTACCGAGCATTGTGCATAATGGTCCATTACAGAAAGAGGAAATGACCAACCACATACTGTACTGCATTTTCCAGTTTTCTCTGGCACTATATATCACCAACTACCCCAAAACTCATCAACATCAAACAGCATGTTTGTTTGATTCTGTGGAACTGAGGACAGCACTAGTTTTAATGGGATCATGCATACCACAATAATCAGAGTCCAACATTTTCTCTGCCTGCGTGACTACATGGTTTTGGACTTTGTTAAGTGAGGAAGGATCCCAGTAAATCACACAAACGGATAGGGTGAAAGAAAAAAGAGTAAGTTAGCTGATCAGCTAATAAGCATCCAACACTTACAAATCGAACATACACTGTACATAACTACACTTACCAAATTAATATCTGCAAGCGAAACTGGCTCATCAGCCAGTACTGTGTATGGCACGGAGACTCCATTTGGCAAGACCAGTAAACTAGAGGAGGACTTCTTGGTCCCAGTAACAACTACGGCTACACGGAGACTGTCAAAGACATGCCAAAAAAAAAAACTGAATATTTTTTGACGATAGCTTGAAATTAAAAACATGAAATCCTGCCAATTTAGTTCTAGAATTTGTTAAGCACTTTGTGGATTTAAGCCCCACCAGAGGTGGAGCAAACAATATTGGAGAGCAAAATGAAACAATCCTCAAATTGCCAATGTAAGAATCACAACATTTGAAATAAATGTCACCAAACAGAGATTATTTGCTGACAAAAAGGTATGCAACTAGGATAAAAATGTTAGGAGTTATGTTAAAATGATAATATTTCAACCAATTAGTAGCCCTTGGACTTATTTAGATATCCAGAAGCTTCTGGTAACAGTATCCATCCTGCAAGAGAATATAGATCAAAGAGCTTGATTTCTTTATACCTGAAGAAAATATCAGCTACTTGTTTTCACCAGACAGATTCAACAAAAGTTTGATTCCCTAAAAATTCTCTTCATGTAATAAAATACAATGGACAAGGCAATATTGCACTTTATATTAAGGGGGTATTTTTCCCAAACATGCTCGTTTTAGGTCCAAAGAGGGAGATTGGAACAGGCCTTTGAATCTAAAAAGCCTCTGTGCATGAGATTTGGACTTTAAAAAAAGAGGTGAAAAAGGCAAAGCACACACAAATTTGTTTTCTGAGGCACTAAAATGTAATGAAACTGGATGATCACAATAGAAGTTGTATGCCTGCCTGCATACAAGGCTCTGTGGTGTGATTTACAAGCTTTCAAAATGATACCAACATTCTAAACCTCCAGATAACATATCTGGAGGTGTGTACAATACTGTGTGTATGATAAGCCCAGATAGGTCAGAGTGCTCTAAACAATGTTACAAAAATATATATCAGCAAAATATTAACTGTGTAAGTGAAACAAGCCTACACTCTAAAAACTCCCTAAAGGGACAGACCATTTACGGGCCAGGCTGACCTGGAAACTGGTTTAACAAAAAATGTGATTTTGACTCGGATTCTGGGTTAGTTTGAGACATTTTTTCAGGTAAGTTTGACACAGACACTGGGTCATACACGTACTGACCTAGACATGGGTCAAGCCTCCTGTGACCCAATTTCCAGGTCAATTCTGACACAGGAGAGTACATACTAATGTATTACCATGATTTACAGAAGAAACACTGTTCAATACAATACCCTTTAAAACAGAAAACAGTACAGGGATCCTTTTTTGTACTGTACATACATTTTGGCATATTCAGAAAGAACTAAAGGGCAACACACTTCAACACAATTCAAGATGCCAAGACTGACATTCATTTATAGGAGTAATAAAATTAATGACAAAGGAACAATAATATACTCCAAGTGCCTTGAGCAACATTCCTTATTGTGAGTTAACATTTAGAGTTTTTATGTTGGTTGACTCATTAGTTTGGGCGTGTGCTTCACAAGAAACAGAAGACACGTTTAAATACAAGTATACCTTCACAAACAAATACAGGAAACATTCAAAAAGAAAATGACTGAATTACCTGTATGTCCTGGCTCTGTCTAAATATTCATGTTGCTCCATTGTATGTGAGTCAATCGCTGATACATCAATCACATCACTGAACGAATTCAAGATCAACATCAAACATCAAATTATTCCATGGTCACAATGAATAGCTACCCTTACAATCTTGAAACTTGCAGCCTCAGGCAAACTATCATCTTAAAGATTACAGTGCATGTAACAATAAAATATGAATTTTCTAAGAAATGTACATATATATTCAAGGTTATTTACCTTTACTCTGCCAAATGCAACAAAATGCACCAGTTGGTAGAGGTTACTGTATTTTGTTGCATTACAAGTAGGATCATTGATGGGTTTTTGTCATTGTAATGCTGATTCATAGGCAAAATTATTGAGAAAGATACAATAAAAGTCACATGTGAAAGTTTCAGCTGAATACAGTGTTTACTTGCGGAGAAAACAGCAAACAGACACCAACCCTCAGAAGTCTGAGAAATTATTCATGCATGAATCATTTCTCATGCATGAATCATTTCTCCGATTCAAATGTTCTGGGGTAAAAAATTATTAAAACCATATCACTTTGAAGGGAATCCTTTCTCAAAATAGCTTCTACTATCAACAGCAGCAGTGCTTTTCACCGAGTAATTTTCATGGTCATTAATTTTTTGAGTATTTACCAATCTATGACCCTACCTTTAAAAAGTCAACTCAAATCGCAACCTCAGTTGCATTGTGTTGAATTTAGCAGGGTACAGGCCTATACCGTTAAGCTCCCAGCAAATTTCAATACATATTGATGGATTCAGAAGGGTAAAAATACACAGTGCCAAGGCTGGCATAAATCAGTTCACTTCACAAAGAAACAGAATGATGAAATCCTCTGCCTAGAAAGCACCTGCTGATGGTTAGGGCTAAGGTTATTTCAGAGGAATAATTGCATTGAATTGCACATTATTGAAAAATCAGTAAATTTAAAAACGGCATAACGGCAAATTCAACAGGCAACACAAGTGATATACCAAACACACAAAATGCTTGTCATTTGATTGATGGAACATGCATCACGTGTCATCCTTTATATGCCATGTATACTATCACGTCACTACAAAGATTTAATATAGGAGTCCCATATGGATAGTTAAAGTACACTTCACAGTGTAGTTTCCCCAAAAATCACTCGCCGAAATCTGGCTTTTCCATTTCACTCGGCTTGGCCTTTTGAAATGGAACAGTCTAGATTTTACCTCATGCTTATATTCTGTGAAAAAGCAATCATATGAATCCAACATTTGTATAATAATGATTACACAATACATAGTTATAGATCAATTCTATGAAATTTAAGTAATGAACAACTACAATCAAAAATTAACACTCAAAATTCACAACAATCTAAAGTAAAAAACCTGAGTCAAATGGAAGGTAAGCAAGTAGAAAACAAACAACAATAAATTTATGTTGTACAGCTTTAAAATTGGGTCCTTGTGTCAAGAAAGAGGGTTTTCAGCTTTAAGCTCATACTTTTATAGTACAATAATGACATTCCAGGAATAAATGCAAAACATTCATGAGAATTACTTACTTTGCTGCCTTGTGTAGTATCCTGTTCAACTCTGATTGTTCATCACCTATCTTTAGGGCATTAGGGCTCTGACTGCCATACTCACTGAAAATAAAAATGAGCCAAATGCAATTAAAACAAGTACAAAGAAGAAAATAAGAGCAGGCTGTTCAGTTGACCTTAACACCCTTGTAGCGTCTTTGGCTGGAGACCCTCCAATATCTTCCAAAATATACCACCCTAGTAAACTCAATACCTGAATGTTTGGACAAACACAAGATTGGTACTTGCCTATTCTAATGATAAGCAATAGTTACTTAGGTCTGCAGAACAAGGTAAAACAACTTACTGGTGTTATCATAGTAGGTGTATTTGTATATGTCCCCAACATTGTTCTAAAGTTCTACTATGGGAGAAGCTATCTTGATAACATTAAAGGTACACGTTGCCTTGGCTCGGTCGAGTTGGTCTATAAAAAGCATTTGTAACCGTTTGTTATAAAATGCAAATGGTTAGAAAGATGTTTTATAAGTAGAATACAATGATCCACACAAATATGCCTCGAAATTGCTTGGTTTTCCCTTTACACCGTGAACTAACACAGTCGGCCATTTTATGGAGTTAAACTTTTGACTCCATAAAATGGCCGACCGTGTTAGTTCGCAAAGACCAACTCGACCGATCCAAGGCAACGTGTACCATTAAGCCTGGCATACAGGAGGACTTTGTAAAAGTTTTTAATCTGGAAATAAAAAGGGGTGGCAAAATGATCATTATTTGACTTGCTGAAAAGTTCCTCAATGTTATAATAAGCTTCCTTTCTCATCATTAAATACTGTGTACAATGCCTTAATACCTGTTTATTGGTCGACTAGAAGGATGTCGGCCAGGATCTGCTAGGAGCCCACTTCTTTCACCTGGACTTTCATCCTGTACACAGTATCATATTATAAAAAAACAGCATCAAAACAATGTAAGGTAAGGATGTGCATCCTTACACACAGGATGAGAAGCTAAGCTGACAAGGATAACCTAATATGTTAAAAAGTCACTCAGCTATTAACCTGCATTACCAGCAGAGCCCAATTGACAACATTTTGTTTGCTTTTGGCCAAATTAAAACAAGTTTAAACTAAAGGCATCATGTTTGGTTGACAAACTACATTAATTAGAGCACATTGGAAGTGCTCTGTGGATTGTGAAAGACTAGTCAAGTCTGTTACTGGAATTGTAAGGTCAAAGTTCATGGCACTGCTCACCATGTCATTCTGCACTTGATATGGTCACCTTTCTCTCCTTTGAAGACTATTAGTGCTCGACCCAAATTTTAAATGAAGATTTCTTAGTGAAGAGAACTTTCCAATCTTACTGAACAAAACATTTCTTTCAAACTCAATTATCTGTTTACTCCCAAGACTTTGTAAACAGGAAGCATCATCATAAAAGTTAGTCCAGGAGTTCAATGGTTATTGCATTCAAATACATGTGAATGTGCTGAACAATGAATTTTTGAATTCTAAGTGAACCTGACAGACACCAACCTGCATGTGTTTATCCTCATTTCGTCCAAAGCAACAACCCATGTTTTACATGTGGTGTAACTTGCTCATCTAGACCTGGATGGGCGGATGTCAAAGTAGTAGACAATTCTGCCTCAATGTTGTTACCACATGCACACTTCAGACAGCTAATAACAGAATTTAAAAAATAATAACAATTTGATAAAATTATCTCAGGCTTACGTAATGGAGAAGTTAAAATTTATTCAGGTTTCAAAGGCGAAATTTGGCATTAGTTGTGATAATCGTAACCCTCCTCTCGATCATCCCAACTATTGGAAGTACCTGTTCTCCTCTGATCTACCCTGAGTATTAACTGCAGTTCCCCGACACTGAGTTGATTTAATCAGAAATGATTGTAAAATGATTGATACAATTATTTATTTATTGATGCAAACAATATTTTCCTCCATGAGACTATCAAATGCTAACTGAGGTTACCGCAGGTTTTGCTTAAAAAAAAACAGTTTTGAGATACATGTACATACAATGTACAACACTTAATGTGTCGGTTAAAACCGTTGGGCCTACTCTACACGACACGACACATGTACTCAAAAGATATGCTAAGCTATGCTGTACCTGTCCTCCACTTTTTCACCAATTATGACCAAAAACAATATGGTTTGGGGGTTTGGTTAATTATAATGAATTTAGATGTGGAGGTAAGGGAACAATTTTTGTATCTGACTGCCACTAGTTTTAACTCATTGTTACCAATGCAATCTCATTAGAGCAAATAAGATAATATTTTATTTCATAATGAATGAAAATATGGCAGTCGTAAACAGAAATTTTAATGATGTCCGCCCTTGTCATCTATTCCAAAGATTTGAGAATGAAACAGAAAAACAAGCAGAAACAGAAATTTGCAAAGCTGAATAATAAAACTTAAACTAATAAAAAGTAAGAAAGGAGGGGAGGCTTCCAATAAATCAAATTAAAATTTATCCTCAAAGAAAAAGCCATGTTGTTGAACTATTTTAGTGTATTTCTAATACAAGTAATAGTACTGTTCCATCCCAACTTGACAATCACCCGAACTATAGTTGGGACTGGTCCCAACTCAAATGCTACAGTTAGTTGGGGTGCCCCAACAGTAGTTGGGATCCCCATGCAGCTGTACAGGATAAGCCTCGATCCACACAAAAGTGACATGCCTCCACACGAAAGTGGTAACCGTGTTCGATTGTGCTGCGTGCATGGACTGCATGCTGTGTGACACAATAAATGGAAGGCTTATCAAGATTTTCTATTTCATACATTGGCCTCGGCTCGTGTCAAAATTGATGAAGGAGCAAGTTGAGCCGGCCGTAGCTCAAGACGTAACTCAAGGTTTGGAAAACCCTTGGTTGAATCATACATACATAGAGCAAGCAATGAATCATTGTCCTTTCTCTATGGTTGAATCGGTATTCCGACAGCTAGCCACGAGTTACTGCAATCCCAACTGTAGTTGGGCCGCCCCAGCTGTAACACTCAAGTTGAGGTTGGGACAGTCCAAACTATAGTTGGGGCAATTGTCAGGCGGTACAGTAGCAAAAGTATTATTTTAACTATTTACTTTCCGTCATTACCCTTTTTTATTAAATCAAAACACATTCAAAAGATAAAGTCAATAGTTTTAACACATTACTTAATTGAAAAACTCAAATTACAGAACAAGTGAGTGAGTACGACTACGACTCTACAAAACTCAGAACAAGCTTCGAGCATAGAGCATGATATGACACTGCCAGTTTCAGTCTGCATTATTAAATAATGGTATAACTCTATCAATCAGACAGTACCATTGAGTGATATGAAGAAAGGCTGAGGAGGCACAACAACACAAATCAAACCTGTTGTGGCAGCCGGATACAGGAGTTCAGCAAAATTTGTACATTACCTTCCTTTAAAACAGGAACAGTTACGATATAAAATGTTCGACAAGGAATAACATCGTAGATTCGTAGCAAATTATATTTTAGTAACTAAAAATAGTATGATTTTCACACACAAAACACTTGAGAGCTACCTCCATGGTCCATGTAATGATGAACAGCACGTGATCTTGACTGGTTCATGTTACACTGTAGAGGGCGCTATCACTAATTAAGGGAAACAACATTAAAGGGGCACTCACCGAGGATCCACGAGAAAGTGACTTAGTATGCCTTCTAGTTTAGATATTCTCTTTTAACATACATTGTTCAATTAATAAATTTGAACACATTTCCTATTGATAAAAACAGTTGTACTTGCACATGTTATCTAACAGTGTCTAATTGTGTTATACTTATGATCGACATTTATTAAGAAAAACTTCAAAACCCAAATTTAGTTTTTTTTTTGCAGTATCTATGTTTAGCAATACATTTTATGGCTCCTCGCATAAGCAAACTGACAGCATATATGCATTGCCTATCAAGCAGAGCGCATGCTTCATAGAAATTTACAAAATTATACAAACTCAGTGATATGCATGTGTTTTGATTTTAAATCTTTATTTCATAACTGTATGACTTACAAACTAAACTGAAAAAAACCCAAACAAATAAAGCCAGTTGAATAATTATCCCAAAGAGACAAGTAAACAAAAATTACAAAATAAATTGAAGGTTTGTCACTGGATTTCATATTCCAACTATATACATATTTTTACAATAATAAAATTTCTTCACCAAGCGAAAGAAGTAGAATAGTCAACATTTTACAAAGAACCAGTGAGTAGGTTTCTGAACAAACTGTCATAAGCTACATAAAAAACACCCCACTAAAAAACAAAAGGCATGGCTTCATCAGGGGGTATGGTACATCACTGGGTTTATTCCCATCCTCTTGTTCTCAAACGACACACCAAACAACCAACCCATGAAATTTCATCAAATTATTAGGTTGTCATATTTCCAAGGAGAACAACAAAACCGTCATATTTTGTCGGTGTACATTTATAAACAAAATATTTGCAGTACATGTTGTTAATTACATGATTTAAACTGGCCTCTTGTCATTGGGCAATCTCGGTGGTATAGTGGTAAGACATCTGCTCTAGAAAGGTTATGGGTTCAAATCCAACCCGAGTAGAATGCCTTCGGATTTGTTTCCACAGGACATGGGAGTACGCAGTGCATATCAAACTTCGGCGTAGGGTAAAAACAAAATTTGTTTTGGCAAATTGAAACAATAATCGAGTACTGGGGGAAATTTAAACAAGAACTGAAATGTTTTGGACAGAAACATTTCACAGGACATTTGGTACTTATGAATTGTCAATTTATTTATTTGAACATTACTATGTAATGTATCATCATGCCTAAGACAGTTTATGACCTAGTTACTGTTTTGTTAAGTGTTTTGGGGGAAAATCCCTGTTGTAGGTGTGCTGCTGCCATCTGGCTCTCCAAAAACAAGATAAACAAAGTAGCTAACCAGTGGTAAAATACTATACAAATAAATGAATATTTATGTGTGCAATGGTGAGAATATATCATGAGTTTGAAAAATGGAATGTTCCATTCATCCAAATGAAGCCGAATTAAATGGAACATTGCACGAATGCAAAACACTCATTGTCTGTTGAATATAAAATCCCAGTAGAACTTTGTCATTTTGAGGAAGGATTGTTTCTGGCATCCAATCCCAATGAGGGCGTTTTGAACTGCTGTGTATAACGCACCGTGTGGTCTAGCATGCAATAGTAAAAAAGGATTGGACAAAAATGAAAAGTGTATACCAAATTGTGCAATTTATGACATAAGCCATGTAATGGGTCGATTAATGAATATTGCATGACCTACAATCCTCCAATCAAAAGACAAGGATCAGCTTGGGCTTTATAGAAAGTGCGCTATTGCACACACCACAAATCTATTGGCATGATTGGTAAAACAAGTCACGATAAAGTCATTTACAGAATGCAGAATGTGATGAATCTACCTACTCACATGCCAATGACCAGTCCACTTAAATGACTGAACAAACTTTGAAGCCAAACTTTTTCAGAATGGTTCTGCTCTTCCTTGCCCAGGTTAGCAAAAAATGATTCAAGCACAACTATTATCAGCCTTGATAAGCTATGTCAGACAACCTTGCTAGTAGGTGACCCAAGAGGCATTGATAAATACTAAAAAGTCATCTGATGGTTCTTGTTCAAACTGGCAATCAAACACTCTCTTTCAGCCACTACATCAGACAGCAGCGCATCTTATGGAATTAGGTAATCGCTTAAGCTGGTCTTCAATATTTCACTGCCCTCCGGGTGACAAATTCAAACATCGCTCTCTCCAAATCAACAGGCCTAGCTTTTCACTTCCTGGCAATTAAAGACAAAAACATAAATATTGTTTGTCATTATGCTGTGTTTTGCATTTTATCCAAGAACAGCCTTATGAAAACACAGACCTCTTATTTATACCTAACAATGTATGAGCAGGTTAATGGTAAATGGTTTCAACAAGTGAACATACTTCTGAGAATGTTGGATACAAATGTAATGATCATTCCAAGAAATAAACCAACTAAAACACATTTAAATCTTCGACACACAAAATATATTTACAAGCTTCTGCTTGCCTTTGGGACAACACTGAACCCTAATTCTATGTAATTTACAGCAACAAACCAGACATAGAAAATGGTTCAAACTGCTTACTTTTTTGCGCCGCCAAATCCTGAGAACCCCATCATGGCTGCCATATCAGGATCAACACCTGAATCCAAATCGTCATCGTCTGCCTTTCGTTTTCTATCCTGTTTCTTCTCTTTCTTGTAGGCCTTTTGTTTGGCTTCCTGATGAATCAAACCATCATCAAACAAAGTTATTATGCAGAAAAGATATCCAGCACATTTAAGGAACTTATCACCTGTCAAAAACTGAGACATAATGCAACATTTGTATGTGCATTAGGAGGATGTTAGCTTACTGTTGTGAAAGGTAGATCAGAACCAACCTGATGGCTTCAGCAGCAGATATAGCCAGGTTGCTGAAAATGCCTATTATTTAGAATTAAATACCTTTTGACCTACTGTGTGTTCCACCACTCAAATGACAAGGATCTAGCTTTTACTTTTTGTCAGAAAAATCAGTGAGCGATGACATCACTTGCAAAATCTGTGGCACACCTGTACCTTTGCATATCCAAAGTTCAAAGGATTTAACAACCACAAGTTATCTGCTGATTAGAAACTGGTTACATTTCAAATTATTATGCCATTTGATGTAAAATAACTCCCACTGGTTTACTGCTTGCTTATTGTAAACTTAATCAAGTCTGAAGAAAAACGAAAACCTTTAGAAAACCCCCCAAGTATAAGAATGTTTCCTTACCTCTTCTCTGAGTTCTTGCATTCTTGATTCAAAGTCGTAATCTTTCTTTTTCTCTTCCCGCTTCCTCTTGTTCAGCTCAAAACGCTTTTTGACTTGGTCCAAGGTGGAGCGTTCAACTTTCATGGACATGCCAAGATTTCGTTGATCTGCAAATCAAAATGGAAGTAAGAGGTAAAATTGATTGATTTTGTGTCTCATACAAAAATGTCTTTACTTTGGGTATTTCACTTTGGTCTATTTCCACTGTCTCTGTGTGCATAAGGAATATTGTTACGCCTCATGCAAATAATGGTACCACACTATTTCCCCTCTCGCCTCAGTTTAGTTACATTGACTTGAATGGGAGAGAGAGTAAGATGACTTCAACATTGAGTACACATAACACTGGGGTTTAGTCCTCCTTGGTACTTACGTTTCTTGCCATTGATGTGATCAAGGAAGTTGATGGAGTCTTTAACGACGCAGTCACACACATTGCAGTAGTACCCGCCCATCTGGGATGAGGGCGTTGTCTTGGTGATAACCTGTGACTTGCCAAGGCGGGACTCCAAGGGCAACTTTGTACTCTCTCTGCTTGAGGAGTTCTCGTCTAACAGGTGGCTCATTTCGTTTCCTCTCTGTTAATACAAAGTACAGGACTGGTAACTCAAATTTAAAGGCCCTACAATTCACCGCTGCCTATTTTGATTGCAGCCACAGAATTAAGCTTGTGCGTGCACAAAGACCCTGTCAAAATCATCTGTTGTTATTCTGCTAATTTTACTTAACACAACCACTAAATTCAAGATGTTTTTTCACAGTGTGGTTTATTGAAATCTAGGTAGTGAAAATGAATTTAATCTTCATAAAATCAATGATCTTTACACTTAAACAGTGGTTACCAATAAATTACACACAATTGTTTCCTGATCTATTTATCAAAAGTACATGATATACAAAAATAAATGGCCATAAGAAGTGTTACTGTTACCATCAATCTGGTATGTTCAAACTATATTCATTTATGGTCAACATTTTGGGGAAAATTCAATTAAAACGATCACAAATATCTTTGAAAAAAGGTTTTAACTCTTTTATTTGGGTTTTGCAGTGTAAAAAAGGCAAACGAATGAACCAACTTTCCCTTGATGTTTATTACATATATAAACAATTTGTTAGTGGAAAGTTTGGCGTTGTGAAGGAATGTCTCTGAATGTTGAGCTTACCATTTTCAGTACTGTCATCTGTTTCCTTATCCAACCGCTCCTTGGCAATCTTCTCAAATTCATCCCTATCCCACTTCCTCCTGTGGTCATCAGGTCTCTAAAACACAAAAAAAACAATCATTGAAAAAGTTTTTGATTAAATATAAACTTCCAGTTTTGGTATAACAAGTAAGCAAAACAAATTAATACAAAACCTAGAACCTAATTAATACAATGCAAATTGAACCCTGTGTTGTCAGGATGATAGACTTGATTCCAAGTCTGTGATTGAGGCCTGAAATTGTGCCCTCTTGTGAATTAAACTTCGAAGTTAAGGTAAGCCTGAACATCTGACATCACACTTCGAGGCTCATGAATAATGCCAGATAACTTCCTGACAGAATGCCGCCAGATGTAACTTCCACCTCGCAGTCATTTCATATTTACGCAGAGATTCGCAGTCAATTCACACATACATGTACACATATAACATAGTAAATAAAACAACATTACATTGTACACCATTATGCACATGCTGTATGCAGACGATCGAAAGTTCAAGATGCCAAACTACATACTGTACATCACCTCGGACCAATCATAACACAGACATGGAAAGCTTACGTCATTGCACTTCCATGGCTGATGCAAAACAAAATAACCATGTGACCTTTTGTTTTTTGAAAAATGCTTGAAACTGCCAAATTTGATGGTTTCTTTTAGGAACGGTTCTTTTCCATTCCTGGAAGATCTTTGGAGTCATGTTTTAGTCATGTTTTTACCCAAATAGATCAATGAAGTCAGTGCCAGTGTGTCCCTTTCATGATGTTTAAGTGGTCTATATTTTGGGATCATATCCGTGGTCTTTTAATATACATGTATGACTATGAGTTTATTCTTAAAAGTTGTACAAGTTTGGTAACAAGGCTGACAGAAATGGCTGAAATTACACAGCTAACAAATACGTACGAAACCTTCCTTACCCTCCAGTCTACGCAGATTCAAGGGTTAATATGATTAAACTAAATGTAGATCCATTACATTATCGGGGTACAGGAAATGAGGAGCATGACTGTATACAAAAATTGATAGGGCCGAAGCATTGCAACTTTCTAAAATACTAAAAGTAACATGATAGATTCCCACAGTTGCATTCATTTTTAAGACCCAAAATAGTATGTTATTTACCCAAATGAGATATTGTTTTTGGTTCATAACTGGCATGAAAAGAGGTTTCTAGTAAGAAAACGCGCTTGTTTACATGTAGGTATAATTTATGAAAAATCTCAGAGCTGGCAATTGCTCAATTAAAGTGCTGACTATCTGCTGAATGGCCGCATTACCTATTCAATAGTATTTAGTCTTGTTTTAGTCACTTTTGCTCCCCGCTGCTTGCTGCTGACTCACTGTGAGAGTGAGCGATGAATACCAAGAAATCGGCTTGACTAAAGACCACTCATCGCACATGCAGATGATCAGTAAACATCATGGGGACAACATTGTTTAATCAAGCCTTTTAAGATTTTTCATAAAATAACCCCAAACGACTGCGCACATTTTCATCTTAAATGTGCTGTCCAAAAAAGAGCTACAGTTTAGTGACAGGGTCGACGAGGGATCTCAGCATGAAAACATTGGTTTCAATTCAGAAAATTATTTGACCTCATGGAGTTACTTATTACTTTGGCATAGGGCCAAGAAGTGAAAGAAGTCCAGCATATTATTGGCACTGTTTATGATGAGGCTACCCAACACCATCCTAACTTTGTTCTGCGCTTGTGACAACAAGAATTAAGGAATTCTGAAATTACACTTTTACACACTACAGTTACACTGCTGACAATCATCATGACTGGACTACAGTTAGACGTTCGTGGGCAGACCAGTTTTTCAAAATTCTTCTCAAGTTTTTGAACAAAAGTAACACTTTAAACAGAAGTTAGATCCAGCAGAACGCTCTTTCTATCGAATTTACCCTTTCAGTTTTAACCTTTCTGGACGTAAATTCTTTTCATAATCATAAAACACAGCATATTAATATTTCACAAGTGGTGAGAATTTGGTTGAACGACCAAGATCGCGCGGTGTTCAAAGTTTGCGCCCGAGCTATCCTGCGCAAATTTTTAAATCATGCAAGGAATCAAAGCTAGTGCCGCACAAAATGGCACACCGCGCGAATTTTGAAAGGGCCATTTTCAAAGATTGCGCCCAACATGTACACATTACAATATGCCCATTTGCAAATCGCACTCACTAATCTGGTTTGTTGGTTGAGATCACAAAATATAGTTGATATTTTCATATTCATTGTTAAAATTATTTCAATGTTTCCGGCTGTATGTTTTCCATGAATAAAAATGTTATATAAATGAAAAAACTTACGTTTGCTGAGCTGTTAGAAGCCATTTTTTCACCAAAAATGTCGCACGTTCGAGCAAACGTGTACAAGAACTGTAGATCGGTACGGACAACTCAGCAACAACTGGCCCTCCTGTTCGCAGTTAGGTACTGCTATACTAGTCCGTATTTTGGGTTGAATGGAAGAAGTCCGATTACGAATTGTTTACCCTACGGTGTATTCAAGAGAACAACTAGTAATTACATTTATCCAGAAACAACTGAGCTTAACTAATATACATCATTAAAATACTATATCTTTTGACTTTTTAAACATTAATTTACACTTTTAATTCAACTGCTAGTCAATATTTAACCCGAAGAGTAATATTGTAATATCCAAGCCACAAAATATAGCATTTATGATAATTGTGTATGGCATTTACAAGCCTGCATACATGTACGAAAGGGAAGTACTCAAATATTTTGGAGGCAAGGGTTTTTAATTTACCATTTTTAGTGACAAAATAGTTTATAGACACTAATCAATACTAATTTCACCTTAACAAGAGCTCATTCTGTTATAAGTACAATGATCTTTATCGTTGGTCCAAACTTTGGGCAGTGAAAAAAAAACTTTAAAAATCCATGATCATTTGAACATTTTGAAATTACAGGCAAATTGTACCATCCCTTCAATTGCGGTTTTTGTAACAATTTATTTATGTGTTTTATCATTTAGCAATCTTGCATATAAATTTTATAGCGTTTAAAAAATAAAGACCAAACTTATAGAAACCGGTAGAAACCCCCTTTTAACGAACTACCTATTTAACTTAAATTTGTTTAGATTCTTCAAGCACAAATTTGCACAAAAACTATTCCCATTTAAATAATTATTCTGCAGTCAGAACATTTAAACCACCAATAATGACCCCCAAGCCCATTCCTTTCCCTGTTTACAACAATGACACATAAAAAAAGACAAAATGAGGCATAAATATTGACTTGCTGCTTTTCTTTTTTTATTACCCCATGAGAATTCCTTAATAAAAGAATACTTTTGAAGAACATGATAACTCTGAAAGGTTTTTTAAAGCCGAAGTTTGGTCTTAAATGTTTCACTCAAAATGTAAACTGGAATGTATCCACTGTTTATTTGCCATAGCAGTGCCCTAGTGTTGAATACATTTGATGCCATGCATTTTAAAGGCAAAGTATTACTTTGGGTTTTTCGGACCATTTGACTGTTTATTTTAATCCTATTCAAATGTAATTATCAAAAACTACCTGTGAACGATTTAATTTCAAAACGTGGAATAGTTTTTGAGATATCGCCCAAAATCTGGAGCGGTTATGTCTATGCAGGACGAATAACAGTCCTCAATTGGAATACACAATCTGAGAAACGTTTCATGCATGAAATGTTTCTCAGATTGAAATGTCTTTGAATCCCTCTCTCTACAACTACATTTCTTTGAAGGGAATTGTTTCTCAAAATGTTATACATTATTAACAGCTGCAGTGCTACTTACCAAGTAAGTTTTTATGGTCATTAATTTTTTGAGTAATTACCAAAAGTAGGCCCTATACTCTCCCTTTAAGCTGTTTAAAAGAATTTGCAAATAAAACTTGCAGAACCAAAGACTGTAGTCAAGGCTTTCACAAGCTAAAAGCAGACTTCCGAAACTTTATTTTGGTCACATCTTGAACTTTCACAAAGGTCATTTTAAGGTCTTATGGTAGGTTGTAACCACTACAAATGCATTATAAAAAGGCCCGATTTAATCGGCTCTGCAAATACACAGTCCAAATACAATAAATTATCCTTATAAAGAGCACTGTTATAAAGAGGCTTCGCTTATAAAGAGTACATTCTCAAGTCCAAAATATCATGTTATACTTTGAATTTCTTTGTTTTGCTGTCCTTGTAACAACGCTCCTGTTATATAGCGGTAATTTGGCCAGTTACAGCGACTTTTTATAACGAGATTTGACTGTATTGGATAGTGTTAACCAATGATTATGACATACTTCACATAGGAAAATTAAATTGGTGGTTGTTTCAATCAGTTTATTACTGTTGCAAAAATTCATAATAATGGAAGTACAAGGTGGTAGAACACTTTTCACTTGGAACAATTATTATTTGTAATAATTAATTAGTAGGGGCCTACATCTGATGCCTCCAAACACTTGACAAGATTTCATGTTGGATACAAAATGACAATTTTCTGTGCTTGTATGCATTATTTCTATTTAGTATGTTGATAAATGCTGAATTTTATAATGAATAAAAAGCTGTGGTCTCTGGATTAAAATGAAGCTATATAACTATGCCATCGATAGTTGATCCCTCATGCCTGGAGTCATCTTCAGTTTGCAATGCCTTCATATGTGGTGGCCTTTCCAGTCTTCTTGATTATCTCCAACAGCTCTTCGGAGCTCAAGGCAGACTCAACGACAACCTTCTGTGTCTCCAGGCTAACATCAAACTTTGCCACTTTGTCTGTCAAAAATAGAACCACAAGGAGTGTTTAACAAAAAAATAATAAATTAAAGTTCCTTCTTTCCAAGGCCCAATTTCATAAAGTTGTTTAAGCACAAACAATTGTTTAACACAGAAACAAACCTGCTTAGCAGAAACAGGTTACCTGCCCAGACAAAAATACAAGTAAGTTGCCCGTGCAAGTTCAAAACTTTGTACTCAACAGACCATTGTAGGATGTCACACAACCTCCCTGAATGACATTTTTATTTTTAAGTCCAAAATAAGAAGTGTTATGTCATGATAGCAGTTCAAACAATTCTGTTTTGATTCTGCAAAGCCTTCCTGCCAAGTCATGGAATCATTTCTAAGGGTGGGGATACATTTTTTGTATAACTAATGGGGCAATGAAAGTGGATATTCTTACACTTATTCTAAATGTGAAATGGATGTGGATACTCTACTCGTTTTAACTAAGCAAAGTATGAAAATCATAATCACAGTTTGTTCTTTTTGGACCATGGGTGTGGCTAATTTGTAATTCTAATTGAATAGATGTCGAACCATGATTATGAGTACCACAGTTAACTATTTTAAATCAGTATTGATTGTTACCTCCTTGCTTGTTGAGAACGCGAGTCACAGCCCCAGAGCAACCCTCACAAGTCATTTCCACATTGAAAACATGCTTCTGTTGAGATATGAGATAATATAAAAATTAAACAATGGGTTTTGTATAGCCCTAAAATTTGTCACAGAGACACTCAGGGCGCTCGAACATTATTACCCCTGGTCATTGGGCCATTTATTTCATTTCTTAAACCATATCAGCTCCCTTGGGAGTACACACCATGTTGCTGTCAATCATGTAGCGCACCTACGTGTAGCTAAAACAGTCAGTGTGAAGGGAACTTTAAGTCACAACTTTGGGTTTGATTTTACAAAGCACTAAGATTCATCAGAAGTTGAGTTGTCAGTATTACTATAGTAATTTGTGTTGTGACATCACACTTTGCTTGTATCAAGATTGATTCGCACTTAAGATCAATTGTAGCTCTTTGTGAAATCGAGAACTCTGATGTCACTAGTTGCAAATCGTAACCCTCCATCCTCTGACAGTTGCAGACCGGAGGGTTAGGAATTATGGTGCATAAGAATTGTGTGTATCATATTTTGGCCAATTCCAGCCATTTCAGTCACACTGTGCAAGATGGCCAACTGGAGCTCTATCTAATCTAGTATTGTTAGACCATAAAGTAGGCCTACAGTATCAATTCGGTAAACAAATATTTTGCTAGCATTGAACAATACTAGCAATGGTCATTGTATGCACAGATCTAATGTTGCAGCAAAAGAGTTGCTTACTGAAATAGCGTCCAGTGCATACTTCACATTTCACTCTCAGCCCAAAATGCCCATCTTGCGCCTGTGGCCCAATAATGCAATCTTTGATCACAACGCTGTCCTGTCAAGAGATATATAGGGCCTATACGAACCGACGTATGAAGCCCAATTCCGAGCCACAACCATGCACATTACAATGGCGTGGTTGTGTGGCTTCATACGTATGAAGCCACAACCACGCACAACCACGGTTGTGTGGCTTCATACGTATGAAGCCAACCACCATGGTTGTGGCTTCATACATATGAAGCCACAACCACGAGACAGTCAGGGTGACTTGATAGGAGGGGGAGGGGGTGAGGGTGAGGGTTTGTGGTTTGGTGAGGGTTAGGGGTAGGGTTAGGGGTAGGGGTAGGGGTAGGGGAGGGGTAGGGGTAGGGGTAGGGGTTGGGGTAGGGTTAGGGGTAGGGTGAGGGGTAGGGTGAGGGGTAGGGTGAGGGGTAGGGTTAGGGGAAGGGTTAGGTGTATAGGGGTAGGGTGATGAACACTCCCCCCTTTCACCATGGAAGAACCAAACCAAGTAAAACGTGCATGGTTGTGCCATAGAAAAAAGCGAGGAATTGGGCTTCATACGTCGTGACGCATATATATGCCTCCCTGTCCAGTCATGAACGTCTTAACAAAAGATGATTCATAACAAATTTAAAGTAAAAGTTAAAAGTTAAAGTAAAATTGACAAACTGAGGTTCACACTGTGGATTAGGCCACGAGAATGAAAGTTATAGACTTGCGTCCGGGCATTTTTGAAATGACATAAAGCTTTTTTTCATTTTTCATTATTCATTATTTTTTCGTAGCGAAAAGTACCCACAATTCAATGCGCGCAGCGCGCACGTGTGTGTACGGCGATGTGTGAAGCGCATTTCACGGGTTTGCGCAATCTGCATATTGCCGCTTGAACTGCCTATCTACAGAGCGCAAACTGAAGGTTTCGCACAATTTGCAAGGTCGGGCAGATTAACTGCCAAATCTGCAGAGCGCAAACTGCAGTTTGCGCGCAGTTTTGCCTAATTCGTTGTGCAAATCCGTTGATTGCGCTCAACACATGAACGATCGTGGACACTATCGTCAATCGTGTCGGAATAAAAAAATAACGCGAAATAAAAAAACTTTCTGACCTACCAACCCAATTTTAATGACATGTAATCGGAAACAGAACCCGTTGATTGTTTGGCCTGATTTGAAACTTCAAAATTTGTGATGTAGAGTCTTTTTTGTGAAAATAATGAAATTTTGTGAAAAAAATGAAATTTTGTGAAAAAAATGAAATTTTTTGGCGGTAGCTTTCAGGGCACGCGGGCGGTGGACGCAAATCTATAACTTTCATTCTCATGGCCTTACCATTCTTTTTGAATCAATACTATTTTGTTATGTACATGACTATCTCATGCATCTGTCCTTGTAGACCCAGTTACTGGGGCGCTGTACTCCTTTTTCGAAAATTGTTGACGTTTATCGGTCGTACTAGTATGACGATAAACGTCAAAATTTTCAAAAAAGGAGTACAGCACCCCAGTAACTGGGTCTACTGTCCTTGCATTAGCTCGGCGTGACTATTTTATTTAGTATTTATAAACCAAGCAAGAAAGACTTACAATCCATTTCAAGGGATTTCAAAATCAAGCAAGGGATAAGCCCAAGGCCAAGGAAAACAAAATTCATGCACAGCATGATCAGTTTCATGAGTTTGTTGCCAATTGAGTGACTACCCAACCATGGAGCTATAACCCCATGCTACAACTACACAAAAAAATAATATTGAAATGCTGTTCCTGTAGTTGCGATAATCGTAACCCTCCATCCTCCCGACCGTCGGGAGGATGGAGGGTTACGATTATCGCAACTACTGTTCCTGCTGACCTGTGTCGCCATGTTAAAGCAGTGAAGATGCTTCTCCTGAAACAAGTATGGTGTATTTGGATGAAAGTTTCACAATTTCTTCGCTGTTGAATGTCAACACCTCACACACCATTCATTCACATCCAGCCAAACAATAAAAATCGTTTGATGACGTGTGCTGGTGGTCATGTTATCACTCACGTGACACACCACCTGGTACTGGTCAGGTGGTCGCAGTAAAAAGTAAACACAAGAAACGTTCAGACCCAGAGCCAACACTCCCACAAAGAGATCTAAACATGGTTGTACCCGCAATTTTACTTTTTACTTACACAAATATATATATTCTTACAATTAAAGTGAAACAGGCGTTGCACTTCCTTGTTAAAACCACACAGCTCAAAAAGTTTTATTATCCAGTGAAATCCAGTGAAATCCACCTCAATAACAAAAATTCACACAAAGAATTAAAAACCAGAAACAAAATCAAATAAATTTCGGAGAAAATCGGTTTATTCCACTTTATTTAAATTGAGCAAAAAATTACAGATTCATTTCAGTGAATTAAATTGCAAAGTTTTTGTGAAAATTCCTTAATTCTGTTTAAATATCATAACAAAATAATTGTAAAGCGCTTAGAAACACTTTTTATGACGCGTTATATAAATGTTGTTTATTATTATATTAGTATTATCATCCTGATTTTATTAGAGTAAAGCAATTATGCAAAACTGCTTTTTGTAAATAATTTGATTTAAAATATATATATATATATATATTCTGAAAGGAATTACATAGATCAATATATTACATACACACAATTTTAATTTTTAAAAATACAATCATGGCAATATGTTCCTTCCATATAATTAAAAAGAAAAAGAAGAATATCTTTTTTAAATTCAGCATTGAGTATACATAAAGTATAAAAACAATTTATGATAAATTAAATATAATTTAACAATGAGTATTAAATTGTGTTTGCCCATCACCATGTGGTGTTAAACAAGAAAGTAAATCTGTGCATTGGTTGGGTTGGTATAAGTGCTTTTCCATTTTCGGATACTATTTCTAAAATTAAAACTGACCTTTTTCCTGGGATGATTTGTGCCTGTGCCAATCCTACATCAAGCGAAAAGCTTAAAAATAGATATTTTAATGTTACTTCTTGGTAAACCATAGGCTTGCTCTATGCTAAAAGACAAATCCATTTTATTTAGGCCGTATTCATAAGTCCTGTATGAGCGGTTTTCGCTGTTACTGGGTCTCGTTATTGATTGAGTACATGTGCAGGCTTTTAACTGTTTCAAGCTGGCCCTTTCAATAATTACGTGAATATCATTGATGAACATCAAAGATTCCTGGGATGCATAAGAAATAAGCACTGTGTATTTGCACTGAAGTAAATGGGAGAAAACACTGGCATCGGACAGCTGCAATGGATTGCTGTACATAAACTCCATAAATTAGAAGCAATAATTGTAGAATCACAATTGTTTATGTCGTACTATAAAATGTACAAAATTCAAGAGCTGGAGGAAAAGATTATTGCTTTCTTTACAATCTTTGACTGCTCTATGTTCTGACGGACACCCCTATGTTCCCATAGCCCCTCAAGATCTACATGCTAGGGTAAGGGTTAGCATTATGATTAGTATTTATAAAAATACATTAAGGGTGTTGGAACATATGGGTTTCCAAAAAGGGGAACGGAATATAGGTGTGTCGGAACATAGGGGTGTTGGAACTCAGGGGTGTCAAGAACATAGGTGTGTTGGAACTTGGAGGTGTTGGAACTAGGGGTGTCAAGAACATAGGGGTGTCGGAACTTGGAGGTGTTGGAACTTAGGGGTGTCAAGAACATAGGGGTGTCGGAACACGAGTGTGTTCAAACTTAGGGTATTGGAACTTCAGGGTTTCAAGAACATAGGGATGTGAACATATTGTGTTGGACCTTAGGGGTGTCAAGAACATAGGGATGTCGGAACATCAGTGTGTCACCTTACAATCAAGAGTTAACAAGGTTGTTGATAATGATACTTGAATTACTGTTTAAGGTATTTTGTTAAACAACATTAACTCTTAATTTCCTGGAAGGTAAAAACCAGAATTAGGTACAAATTTGATAATTTTGAGTGGTTAATTAACAAAGTACGGATCCTATGCTCATTTGCTGAGTTTTTGCTAAGAGTTAATTCTAAGGGTTCACCCCACTAAAAAAAGTCACCTAACAATCCCTATATTCAAAATATTCAAAATAAATCAACAAATATTTAGAAGTCTCTCAGCCTCTTGAAATGAACGCACAATGTTCGACTTTGGCTGGGTTGTCCATGGTTGGGCTCCTCAACTTTTCTCCTCCCAAATAAAGTCACAACTTCAAGAGGAATACTTTCAATCTTAGAAAAAAGGTTCTACTCTTGTGAGTGGAAAATAACTTAGGGGGGGGGGCTAGAATAACCAAATTATAAAAAGTTGAAAGTTAATAAACCCACGGTACAATATTGGACCATATTTTAACAATCCCTGAAAGAAATTGCCCTCAAATCTGCCCTCAAATACCTAACTACTTGGGGGCTTTCAAAATATTAACAGTGGGTTTAGCATCAGCGCATTGATTTATAGTCACCTCTTGTAATGGGGTGCATCCACAAAGAATCTCTCATTACAATAATGCTTGAATGGCAGATGGCCAAAGAGCAATGTAATTTTTACCCAACTGTGTACTGTTCCGAGTATAATTATAGTCCACTCAATTTTTGCCCTTTTCCCTTTCTGATCCCTTAATTTTCTGTTTAAGAAACAAGCTTATAATTTGCACAAAGGACGACCATGGAATGATTCAGGTTTACAGAAAGTTTACTTAATTTTTGGTTTACTAATATTTTAAGATTGGAAGGCCACTACTAGCTTCTTTGGAATGAGTGTGGTTGTTACCATGGGAAGCAGGGCTGGGGGCAGTCCCTAATATAAGTCTCCATGTAACCTGTGTCGACTTGCATCATTGCGGTGTATGTTGTCAACTATAATGTACAAAAAAGGAAAACAGAGAATATATTGTATGTAAACAAAATTATAACTTAAAATGTTATGCTCATGTACAAGAGGGTGTCAGCTGCCATGGCTGGGGTTCAAAAAGTGTAGTAAGTACATTTACAAAATTTACTGTTTGATTAATCAGTATGACAACATTTAGTAATAGTTGTATTGTTGAAACTCACCAAATTAAGAACTGGCTTTGTTGACAAAACATTGTACAAAGAACTATAATCCAAAGCCTGCAATAGAAGAGATAAGATCAATAAAAGAAACAGCATGGTTGTATCTGACAATACTATCTAAGACAGAAAATTAAATGGCAACACTACTTTTAGGTGTCTTATTGCTCGATGTAACTACATGTACCTAGCAAAAGGATTTCTGAAATGTTTTGCCTGTATACACGTATCCCAGTGTTGACTGGTTAAGAAAAGCATTAGTACCTTCTGAGTTGTGTTGGTCATACATTTGGTTGCTGGTGTTCTTCTATCATCAAAGAATGGCGGCTTCTCAACAGGATCGTAGTTGGTCTGGACCAGGAACCACTTCCCATTCTTTGGATCCAATCTGGATGCAGCAAGATGTAAAAAGAAGCACTGATGATACTACGTTTTTGACAGTCGGGAAGGTATAAAGTCTGGTATTAATGTGAAACATTACTTTGTGCAAAGTTGGTGCTGGTACAATCCCCCCCCCCACCCAAAAAAAAAATCACACAAAGGAAAATTAATGGAGTAATTATAAACCCCCCAAAAAGATTAAAACAATTCTTATAGTTTTGTAGATGACATTTATCTTAAACACTTGAGGATTCAAATGAAAGGCCCACACAGCTGCAATGTGGATATGGCAAATGAATATTTGGGTTCTTGACCAGGGTATTTCGATGCAGTGTAAAAAGCAACCTGAGATTAAGCAGAAAATGAGCAGGATACCAGTCACAGACGGAACATATGACATGTTACTTTGGCTGGTAACCTTAATCTGGTATGTATCATTTGTTGTGCTTGAGCAGCTCCATGATAATGGGCCCAGAAGATCAACACATGATATTGGCATTACAACACTTACTCTTCAACGTAAGCTTTCTCCTTCCTGTCAAGGACAATGATAGCGCCCTCTCCTGTCTTGTTGCCTCCGAGTATGACGTAGCCTGGAGACAAAAGCTTGGCATTGACAACCCTGTTCTTTGTGCTGTTGTAACTGAAAGTGAAATTGAGAGCATTTCATGACCCTTACTATCTTCAACAGTATTATCTGGGCTCACAAAAGATTAAAATGGAAAATAAAAGGCAAATTATCACCTGAGGCCCAACCCAAGGAAACATAAAACTACAGAAGTACCACTGAAGGAAACAGTACTTGGATCCCTTTGTAAAAAATAAGACTTCGGACTATCATTGTCTACACAGGAAACGGCCTTTGCCCGATGTCTATTTGAGTCTGAATAAAACACGCACCAAAACCACAATGTTACACTCTTCCATCAAACACCATAGCGAGTTTTTTGGACGAATGTAACCATGCTCATCTTGAAACCACTTACTCTATTGCTCCTACAAGCGTGTCCCGGAGGAAGAATCCCATCCATTGCTCTGACCTTTGACCCAGATACCATTCCAAAACACCCAAGAAGCCTCCATCAATGTTGAAACGCTCATTCATAGTCAGTGTCAGAATACCCTGGTAGATGAGTCCAAAACAGACAAGGTTTATAAATGCATATTTAAGAAAATTTGAATCTCTACATCATGTAAAAACAAGGTTTGACTAAACTATGAGTGGTTCTTGAGAAATGCATTTTTGGAATTGTCAACTTCCAAATTGGGTCACACTCTGTGTAGCGATTGTTGAGTCCTTATGGGCCTTACCGAAGATAAATAGATTGTAAAAATCACTTGTGTGGCTCATGAGTTATGATTTTTTTTGCAAACATTCTGGGTGAAGATTATGTATCTTTTCAGCACAATGGATAACAATAACAGCACAATAATTTTTTGCAAACTTTTTGTAGTTGTAGCATCGTCCATTCCTTTCAAAATTGCCTCAACTTCTCAAAAGCTCTCAATACTATTTTCATTGAATTTTGTTTTAACAACTTGTCTATTACTGCTGTGCAAAGCTCCAGGACTGCCACACCACTTATCCAGATAACCATATAATTCATCCCACCAATGCCGATTTATTTGACAAACTAATGCAATATGTTTTATCTTGCCAAGATGACTTACTAAAACTACAAAGTTGACTCACTCCCATAATTTATCTCCCCCAAGTCGACTTACTGAAACTAAAATGGTAAGTCAACTTCTAAGATTCTGTGAGTTGTATTAGTGAATAAATTATTACACAATCAAATAAAGAGCTTGTTGTTTTGAATTGGTAAGTGGTCTGGCACTCACAGCAGGATGCCTAACATCATAATTCATCAAAGGTTTTTCTCGCTCGACCATATTATTTTACTTACAGGTTTAATTCCTGTCAGAACTCCGATGTAGCCCGCAAAGTGTACAGCTTTAGCAATAGTTTTCCCCTTTCTTTGGTAGTCAACATTCACAATTAATGGCCTCAGCTTCTCCGTCAGGGCCCACTTCTCAGTCTTGATGTCCCATCTAGAACAGTTGAAATAACAACGGCACAGTAAGGGAAATAAGTATTGATTCTTATCATATGTGTATGACCCACAGGGGCAGAGGGGCAACTGCCGCCCAAAAATTTGACAAATAGTGAGGACAGTTTGAGCATGGCAACAAGAACAAAATTGCACAGAGAAAGCGAAAAAGACTCCTACCCAGAATTAAAAATTGATACTTATGTTTTTATCTGTGTAAAGTTTGGGCAAATCAAACCCCTGTCTCCCCCTCCCCTGAACCCAAAAGTCCCCATCTGTTTATGGTTCTCATACCTACTAATTAAATGCACACATTTAGCCAACTGTTTGTACTTACCCAAGAAACAATCCAAAATCAAGATTACGGGAAGGGAAAAAAGTGTTCCTGAAATGTAAGAAAAATGGTTTGAAGATTTAAGTTTCTCGACTCTCATCAGCCAGTTTACTTAGCTAAATGCAGCACCATGAAACACCTGAAAAATGAGGAACCCGTTGTGCTACATGATCCCACAAGCTAAAATAAAGGTTCTGGACAGAACCTTGGTTTTAAGCTTGCGGATTCTTAGGGGTGAAAACATCCTGCAGAGAACAACTTCATCCAGCAATTTTGCATAACAAAATAACTGAGCTTGTTTTGTGCACTCTGAATGCTTAATGAGTAGCAAATGATGTGATTTTTTTAAAGACGCAAATGATACATTTTTTGTAGCGTTGTGCGATGCTGTACAATGGAAATCGTTCACTGTTCAGCAGTACTGAGCAACTTCGGGTGGCTGACTAGAGTCGACTAGACTTAACCATAGTCGATCTAGATGTCACTCGATCGCTGCGTGGATTGACAAGCTAGTCCAACTGATTTAACCTGGCCCTGGAGCACTGTTTCTCCAATCGACTACTGAAGTTACATCAATTTGTCAAGATGGCGGTTAGGTTACAAGACGGGGACAATTTTGTAAACTTTTGCAATCACACATTTTTTTTCGTTTGATAGGTCGTCGCTTTGATGGGTTGCCAATTTGACGAATCAATCGACTAAATTCGTTTGAGTGAAACATAGACCATGCATGCATGACTTACATGACAAATTGACTAAAGGTTAGCACATGAACTTGCTCCCTGCTGTTAAGCAAATGTTTGCTTACTGCAATGTGTTACATGATATAATCAGAACATAGTTTGGGGTCAAAGTTTGTAAAATCACAATGATTTGTTTTCATAATGTACAGATAAATCTAATCTACCAAGTCAGAACAAGGAATTGGTAAATAAAAGTACACTTGTAGAATGATGATTTGATTTTGTGTTTATAAATATAAAATAAAACATTTCTCCTACCATTTGGGCTTTCAGCTACAATTGATGTGCACACCGTAAACACTTCATAGAAAATATTGTATAACACAATATGACCTGTAGTATAAAACCCATAATGTAAAAAGGCCATTAGGTCAACTTTGAGGAGTTGCATCTGCATAGAAAATGGAGCCACTTTATTTTGTCATTTTACTTAATCATTGATTATTAAAATATTCACTTGTGTGGAAAAAGAGGACAGTGTTCAATCCGATAAAATATTAAAATTGTTGATTTTGGATGCACCAAGACCATGACTAAGTAATGACATTTTACCTTCCTCCAAGACTCCAACTCTATAAAAGAAAACTGTCAAACACCACAAATTCAATAACCCAAAACAAAACTGGCTACAGAAAATAAATGAAATAGTATACATTTACTAAAACAATACCAAAGTGGCACCTTTTTCAAAAGTCATAGACATGCACACACACTGGAACATGACAATATGTTAGGCTGCAAATAGACAAATGAATAGAAATCAAGTCTTTTAAATATTTATGATAAGTGACTTTCGGGTATTTCATCTACAATTGTTACAGTTGTAACACTTTAGCTAGGCTGAACATCTGACGCCACACTTGGAGGCTCGCGAATAACGCAAGATACCAGCTTCTAGAACCCTGGCAGTTACCTCCCAGATGAACCTTTGGGCTTACATGCCATAATACTGTGTGTGTACACACACACTACACTCATTGTGTGTAGTATCACTATCAATCTGGTAGTTGTGCGTCATTGCAAGCATTTGTCAATCCAATTAAACCATTGGGTTTGTAGACAAGTGCCTGTCTTTATCCTTACGGATTAAAAGACAGGGAATCAGTGAGCACTTTAACTTTCTAACTGTACCTAGAGGAAGTCCAGATGATACAGCTATCCCAACAAGCTCACCCTGGTAAGGCTGGGGAAAGGTAAAGGCAAGGGGACCCTGGAAAAAAAATGAAAGAAAACACATGATTCATCATATCAAATGATAGAAAAACTACATGGTTAAGGCCCTGTACACTATTGGTAAGATCGAAAAACACAATGTTCACAGATTCACACATAACTTACATGATTTAAAGTAAGTAATGGTAGAAAGGGTTCCTTAAAATATTTCTGCCTAAAATGCTATCGTTTCTGAGAAACGAGTAAAACAATAGTAATTATCGCGCGCGATAATTTGAAAAAACAGAAAACACATAAGATCTCTTTTCACTATTTTCTTGTGACCTCGATGACCAATTGAGCTCAAACTTTCACAGGTTTGTTTGTTCATGCATATGTTTAATCACACAAAATGTGGACACTGATTTTGAGCTGTTACCAAAAGTGTACAATACCTTTAACAGAGAAAATAGCATTTACACAAAATGGAGAGGGAACACTTAAGGAACAGAAACCCTTTCAAATCAATAAAAAATTCCAACAGCATACAATATGAGCATGATCTGAAAAACAAGTGTTTCTTTTTTCAAATTACACATCTCTGACCAAATCAGGGAGATTCTGTACAATAATCAGGGAGATATTTAGAATTACATTGAACATCGAGAAGTCTCCCAAATTTCAAAATCTACTGATACTCCGCGGTAGTAGAACAAATAGCAAGACAAGTTCTCTAAAGAACAAAAATCTACACAGCAAAGTAGATATACACATGGTATTACCGCAAACCGAATTTACATTACATTGAACATAATAACAAAAAGGTTTCCATAATCAGGGTGATTTTTTAATTTGTTCATCAGAACATGGAAAGATTGGTTTATTTTCAAGGAACTTTCTGCAGAATCCGGAAGAGTTAGCAGCTCTGACTAAATAATGTGTAATGACATGCATTTTTAAGCATGTATTTTACGACTTTTTACTTTTCGATTAGAGATTGAAAATAAAATTCTATACTGTGACTGTAGTCAAGACTTACACAAGTTCAAAGCTGACTGGGAAACTTTACTTTGGCCACAACTTGAGCTTTCACAAAGGTTATTTAAAGGTCACATGATGTGTTGTAACCAAAACAAATGCATTAAAAAGAGTGCCGATTAAATCTGCCCTGCCAATACACCGTCTGAAAATCAGGCCAATTTCATCAGCTTTGGACACTGCTGGGGCTTACAATGAAAAAAATAAGGACACTTTAATAGACCTACTTAATGTAAATCCATTTGTATCTGAATCCTAAACCATTGAATGTTCGTTAGCTTACCAATATGTCATCAACTATGCTAATCAGCCTGCTGTCATTCTTGATAAAGTAGCCAATCAGATCAAGGACATCAGTGATCATTGCCTTCAACTGAACCAAAGGAAACATAGGTTTCAACCATGATAACTTCAAACTTGTGAATATCACAGGGGGAAATTATTTGATTGAGATTGATTTCCATAAATCAGCAACCACATGGAACATTGGCCCTGCATTGAAACCACTTCAAATATAAATGCATAGAAAACTACAACAAAGTCCCCCCCAAAATCTGCTGACAATAACTTTATACACCCATGCCTGGCCTGATATAGGCTGTTGGAGTCCAGCCCAATTAGCATATACAAGTTGATTATAACTCTATAATATAGCGCATTGAAAAGGGTTGAAAATAATGAATGATGAACATTTTCCCGTCATCAATTTTAGAGATTAGTTTAAGAGACCCTAACTGCAATCAACCATCATTGGTCTAATCAAGTCTGATAAGTTTAATACTTTACTCAAGTGAAAATTCTACAGGAAATTATCCATAAAGATGAGGATTTCCCAAACCCATCCACAAGGTGCAAGGGATGGGCTGATGTATTCACAAGAAGTTACAGAAATACTTGTAAAAAAGTCTCATTACCTCTGCACTTTTGTTCTTCATAAGAGGTTTCCATCGTTCTTCAGGATCTAGATCAAGGTTCAAGACGAATGTTGGCACTGATGTGTTGGAGTCAACACTCGGTGGTGGATACGTCACATCTGTCCTGCAGACTTTATCGGTGAACTTTGATTTAGAATACAAAAAGGAACATAGATCAAATGAATAGATGTCAGTGTAAAAAAAATGCAATAGCTGTAACCCTCTGGTCCCTGCTGATTATTTCTAAATCAGTTTTAGTTTATACTATCGTTACTGGCTGTACTACTACTGGCAACTGCCAATCCATGGCAAAACTTCAAGATTAGCCCCCAAAAGAAGTGTCAATACGCTGGACTCCCTCCTCCGCTTCTTGGCCAGAGCCCCACATAACATCGGGAACTGTGATGATCTTTTGAATGGAAACTTGCTTTACATACAGTCACGTATAAACCCTCCATCCTCTCCGACCGTCGGGAGGATGGAGGGTTACGATTATCGCAACTATTGCAGTTCACATGAGTTGCAGTTAACTTTTCAGAAAGTTGTACCATTCGGCAAGTGCTGTTTACTCACCGGATACGCATCTTGGCAAAGCCCGGGAGCCACGAAAATTGTAAGAAAGGCTGCTAGAAGGAGTAATAATCTCATCGTTAAGAATATTTAGCAAATTATTTCACTTGAATCGTAATTTTATCTAACTAATTATCAGATTTCCGTGACCACAGCTGATGCAGCGCACACCACATAGCAATACAGATGCAGCTCCTAAAGCTCTATGGGTGGTGAAGCACCAGACTGCTGATCTTTATCAAATCATGTGATGTCGTCTGCACAACCAACAAGGAACCTAGACTTGTAGACAAGTCGAAAATGTCTTTTTCGCGAGACTGCTGCTCCGCGCGAGACTACTGCTTTCGCGACTACGATCCCTCTCGTTGCGAGTCTACAAGGAACCGATACATCAAACTCTGCTCGTCGTCACTTCAATGGTGTGATGGGGGGGGGGGGGAGGGGATAGAAAGACAGCTCAAATTCATGATTTGTTTTAAGTGTGTACCTCCCCTTTTGACCCGAATACGCTACTGTAGGACTATATTTGTTATAGGCTTATCGCTCATCGATCAAGGTTCACACGGTCCATCCATGATCGTTAATTTGCATGATTTCGTGCCTCACTTGTTTTGAAAAAGTCTGACAAAGGTGAACTCCTTCGAAAAAAAGTCATGACAAGTTTAAGTTTGACAAGCCTAAGTGTGATGTCACTCCTGTTGACAAATTTCCAATTTGTCATGTTGTGGACTACTCAGTCACATCCAGCGGCTCCCAGTAACATCCCACACTGGGATGAGGCCCCTACCTCACTCTCTGAATACCCTCTGCATCAAAATCACACAATCATAGATCCTTGGAGGTACTTGGACCGTATGGGTTTATACAAGATCCTCCTGAACGCCACCTCCTCTGATGTGACCCTCGGCAGGGCGATCAACACGGCGAACATTCTATGGGGTCTCCCGATGCAGCTTGGGTGGCAATTCAGTACCGGTCGCCTGCAGGACTTCACAAATGAAACAGCATGCGGAAAGAATGGTTACAATAAGCCAGAATTAGGGAGAGGCGGCAGAGACTACGCCTGGGACTGCATCTCACCTTGGAGTTGGTGGGGGAGCATGAACTACTATTTGTCCGTGGTGCCGTTCCTGGGAGCACTGGACGCCGGTTTGTTCTCACACTGGCCTCATGATATCACCATCTCGGCATCGTTGTTCCAACCTGGAGACTATTGCATTAGTGTCTCAGAATGCAGTGAACGGTATCCAGCTATGATGAAGAACTGGGAAGACTTCTTTTTAGATATGTACTGCCATCAAATCACTGAGCCTCGAGAACATTGGGATGGTGCGGACATGACGTCCACCCTAAGCCCAAGAGAGCAAATCCTCATCACCAAACTGTGGGTTGCACATACGGGGTCCATCGACACAGCCCAGGCGCTGTTTGATGCAACAAGACTCTTGTTTATGTCTGGACCTGAGCAGAGCTTTGGCCTCAGTTGGGCACACCTCATTGGTTACATTGCCGCTGCAAACTTTGTGACCGATTTGAATACGACGGTCTGTTTTCAGATGAAGTACCTGCCGAAGCGCCTTCTTCACCCGGGGGACATTCCGCCTTCGGTTTCAGACTTCACGTGGGATGAAAACATGGCGATATATATCCTCCGTATGGCATATAACATTGATCGAAAAACGGGTAAGTTTATTCTTGTCATGATCCGAGAGACGAAACAATTTTAGGCGGAAGCTTGTATTTCTCATCCATCGTCACTCACCTGCAAATTCGATCATGTTTAAATAATATTAATTCATTGATACTGTTGAAATATAGGTTGCTCAAAGTTTATTCATCCATTATTGTTTGACGACGGAAGAAATTTGTCTACGACAGACTCGTAAACTTCCAGAAAAGACTCCCACAATAGTTTTTACATCAATTTTTTGTTAAACACTGACAGCTAACCTGCTTTGAGTGTTTGCTTCCCTTTAAACGTATCTCAAAAATAAATGTTTGTTTCTAATAAGATAAACTAATACTATATCATAATCTGTCCAACGTTCAAACATGGCAAGATTTCGGAGGCAACGAGTTTTATCTGAGAGCCAAAAGGAAGAGTAAACATGAATAGTTGTCTTGTGTTTAATTTTCCAAGGTGACAGCTTGGGGTTAGAGTGGCAACGCTTGATGTGCTCGCCAGAAAGCCAAGCTAGAGGACGTGCTATGATTGCCAGTCTGCTTAACCCTTTCACGACTGCTTGGAACGTGTTAGCTCTCTTGTGGATGTCCTTTACTGTATGTTAAAACAATACATTCGACCTATACATGGCCACCTACAAAAGATCATCTTATGGAAAACGGTAAATGATCAGGATTGTTTCAGAACAAAAATTTAATTAAATAGCTGAGAAAGTGTTTTTATCATATTTTTCTTATAAAGACACACTAAAGGTTTGGCTATTATATACAACGATGTTTGTTGTAAAGATTTCCACAATCATTGCTTATCCTGTTGACGCAAGATGAGAGGCACGTCCTCCATAGTTGTATTGTTAGGGATGTTACGCTTCTGCATTAGCTCCTTGACAAGTCTACGTTTGTACACCCGCCATTTCTTGTCCAACAGAAAGTTGGCAAACGTCTCCTCGTAGGATGGGAAGAGCTGAGAGACCATCGTCTGCATCTGCTCTAGAGAAATCCCCCGGTCGTGCCTCATGAAGGACACTCTTGAGACTAGGATGCACTCCACTTTGCCGGTGGAAATTATGTGTGTACGACGGAGGTCCTCCCCTTGGAAAAAAAACAGAAATTTAAAACAGAAAGTGAAAAATAACAGAAAAAACGGTGATTACACTCAAATTCAAGCTATACAGCGAAAAAGGTTACATAAAAGGTTGGTTTAATGTGGCAGGAGATTCTGTCCCTCGTACGGCTAAGTGTGTCTAAATTTCGTCTGATAGCGCCATCTTTTGACTCTACTTCCTTCACACACTGGGGGACAAAATCCCTTATGACCCGGCACAAAATGTATGCAAGCCTTGAAACAAATGTACTGTGTTCCAGCCGCTTAATGCTTAATACATTTAGATTACGAATATATATGACTTTCCAACAAAGTAATGTTTAAACAAATAAAAGCCTCCGCCGGTATTGAGTATTATTGTCATTTGACTCACCAACTCCAAAGAATTTCCCCCTTCCAATGTTAGCGATATGCAGGAGCTTACGAACAAGGCGCTGATACTTTTCCGGCTTAAATGACTCCGGGACGTTGTGATCGGCATCCAATGGAGGCAGAGAGAGTTTGGTGTGCCCAAACGGTAGACAACTCTGTAGTAGCGTGACCTCACGAACGACCTTACAGATACCAGACTTAATGAAGTAGATGTCGTCCGGTGATTGGGTGAGGTTGCTGATTATAGGCTGGTGAATAATAATAATTGTGTTTTAGTTTGATGTGGATATGCATTTCTTAATTGCTACATGTGGGCGAGTGCAGATAAGCTGTTTAGGGTTGACATGCGAGTGCGGTCCATTCCAATTGGATCTGCCTGTGTATCTTTGATTGCCAGACTTTCGAGCTTTTGGGGCGTTAATCTTTAACTGCGAATGACATTTAAAACTTAACTGCAGATACAATAAACCGTTTTTGATCTATTTGATTCAGTTGCAATTAATTTCAAATGCAGTTAGTTTTGTTTACCGTGTTTGGGGTGAATTGTTCTAGCTTTGCTCTGTCGTTAGTTGCGCTCAGTTCTTCCTCACTCCAATGTCCGAATGCCGCCAACGACCGCAGAGAGCTCATGCGGGTATCCCACTCTTGCTGGTAGCTCCGTCGAAGGACCAGGTCAAAATCTGGCTTGTCCAGACGTAGGAACTCTGTGTCACCTGTTTGGGAAAAACCATTTAAGATTTGAGATGGCGTTATAGGTCGAGATAAATGTTGCAATGTCCAAATTGAAAGCATTTGAAAGGTCTTTGACGTTGGCATTTACGTATACAGGATTGGTAAGGACAAAAAACATCATTGTTAAATATTAGTGTGAAAGCTTAACTGATTATAAAATTCATACTATAGAACCATTTTCTTTTTAAAATGTCCCTCTTGAATGAATTTATATTTGAATACGTGTAACCGAATTGTTACACAGTTGTCTCGACAATTTATATAAAAGGTATATACACTTGTACTCCTGTAGGATGGTAATTTTCTAAAGAGACAGCGTACCTTTGCAAGAGATGGTGGCTGTTCTTCTAGAGCCGTGAAGTAGAGACAATTCGCCAAATGATGACCCAGCTGTATTCTCACCAATAATGTGAGTGTTGCGTTCCCCTGACAAAAAAAACAGGGAAAAACAAAATAACAAGAAATGCGAATGATAGGTTCGTTCCGTTGGGTTATGCCAGTTGATAAAGCAAAATATTGAACAAGTAAGACAGGCGGGCTGGAAACAAGAATACAAAATAAAAGGGGTGTGGTGTGTGGAAAGGGAGATGTTGCCGGTGTCGAAGGGAAATCTGTCCCCGGAGATTCTATCCCCGACAAAGGGAAATTAACATGAGATGACAAAGAAAGTTGATTCAAAAGAGGGTGCTATCAGAAGGAAATTAATACTTTGTACACAATTCGCCGTATGGGGAACAATCTCCTGCCACACCGGCAAAGGCGGGTTTGGAGTCAGGGCTAAATATCATACAATAGAAGCAGCTTAATGATGTTTTACATATGTATTTGAAAAGTAATCCACAATGAAAGATGAATGTTTCCTACCTGTTCTCTTATCTTCTTCCGTAACCTCCACTATCACCGTACCAGATAGGATAAAGTAGAAAGATATTCCGGGATGTCCCTGTCGCACGATGACCCTGCCTTCTTCGAAGGATTCGTAATGCAACACGCACGACAACTCTTGCTTGACTGTGCTTGAATACCGCTCAAAACACTTCAGCTTTACAATGAAATATTACATATCTTGCAAATTAAATCAGTGAATTGTTTCTTATACCCAACGTCTGTTTGTGTAATAAACTCGTGTTGATTCGATTAAAATGTAAGGATTGTCTCATATTTCAATAACGGGCACTGTAAACATTACGTTGTTCCGTCATCTCTTTATTTTTTTAAAGTATATTCAGAGGACCTGCCTTGTCGACGAAACTAAACACATAAGCCAAATCTGTTGCTGCTCTTTCCCAGGGGTTCTTGCGGAGTATAAGCTTGACGGCAGTGGGGAGTGTGTTCACCGTCTGAACGTTCGCCTTAAAAGCATTCACGTTGAATGTCAGACTTGTATCGTGACCTGTCCAAATCATATCAAATCTGATTACGCCAATCTTGTATGTCACCAAATTAAAATGAACCAAACAATGGGAGTTGCAATGGTCTGTTCTAAATACAAAAATAAGAACACCCCCAAAAGATACAATCAGGCCGCATAGACAGAAATAAGCTGTGAATGACACATTTTGATATTTTAAAAATATAAATGTATAATGAAAACATTCTTTACTGGTTAACACATACAGTGTCCAAATAAAAGTCCCCAAACAAAGAACTGCAACTTAACACTCCTTGACTATATCCGAATTATTTTGTCTTATTTCTGTAAAAGCTCAATAATAGAATTAGTTGTTATACCGTACCGTCTTCGTGTTCCACTGTGAACTGAGATTTCTGTTGTTCGTCTTGCTTCGGAATGGATAGCATCTTGGCCCATTTCAAGTTATGCTTGATGGTGTTAGCAATGGCTCTAAATCTTTCAAGTGGTGTCCTTGCCGACTACAGGAAAGATAAACACACGGGCAGGACGGAGTATTACTAAATAATTAAGACCATCGTTTGATGATGACAGAACTCAATGTTCAAGCTTGTAAACTTGAAATTGCAAAGTGCACGAACAACAAAACAAATCACATTGAAAACAAGTTATTGGTTTGTTTAGAGATCGTCTATCATGCATAACTCCGGGTTTTGTTAAAATGATCAAGTATAGAGTGGATTCAACGTGACAGCTTTTGGCCGTTTTCTCAACAAGTTAGTAGACACTGTATTCAGCTGAAACTTTCACATGTGACTTTTATTGTATCTTTCTTGATATTAGTTTGCTAATAATTTAATCAGCATTACGCTGACAAAAACCAAACGATGACACTAACTTGCAAGTAAAAATGCTTTGAATTGCCATTTCCCAGAGAAGAGCTGATAAACACAGCGCAATACGACTGTGTTCCAGTACAAACCAACCTGAAGGGCAGCTCTTTGCGCACCAGTATGAGGCAATACCGGTGTGGAAGAAACCGAAGCCAGATTGAGACTATCGACAGACGATTTGCAAGTCCCCAAGGACTCTTGACTAGCTTGTCCATTTCCCATTACGCCTACTGCTTTCTCCCTGTTTATATCACTCTGCGTTCCATTCGGCTCATCCTCACTGTCTCCGTTACTCGGGTTATCGTCGTCATCGATGGGAGACTGTGTGGGTGGTGTTTGAGGTGGATCGGGAGGTAGTGTTTCAATCGTAGTGGCGTCCCGGCGCTTTTTCAAAGCGGGATTAGTGTAGTCCTGGTCGTCTTCCTCCTTGCCAAAGAATGTTTCTG